>CAIGQZ010031745.1:39134-65304 GCA_903798205.1 Danio tinwini | reverse complement strand
TGCTCTGTTCAGTAAGCGCTCTCGCTCAGCACAGTGGACATGTCTTTAGTTATATGGTTTAAGTGGTTTGATATGCGGAGACACACAGTCTAATATTTCACTGAACAGATCAGACACTGTTGACGCTCATAAACAATCATAAAGTCCTCGTGCTGCAGGAATTAGGAGGTTTGCTGAAGCTGCAGCTGACGTGCAGTGAGGGGTTTGAGTCTTCAATCAACGTCGATCGTTTGCATTCATTGAACAGTATGAATGATTAATTAATCCATTAATCATTAATTTACGAGGACTTTAGATGGGTAATTTAAGCGCAGATGGGTCATTTAAGGCATATCACAGCCTCATTTCTTGCTTTCAGTTTCGGGCTTAGGCATGCTTGCACTCACACTGTTCACCCAAGTGAACCGCGCTCAGGCCCACCTGTTCCAACCGGGCCAGGGCCGGCCAAGTGAACCGTTCGGATAGCATAGTGTGAGTAAGCCCTTAGTCTCTCACATGACCTGTAGCTGGACATTAGCATTCTCTGTGGCCATACACAGTAGCAGAACAGAGTCCATGACTATTTTAAAGCCAGTCCACAGAACAGGAACTTTCTCCAGGATCTAGTGACTTTAACTGGTACTCAATGTGTTTCCACAACAGGAATCTAGATCTAAAAGTTCAGTGTAAAACGGTGGCCTTCAGAAAGTCATTATTACTCCTGAAATAGTACCCTTTTAAAGATCAGAAATTTCTGAGTATGGGACTTTGGCATTAACCATGGCAAAACACAATGTATCTAATAGTATTTGCATATCTAAAACACTAAAAATGAGCAGAAATAACATGGTACAATCCTGTAACATTTTTCACAACTTTGGTTTTGGTTTGTATTAATTTCTTACAAATCATCCTCTTTCGGCTTGACGACACAAGTTCATAACAGCTAGCTCATGGTCACTGTCAGCAATAAATAATAATTTAGCTGGGTTTATATACACCTGCAGCCCATGTTGTGACCTACCTGTACTTCTATTTGTTAGTTTGTTTTTAATTTGAAGAAAACTACAATAAGTACAAATGTGGTATTTATATAACATACATTATTAAAAGTATAGCAATTTAATTAAAAAAATAATTAAAATAATTAAAATAGGATTGGATACATTTATGCTTACAAAAGATTAATCCAGTATTTATCCACATTGTATTAATAATTTTAAAGCTTCACTAATAATCTATGTAGTGTGCTCATGAATTTGCCTTTAACTGCAGTTTTAATATTATCAATATTATTGTAAACAAGCACATACAGTATGATTTTAAACACTGGAGAATATGGTCATGATAGTTAGGCCCGTCCAGCATTGCTAAAGCCTTAATTGGCAGCCACGCCCGCCCCTCCCCCACCCGCACCCCACAGACACCTGACGATGAAAAGTTTAGCAGCAGCACGAGCAGAAATGGAGCGACTGAGAAGGAGGATTGAGCTCTTGCGAGCACATCACTCAAAGTGTGAGGCTGCTGCTGCACAACAGGTGAGATTTTTACCTTATTTCTCATTTAATTTGTTTTATTTATTTATTTATTGGTCATAATTGTCACTTCGCTCGGTGTATTTAGAGCACAGGCACGATTTTACGACTGAAGGCCTTCAGCCTAGCGTGCACATTAATTTGACATAAAATGTTAGTTATTAAGATGCTGTAACGTCATTTTAAAAACATTTATAAGGAAATTTCTTTCAGTGATAATTAAGTGGAAATTTCATACTGAAATTGGTTAACAGTAGGCCAATATGTTTATCGTTTGAGTTTTATCAGCTAAATGTCAATTTTATCAGTTTTATTTGTACATGTGAACTGTTTTTAGACATTTTTAGACGTTTTTAATCATTTCTATATCAGTATGCAGTGAAAATGCTGTAACTTCTGTAAGTGATTTCGGGATGGGGGATGGGCGCGATTCAATCAAGCAGAGCAGCAGATTCACAAAGTGAACTTCACATGGCAGGAGTGGGGGAGGGGGAGAGGGAATCTGGTGGAGCTTTTTTTCTGCTATTTGTAATAAAAAAATCTGAACACCTAAACTTTTGTCAAAGTAGTACTGTACAGCCTAATTGTTAATAGTTACTTGTGACTTAAATGGCTTTGTTTATACTAATAAATATTTTTTTATCTTTGGTGTGCAGATCGTGGAAGTGAAGTTAGCACAGGTATGTGTCTTTACAAATTTTTTATTAATCTTCAGTAACATTTTTCAAATTAAACACACAATGTGATAGCTACAGCGGCCGAGAGAGCTTAAAGGTTTAAGAAACCCTGGGATTTAGAAATTTTAAAATATAACATATTTGTGTGTGTTGAGCATCAGTTCAGACAGCATTAGCTCCTGTCAGCTTTAATTGTGGGGAAAACCAGATAATTTTGAGCTTTTGTCAGCTAATTTCTTTCGGGTTAAAAATAATTTTTGGAGCGGGACCAAAATCGATGAGTTTTCTTATCCTATGAGAAGACCCTGCTACTTAATTATTCATGAGAGCACATGCTTTCCGAAGGCAAAGCAGACCTGCCAAGCTGGGAGATAGTGATGTGTTACTGTTATTACTTAATTACTGGTTTCCTATCCGATCTGATACCAAGTAAAATGAAGGTGAGTATCGGCGATATCGATCTGATACTGCCCAAAAATGACTGTTTGGGAAATTAAAGTAACAAGTAGTGTACTTAAAAGTGTCACTTTATACTGAATATGAGACATATTACGAGTTATTCTTGTTTATCATTTATTAATGAAGAATTATCATACAAAAAAGCCAACTTACATATTTATTAACAGCATCTGAGCATGTATATCTTAAAACGCCTGCCTGAACATCTTAACACAAAAAACATTTAAACTTCTACGTTTAGTGACAAGTTAATCTGGTTCCCCCTGAAAGTGTTTTTAACCTTTTTTTCATTGTTTTATCATTGTCACAAAAATCCTAAGGCCCCAAAATACAGCCACATCGCCACATTTTGTCCCTCTGTACCTGAATAGTGCCTGCCTGCTGCACCTGAGGACTCTGAAAGCGATGTCTGTCTCGCCCTAGCAGCACCTGTGCCTCTCCTTTCCTCCTTTTCTGATCGCCTAGTCATGACGTTGTCATATTCTGTCTTGTGATTTATATGTAGATGTTTGATTAGGTTTGTGGTTTCCTCCAGGTGCTCTGGTTTCCCCCACAGTCCAAACACATGCAGTACAGGTGAATTGGGTTGGCTAAATTGTCAGTAGTGTTTGAGTGTGTGTGGATGTTTCCCAGAGATGGGTTGCGGCTGGAAGGGCATCCGCTGCGTAAAATCCTGCTGGATAAGTTGGCGGTTCATTCCGCTGTGGCAACCCCAGAATAAAGGGATTAAGCCAAAAAGAAAATGAATGAATGAATAACTTCGCTTGCGGTTACCCATATCCAATGACAGCGTGACTAAACAACATGTGCCAGCGGACTGAGTGGCTAGCTACTGTAGCATGCTCTGCAGTTGTACAGTGCCATATTACACACATGACTTGGCAGGCGGAAGAACAAGTAGTTCCGACAAAGTTGGCTTTATTCAGATAATCTAGGGTAATTGTGGTTACTTTGCGCTGTATTTCTATTTCCAATAAAATCCAAATTATTAAAATATCGATATTTTGATAAGATAATCGATTCTAAAACATACAAAGCTGGTATCAGAGATATTAATATTTTAGTATCGATCCGCACATCACTACTATCAGACCCAATGACTAGGTGAGACAGCGTCTGCACGGCACGAGTTGTATTTGTTTGTTCCCCGCGATGCTCTCTGGGCCGAAACAGCAAAGCTGTTGGTTTGCAGCAAGCATTTTTGTCGGGAGAGCTGTACGAGAATTAGAGAATGACAGACTTTGTCTTTTATCAGTTGAGTTCATTACAGTCTATGGTTCGTTATTCAGACACATGGCCTATATCCGTGCTGCTGCTGTTCGCACATGTTTAAAATCCTCCAGATCACCAGTGGGGTTGGGCCGATAGACGATGCCATCGTCCATCGCCGATGGCCGATAAACTTCGTGATGCTGAGCCAGCATCGCGATCCATCGCCCCGCCCCACATGTATATTGATATATAACTTATTATTTGCATGTCATCTTAATAGCAGTAACAGTCTTTTCATGAGCTGTTATTGTTTACTTATAGCTGCCGCTTGCACGGCTGACAGCATGGTGAGGATTAAATGAAGGATTATACAGCACCTCTCACGCTTAAAATGTGTAGATTTAGTGGCAAATGCTGTCCCTGTCCCACAGACTTTACAGTGAATGGCTTTAGTTTTTTCATAGCGGACTTGAAGCCACTGGAAGTCTTTTATCCACTCTTGGAAAAGTGTAAATGGTGGATTAACATTCAGCACATGATAACTAATCAGATGTGTCATTATTAGTGACTTTAGGTGCTTTCTAAAACTAAATCTGTCAGTGTTGTTTTCATTTTCTCATCTTTAGCGCTTCACATTTCCGCGGTTGTAGCTCCTGTCACCTGAAGGCAGAAGGCGTTGACTGAGTGATTGACAGCTGATATAAACCAATCCATTCGTGTTCAGTTCTAGCGCAGTGGGCGAATAAGAAGAGCACAAAGGCGGGGCAAGCATTGCGGGCTCTTTTTACTTGAGCAAGTTCACATAACAACTGTTTTAATCTGTTCCTGAGCGCTGCGTTTGGCGTCTTTAGGTGCAAAGATGCATTCTGCATAAATGTCTCCTAAGTCCGCGCACATGGTTAGGATTTTGCCGTGAAAACAGGTCGCACGGTAACAGTTTATTCACTTGCACAAATGCTTTCAAATATATATTTTAGGTTGCATAAAATTTTGAGCGCATATGCCGAAACGGTCGAGCCCTAGCATCTTTACTTGTTATTATTTTCTTATAATAATACTAAAATAAGGAAGTTATCATTAATCACAATACAAATTACAGTGAACTCCAAAGGAACTCTCATCTCCTCCACCAGCTGTGGGGAAAAGGCCATTATATAAGGACACAAATCACTCTGCCAGAGTCCCGCGGGAAAAAAGTGATTGGCAGGTGGTAATTTGAGAGTAACTTTATTTATGGTTTGGTTATGTGTAAAGCAAAGACCATGTGGGTCAGGTAGTGAAAACGATAGGCTACAATTATTAAATTCGTTATGAATTAATTGATATTTAACAACAACCATCCCCATCCCGCCTACGACGACGATGTCATCGTCCATCGCCGATGTTCACATTAGACATTGTACGATGCCAAATTGGTCAACATCGCCCAACCCTAATTACCAGCAGGGCTAATGGTTGGAATAGACAGGGCAAGATATTTGCTGCACTGCTATACACTGTTTCTGATTGAGGAGTAGAGAAGTCCTCATTTATAGCGTTTATATAAACACAAATCTTTATGATGATAGAACAAATTGTGGTTACGTGTATATGAAATTACGAATAACAAATATAGCAGGGCATTAAGTACAAAAGCATTTGTAACTTGTTCATAATAAGAAACTGCTTTTCTGATGTGCGCAAGTGACACAATGATGATCTGAAGATTGAACGGGTAGTTTTGAGAATTTTAATTCTGATTTGAGAAATGGACCAAAGTGACTGAGGAAAACTGTAACAGAATTAACGTTTATTCATTAAATAAAATAACCACAATACATGAAAAAAAAAACACTGAAATAGCGGGTTATATATGAGAGCTACTCTTTGAAGAGAATAAAACAGCTTTAGCCTAATGCAAAAAAAGTTTGCAGGCAAATATAAGTATTTATTTTATATATTTATATAAATCAATATATTTTGGAAAAAATTCAGTGTAAAAAGTAGGACATTATTTATAAAGACATACAGGCATACAGAATTAGTGTATGAACATGAATGGCAGCTGTTGTTTTTGATCTAACAGGTGCAAAACTACATGATGAACACTGTGAGTTTGTGTCAGGATGATGATACATGGGCCGACTTTTGGAGCAGTGTTGTTAGGCTATATTGCAGGGTTCGATGTTGCTTGGCAATTTTCATTTCAAAATTTGCAACAAACATTTTACATAAAAATTTAAAATTTAGGTTAGTTTTTATTAATGTACCAATAGGATGTGAGGTCTAGTTACTCTCACTCACTATCCCTAAACTTACCAGTTATTCCCCCAGTTATTCCAGCATGTGTTTTACACATTGGATACTCTTGTAGCTGCAACCCAGTAATGGGACACACCCATAGACACTCACATTCACACACACACTTATCTTATACACTACTGCCAATTTAGTTACCTATTACTCACCTATACCGCATGTCTTGGGACTGTGGTTGAAACGTGTACTTTTCACTTTTGTACATTTTTGAGGCTGTACTACTTTACTTTTACTTAAGTACAAAAGAGTAGTCAGTACTTCTACTTTTACCAGAGTCCTTTGAACATGCGTATCTGAACTTCTACTTAAGGATGTGTACTTTTGCCATCTCTGGTCACAACACAAACAACTGAAGAAACGCGCTGCAAATTGGTCACAACACTTGCAAATATCCACGTAACACAACAGAAATGTTTCTAGGAGGCCCAAAAACATGACGGACCCTGCTGAGATATGGATGTGTTATTATGTTGTGACTGTAAATGAAAAATAACTCCCCTTTTAAAGACCACCAATCACTTCACTTAGCAACTGTCTTCTGTTGTTTGTGTTGTGAGAGTTTGTAACATGTGTGCTGTCAAATTGATGAAGATCATTTCTTTATTTGCTGCTGTTTTTTGTTATTGCATGTGCTTTCTTAAATTGTAGCAGGTTAGGCTCTCTCGGCCATCGTAAATAGCACAATACAAATTAATTACAGGATCTGGAATCTTTAAAGGATAAGATTGAGAGAACAGTTAATGATATGAACCTGTGTGATTATTTGTGATAAATCTTTTAGTAAAATAATTATTAAAGCTAGATTACTACATGTCTTTTACTCCAGGCACATTTACATAGGCTACAATAGAGAATATGATACAGATTGTAAAGATAGTCTTAGACAAGTCTTATTTTAATTGGAATACTGTAGTGTTTTTTAAATAACATACCTGCACTTCATTATTATTTTTTTAAGTTCATGTGCCCTTATAATCTTTAATTAAAAAATTTAAACCTTCCTCTTAGAAACATCAATAAAACAATCTGCCTCCATTTTGTTAGCAATACTTCCCTGACTTTTATCGCTTCACACCCCATGTGCAAGCAGAGCTGAAGCAGTGTGTGCGCAGTGCGTATGAAGAGCTGAAGCAGCGTGCAGGCATTTGCCTTTCACACTGGTGATGAGCGGCTGCTGCACAGATCAATCGGTCTATCTAGCGACTGCCTAGCAACACCCTAGCAATGCCTTAGCAACTAGTCAGAACACCTTTGCAACCACCAAGCAACACTTTACCAACCACTCAGAACATCCTAGCATCGCCTTGGCAAATACTCAGAACACCCTGACAGCACCTTAGCAACCACTCAGAACACCCTAGCAACCACCTAGCAAGAAACATGCCAATTAATTCTAGAAACATGCTAACATATATGTAGTTATCTATCTATGCCAATTGTTTCATACTTCTGAAAAACTACTCCAATTATTTCAACTTTAAAATAACTTTAAACTTTCAGGCTAAGATTTCTCAAGCCACCATAAAGTTTGTCTACAAACTTTACTTTTCTAGTTTTAATAATACATTAGTAAGTTTTGATGTTTATAGGAACTAAGATTAATAAATGCTGTAGAAGTGTTGTAGAAGTGCATTTTTATTTTAAGTAGTCAGCCTAATGAACCTTATTGCTAAGTGTTGCAGCTACTGTTGAACTTTAATATTAGAAACTCAAATAACATCTATAAATCATGGTAAAGTGTCTTTTGAATGACCTTATGATAATTGTGCATTTTACTTATAGTCAGATGATATTCATCTGTCGAATCAAGATGGATCAGAAGTCGTGGAGTCCCCTGAAGACATATCCAGTTGCTGTGATTCAGATCCCGACTATAACCCCAGTAAGAATTCAGGCAGTGGAGAAGAATTTTCAAGCCCTGAAAAAGAAATAGCCTATCTGTCCAGTGAGAGTGAAGGTGAAGATTTAAATTCGAGTGTAAATGAAGACGAACAACAAGATGGTAAGGGCACCTTTGATGAAAAAATGAACACCCGAAATTATAGTAAAAGATGCGTCAAAACCCCCAAAAAATCTACTTTAACGGTAAAAACTACAACAAAAAGAGAAGGACTTAAAAGGGCTTGGGACAAAAAACATTATTGTCTTTACTGCAGAAAACCACAATCAAAGATTTTCAGACACTTGGAAAGAAAGCATATTGACAATACAGATGTGGCACATGCCTTTAGTTTTCCATTAGGGTCCAAAGAAAGAAAACTTCTTTTAGAACAACTAAGAAACAAAGGAGACTTCAAACACAATTCGGAAGTTTTAGTAAAAGGATCAGGAGAAATTATAACCTGGAAACAGCCCTCAGTTGATGCCTCTGTCAAGGACTACTTACCGTGTTCTTTCTGTTTCGGTATGTTCAGCAAGAAGGATCTATGGAGACATCAGTCTTCATGTAAAATAAAAAAATCCAGTTCAAAGGATCAAGCTGACGAAAAAAAGCGCACACGAGGAAGAGTGCAATCTCAAGCTGCATGTCTTCTCCCAACTGCAGCGTCCTCTGATGGGTGTCAGAAAATAGTAAACGGAATGAGACAGGATAATGTGGCATTTTGCATCAGAAAGGATTCCTTAATTTGCAAATATGGAGAATCGCTGTACGGAAAACATGGTCGTGTCAAGTCACGACACCAGTATATAGCTCAGCGAATGAGAGAGCTAGGTCGATTCGTACTGGTGGCCCAAGAAATGGACAAGACTGTCAAAGGGCTTGAGGATTTGTGTGCACCTGCAAGGTATCAGTTTGTGGTAAATGTTGCCAAGAAACTTACCAAATTTAGTCCAGGCAAGAATGAATATGGAAAGCCTTCAACTGCTGTAAAAATTGGATTTTGTTTGAAAGGGGCTGTGGAAGTCCTAATTGGACAGGCTCTTATGAACGACGATGATCTGTCAGAGAAGAAGGCAAAAAAATTCTTTGAACTTTTGGAGAAAAATTGGAGGAACAGTGTGTCTATCACTGCTCACCAAACCATTCAAGAAAAAAGATGGAATAAAGAAGATGACATCCCCCTCACAAAAAATGTGATTGCTCTGAGAGACCATCTCAGGTCAGTAGAAGACGAAGCAAGAGCAAAACTGACAAAGCAAATGAATTTGGGAGCATACAAGGCATTAAACGAGTCGGTCCTGGCACAGGTAATCATTTTCAACAAGCGTCGTGAAGGTGAAGCATCACGCTTGACCCTTCAAACCTACAAGAAAGCAAGCACACATACAATCAACGAGGATATCTATAATACGTTATCACCGCTGGAAAAGGAGTTGAGCAAAATACTTACGCGGATAGAAATTCGGGGCAAGAGAGGAAAAAAAGTTCCAGTTTTTTTCACCAGGCGAATGCAGGAGTCAATCAGTTTGTTGGTCCAAAAGAGAGAAGGAGCTGGTGTGCCTCCTGAAAACCCTTACCTATTTGCAAGACCTGGTGTCTTGACAAACATACGTGGATGTGACTGCTTGCGGAAATATGCAAAGGAGAGCAAAATTGAAAACCCGGAACTACTTCGGTCGACTAAATTACGAAAACAGGTCGCCACACTCTGCCAACTGTTGGACCTTACGGAACAAGAGTTGGAACAAGTTGCAAGATTTATGGGGCATGACATCCGTGTTCATCATGACTTTTACAGACAAACTGATAAAAACTTCCAAATTGCCAAAATTAGTAAGCTTCTGTTTGCAATGGAGCAAGGCACTGACGGCCTAAAAGGAAAGAACCTCAATACACTTCGTCCTTCAGTCGGTATGTATGCCCCATGTATGTTTATTGCTAGTGCTATTGTGTGTTGTATCCTACATCAGTCATTAAAAGAACAGACTTAATTTTTTGGTGCAGTACAATCTCAGATTTACATTTTAGTCAAGGGCTAGGATTATAAATTGTCTGTGAAACCAGGGAAAAATGTGTTACTTATATGTAGCTCACTTAATTAAGGGTAATTTATGCATGTATGAGTTTTGGAGCAAGATCAAGCACAGGTATTTGATTTTTAATCTTTATCAATTTGCATGTATCTGAAGCAGTTAGCAAAGAATATGAGGACAGTAAAATTTGAGGATTTTTACTATTTTATTTACAACACCAAATAATTACATTATTTTGTTTTTCAGACAGATGTTCTGATGATGCATCTCTTCAGAAAGCAGCTGATGAATTCAGTGAAGACGAGAACTCTGATGCACTGGGTGAGTTGGTGTTTCTGATGACAGGGTGTCCATGGGGTCTTAAAAAGTATTAAAAGTTGATAAATCAATTATGAGTAAATTAAGGCTCTTAAAAGGTATTAAAGTCTTAATCTCATTTTTACGAGGTCATAAATTGTGTTCAAGCGTTGTCCAAAGTGTTTGACTCCAAAAATACATAAATATATTTATTTTCCTCAATTGGTTCGGGTGATGTCATGTAATTTGCGACAAATTTGGGAAGGTAATGTGACGCTCTCCACATGTAGAGAAACCATAAAGCAGGCCAGGGCTATTCAGTTGGTGGCCCGTGGGCCGAACTTGGCCTGCTAGGCAATTTGCTCCTGCGAAAAATGGCCGCTATACTTATGAAGTGACGTGCGTCTGTTTAATACAGCATGAGCTGCAGTTGAAGGCTGCGCAGAGCATGAGTCACCTCATGCATTAAGTGACATTAAGCGAGTGAGTGGTGCGGGCAGCCGAAAACATTTGTGTTCTAAAGCTTAAAGGCTTCTCAACGCCGATTCTGTTGCACGGAACGAAACTGCTGCAATCAAATGTTATGCCACCTGTGCGCTAGTTTAAAGTTTCGAGCTTATAGCAACACCAAGGCTGATACGCACGCACACTGGATTAACTATAGCAGCGGGCCGTTCACATATCACGTCTTTTCCATGCGCAATTCGTTATTTCCAATATTAGAATATATGCCAATAATGCCTTCCAGATGCACTGAGTAGAAAACATCTCACACTGTAGTGGGGAGAGTTGTGCGTGGCTTTCAGTGCAATGTAAACAAAAGATATGCTAGACAAATTATTACAAATGATTAAAATGATTATGTATGTATGAACACAAATGATAACAACCTCTCATTTAAATACTTACCTCATATAAAGCTTAAATTTACATTAGACGTGATAACCGTGAAACCATGATTATTCTTCACACTATATAATTAGTAGAATATACTAGTAGAAGCCTACTTCAGCAATACTCTGCTTTTGTTGTGCTGTGAAACACAATATTTGAATATGTTTGTAAATCCACATTGTACAATGCAGTGATGTCATGTAGTTTCAAATACAATATATTAACATTTTAATGTAGAAAAAGCCAACGTGGGTGTCTTAAGTAGCTAAAATACAGCATATGGGCTCTTATATGCTGTTGTGTCATCACTTGTATTGCAAGTCATATCTCTCCGACCCCTCATTTGGGATGCTTTTCATGAACTGGCCCCCATGACAAACTAATTGAATATCCCTGCCATAGAGCAAAACAGATGGCAAAATGGGATAATGCAAGTTTGCGTACTCCTGGTTGGAGAAAGACGAGTTTAAACAGTGACTGAAACCTGTCGCTGAAAACAACCACGTCATTTATTCCTCAAGGTTTGTTTCTTCCGAGCTTATCTGAGCTGTTGCACGCTTGTGCTCCATTCATTTATTTACTGCAACTGTTCATTAGCAACTCTTTGATAAGTTAAAGGTTTGATACTGATTAGAACTTGAAGTGGTGATGAGGTCTTAAAATAATCCAAGAAGGTCTTTAAAAAGTCTTAAAAAGGTATTGAAATTTCCTTTTGGATTCCTGCATATACCCTGGACGAAGTTCATGAACACTTTAGCATCGTCATCTTTCACTATCAGTGTCTCCGTACTGAGCGCCCCACAATCCCTGAGCATCACTGTTTGTCCGTTTCAGATGAAGCGCTGGGAGCAGGCCAGGGCAAGAAGCCCTCCTCACAGAAGAGAAAGGGAAGATGCAGTGAAGATGAGAACTCTGATGCACTGGGTGAGTTGGTGTTTCTGATAAAGTTCATGAACACTTTAGCGTCGTCATCTTTCACTATCAGTGTCTCAGTACTGAGCGCCCCACAATCCCTGAGCATCACTTAAGAACTGCAAATAAGCAGTGTTCTAAATAAGTCTAAAGCTTCTCTTAAAAAATGCATATAAATAACTCATACTTTCACATTACTTTCCCTAAAAAGTAACTAAATAATACATTTAGCTACTTTTTAAGTGACTCTAGATTGTAATGTAGGCCTAATACTTTTCCCCAACACTGCAAATAAGATAAACATATGTCCTGTAATATTTTTCAGACCTTTGAAATTTAAAACTCCAAACGATCGCCTAAACAAGATTACTACACTAGGCTAATAAGTTACAATAAAACTACCAATTTTATTTAATGCTGAAAACAAGTTAAAGCAGAATAATATAGCCTATTATTATACCTCTCCCGTAATACCCACTTGTCATTGTATTACTTATGTCCTAGACCAGCAAATCAGAATAGTCCGCTGGCCAGCACTTTTGGTTTGGTTTTCAGAGCTGCTGCGAACTCCAGTCAAAAACAGCGCTCATCAGTGCAAACGTGGGTTTGGAGAGTTCCATTTTAGTGCAGAGGAGGACTTTAAATTTGATTGACAAACTTACAATAATTAAAGTGTTCTGTTCATCAACAACATTAAATTACATTCATATTCCGCCTTACACCCATACATGTTTTCAATGCAGTTTTTTCTTTGCTGCTATCTCCGTGGTCTCTGGCCAGGGAGAGGCTAAGCCTTCCCCAGCCTACACACGCTCCGCCTTGCCTGGCTGTGTTCTATTCTCACTTATCCCCCCTATGCCCTATTCATTTAGAACATTCTTACATTCAAAGTTGTAATTATTAAAAAATAAAAAAAGCATTAAAGTCATCTCTCTTAGGTGTAATTTGCTTTCAAAGTATTTTTACAGTTCAGTTTTAGCGATCTTCATGTTTACAATTGCGCTCCATTCACAGTGCACTTTGAAAACATTGATATCATGTAGAACACAGCCTCATGCGAAAGCTATAGGTAACCTAGGCTATTATTAAAAAGCGGAATTTATGTTACATCTCCAAAGCTTGTGAAAATAAAAAACATAGCTTACGTTAATTCTTTTAATTTATAGTAGGTTATTTATTAAGTATCTGTTCTGTATATGACATGGGCCTGTTGGTTAGAACTTTCTGCTGTGGTTTACATATGTCAAATTGTAAAAGTAGACTTTAAAAAAATAAAAAATAAATAAACAATATCCTACTTAATAATACTAATAATAATAATACTAATGATAATAATCATCGTCGTCATCATTAATATTATTAATGTTGTTATTATTAAAGTAAATATATTTATAATAAATCACATTATTATTTATTTATGATTTATGATATTAGAATAGTGTTAGCTTTTGTAAGTGAGTTTATGTTTTAGAATAGAATATGTAATGTTCAACTTCTCAATAATATTAGAAAAGGAAGCATAGGCCCTATATGTGTGTCATTTACATATATTTCAATGAATATGGAAAACGAGTGCATGTTTTTACCAAAACTAATGTTGGATTTTATTTTAAATGCCTGTTTGTGTAAAACAATATAATTTGCACAAAGAAATGATGGGGTTCTTCTCTAAAGTAGTTGTTACTCCACCCTGTTTAGAGCATCATTATGGGCATTTTACGCTATAACTAACATGCAAGTTAGTTATAGCGTAATGGATTGTTAATTTCAGTGCTGTTTTGACATTTCGCAAGAGCTTCAGCTGGTCCTGACCTCAGTTTCGCGACATGACTTTTATGTGGCGTCTAGGTATTGATGTCTGGATGACAGCAAGAGCGAGATGAGATAAGACCAGATTCAATGTGCACAGTTTCTGCTAATTTTGACTATAGGCTCATCTAATTTGGTTTTTCATTCGATTGAAAGCCGAAATATTGCCAGAGAGACAAAGTAACTTTTGGTTTTGGAAGAAAGCTGCTTCAGTAATGAAAGACGCAGTTGGTGAAAACACACACGCATACACAGGATACACTTATAGGCCTATTTATTATTGATTTATTTAATATTAAACGCACAGTAATTAAGTGTAAAAAAGAAAAGCATAACTTCGGAAAAAGTGCTCACTAGCTGCGGTTTCCGCGATTTCTGTGGTTGTCAGTAGTGCTGCAAAATCACTTTTGCTTTAATCAGAAAATAAGATTGTATAGCCTATTTTAGTTATTTAGCGTAATATATAGTTATTTATTTTAATTGGTGTAATTTATAAATATAAGCTTTTTGGATTTAGGGATAGGCCGAGTATAAAACTTAATTTTACTTGAATACAAAAGATTTTGGACTTCAGGGTTTTTTTTATGGTACTTTATTGCATGTTGAATGTTACAATTACAAAGATTTTTATTAAATAAGTGCATGCCACAAGATATTTTTGTTGGTGTAAAAATATAAAAAGTATCATTCTCATATTCTTGCCTTATTTATCTTTAATATAAATATACAATTGCATACAATGCAATGCGTGGTGCACCTAAGAAAAAAAGGCACACCAAGGCAAAACGTCTAGCCCTGTATTGGATAGATTAATTGATAGATTGTGTGTGCATATTAATAACATTGACACTATACTTTTACGATTGATTAAACTAGGGATGCTAACGATTACTCGATCATTTATTGTCCGTAGGACTAACCCAAAACCGTTAAACCTTATCGATTAAGCATGGGCTATTAATAAGTTATGCTTTGCGATGTGAGACGCGTCCCCGATTTCACACATTACATAATGAAGTGTGTGCAGTTTACATTACCTTATGGAGTCGTGCACTCTCTTGACTTCGCATATTGGGGAGACATAAAACCCTGTTATGCACAGATCTCATTTATCTATTATCTATTTGCCGTTAATCCGCGGGTCAAGTAATCAAAAAGTAGGCTACATGACGTTTAATTATGGGTTAAGAAGACCAAACATTGGTTGTGCAAACTTTACATATACTTCCTCTAAAATATTATTATTATTATTATTATTATTATTATTATCATAAAAGTGTTTCAAGCTATATTATATTTTTATGGACTGGCATATGCCTAAATACGCATCACGGCCAGACATTTATAGTTTATATAAAAACGAGCGCACCTCATTTCACGGTGATCTTTTTGCGGATCATATTGCATATTCGTTTATTCTCCAGTAGCCTTGTAAATAATGTATTTTATTAATGGATTGTTTATAAGGACTGAGCTATTTATTACTGTGTTTCTCCGTTTAGAAAAAATCCTTGGGTGGTTTGATAATATATCATATTCAAAACTTTATCTATCATGTTTATAATCTGCCCCTCATCCTTCAATAGGCTATTACAGATCAATTTATCAGATGATTTGTCATAAGTAAAATATTAACAAAATGATTTTCTTTATGGAGACCCATCTAAAAACAATCGACAATCATTAATTCATTTAGTACTAATACAAGTTAACAATAACTTAAACCGAAACATACCTTTGTACATGAAAGAGCAGGTTCTCGGTAACCTTTAAGACAAGCTCATCGCATAAGAAACGACTCTCGCTTATGACGTCTGCTTTGCGGGCATTTCACGTTGTATGCGTCACCGTCGCATTTGTTCATGTGCTTTAAATGAATGCTTTTTGTCTCCCAAATGCATATAATGAAGAGAACGATAAAATAATGTTATTAACCGGTTGACTGTAAACGTTTCTGTTCAGAACGATTAAAGTTTATCTTTTTTTTCATTTTTCGTTTCTGTTCCTACAAAATGTCATTCATTTACGTTTTTCGTTTCCGTTCCTTGAACCGGTTCAGAGCCCTGGTACTGCTACTAGACACTTCAGTATTATATAGATTCTTATAGTAATCTCGAAATATGTTAATTGATTTACTATCATAATGTAGTTTGTCATTTGTGTCTAGTATTGATAAAATTGAGTGTGAATCACTTTTCTTCTTAGTGAGGTAAGCCAGAAATTTATCCGGCTTATCTCCATGCTCATAAAATTTCTGTTTCACAAACCTTAGTTTGTATTCTGCATCTTGGGTAAGCAGTAAATCTATTGCGCTTCTCAGTTCTGATATTTCTTTGAGTAATGCCTTATTTGCAGTCTTAATATATTTTTAATATAAGTCCTCTTCTAATAATCTTTGGGTCTTGTTTTTTTTTTACGTTTAGAAACAGAAAAGGACATAATTAACCCTCTTTTGTAAGCTTTGCTAGTCTCCCATAAGAGAGAAGGGTCTTGTGTGGATTTAGCATTAATAGCATAGAAAGATGTGAATTCCCTAAAGAAAAAGGGATAAAAAGTCTGATCTTTGAGTACATTGGTGTTTAATCTCCATTGCCGGAAGTTATCTCTATTCGATGCCTTTACATCGAGAACAACCATCGCGTGATCTGAAATGACAATATTGTTAATACGACATGATAAAGCTAAATGCATTAAACTCTTCGGAATGAAAAAATAATAAATTCTCGTATAACACTGATGTGGTGGGGAGAAAAAAACTGTATTCTTTACCAGATGGATGAAGCGCTCTCCAAACATCTATTAATTCTAAGTCTTCACAAATGCCATTAATTTGTTTAGCTATGTTAGATAGCGTCATTATTTTATGGGGAAACCGGTCAATAAGAGGATTTAACATACAGTTAAAGTAACCAGCAGCCATCATATAATCCGATCTCAAATCAAGTAAGTCAGCAAAAGCCTTAAGGAAATTAGAGGGGTGCCCTGGAGGATAATATACATTGAACAAAGTAATAGATTTGCCATATAAAGTCCCGTATATAATGACAAAATGGCCTCTGTCGTCTTCTGTCACTTTAACAACAATCAACGGTATATCTTTTCTGATCAGTACTGCTACTCCTCTACTATTTGACAAAAAGGATGAGGAATATACTTGATTATACCCCCCCTGCTTTAACTTTAAATGTTCCTGTTTATCTAAGTGTGTTTCCTGTAACAGAGCTATGCCTATTTTCTCTTTTGTAACATAATGAATTCCCCTAACGTTCCAAGTACATATGCGAAGTGTGCTATTCATTGTCGTAAACCTCAGTCAGAGTGAGACGCAGGAAATAAGTCCTAATCATAAGACATAATCTTTAATCTAATGACATGTTGACAGAGGTGTTGTGAAATAATAATAACAGCGGAGCATTAATTAAATGCATATTTCCTGTGGAGCGATCGATTTGAGGTAGCCTGATATTTTTATTTGACAGTAGAAAAAACATGATTGGACAAACAGCAGCAGACCCTTAGCCTCATCCACTGTACCAGCTCCATCTTCTGCTCCAAATGTCTTCAAAAGAAAGAGTTTGCAGGAGTTTGCTTACAACCCAGAAAAAGGGGGAAAAAAGTGATAATGGCCTAGTTTTCACTTCTGAACTGCTAAACTGAAGATCAGTTCTTTTAGCATTTTAAGCACTTGTTATTGTTTGGAAGAAAACACTTTTTTTGACATAGTACTTTTAAATACAGTAAATGGTGCAAAGCATAATCATTGAGGAGAGTCTCAGTCTCAGTTTACCAGTTGTTTAAGCACTTTAAGCTGTTGGTACTTTATTTTTGTTATTATCATCAATATTTGAAGTAAGTCCTTCTGTGCAGTTTCTCTTCACCCCCCACCCCCCTCACAAAAAAAGTTCAGGCTCATTTTTTTTTCTTTAACCCCTGCATAATGCTTTTGGGGGAAAAAAACACAAGCTAATGTTTTTTTTCATGATAATACTCTTCTAAAATAGCTTGTTATACATTTTTAACTGACCATTCTGCACTTTACATGGGCTTTAAAACAAGTAAAATTGGCCCAGTTTGTGTATTTTGTTCAAAATAATCTTTTAATTTATTTTAATTGTATTTATATTACAAATAACGTTTAGTTTAAAAAAGACTACTCAAGTGTGGTGTTTATGTATAAAAAATAAACAATAAACAGGACTAATCTCCAGCCTTTCTGAATTGCATTCGTTTAAGTCATTTTTAGATTTTGGTCTTTTTTTTCTGTTTTTTCTATTTGTATTGTTGTTTTTGCCATTCGTAGAGACAACCAGGATGAGTGTGAGGAGACCGTGGAGTAAAGCAGAGAGAAGGGCGGTGAATAAACATCTAGCGAGGTTTGTGTCTGAGCAGCGGGTTCCAGGAAAAGCAGACTGCATGAAGTGCCTGGAAGAAGAGGTTCTGAAGGAACGATCTTGGAAAGACGTTAAAAACTTTGTGTACAATATGATTGTTACAGTGAAAAGGAGGTCTGCCTCACGAATGCTTATGTTTTAAAAAGTTAAAATGTTGCTGTTCTGTTTGGCTATGAGACCAATTGTTCTACAGAGAGCTGGTTCATATTTTAAGTCAGCTGGTTGTACAAATAAAAATGTTTTTTGAAAATCTATATTTTAGTTATTAATTTTGTATTTTCTCAGTAGCTTTAGCGATCAACAGGAAAATGCTTGATGCAAATAGAATTTTTTTGAAAAGACGCTCTAAATTATTACTCATGTTTGTTTAATTGAGTTCAATAATAACTTAGAGCTGTCTGTATTAAAACAAATCAATACAAAATCATGTACTCAATGTAATTAAATTAGAAAGGAACTCAATAGCGCCCCCCATGAAAATGTCCTCACTCCACTGGTAAAAAACTTCTTTTAAAACTAGTAAAAAAGTTTCTTATACTTATTTTTTTAAAGAATCTGAGGTGATATTGTGAATCACAGAGACACCTAATGTTGAAATATTGTGTACATTTACCTGTAAATGCAGCAGAAATAGTGGTCCTCAGTCTGCAGGTTAATTTACCCGGTCCTCACTACCCCTGTCAAACAGGAATGTGTGTGTGTGTGTGTGTGTGTGTGTGTGTGTGTGTGTGTGTGTGTAGCCCTGATGAGATGATTAGTGCTGATGAAAGTGATGGAGGAGGGGCTGTGTCAGAGAGTCAGTCTTGTGTGACATGGGTTGTGATGGGCTGTAAATGTATGGCAAAGGTCACGTCTGTATGGTGTCTGTGCATGCACCTGATTTTCTTTCATCTTTTGAATCACTGAAGTTCCTGTTTGTGGTTTGATATATTCATTTATTTGATTCTTTTTCCATGCCAATAATTTATATGTAGTATTTTGTGACAAATAATTTAACAACTAATTGCATGACATAGGCATGGTATGATAACCGGTTTCAAGGTATACAGCGGTTTGAAATAGTCAAGGTTTTAAAACCTACAAAAAGTTTGGTTATATCATTAATAAGGTATATGTAAGATTTTTTTTAATGTTTTTTTTTCTTTTTTCTTCTTTTTTTTAGAACAACAGTATCTCCAGCAAAAAAAGATAACCAAAGATGCAGTTTTAAATTGTAAAGAAATCTGTGTTTTGGAACCTAATTAACACAGCAGAAGTCAATGATTGATTATTTTAAATGTTTAGCCTGAGATGTTTACTGTTCCAAAATATTTTAAATGTTTCTTAAAATAAACTATATTGTGTTTAAAGTGGGAACACATTTTTTTTTTTACCCAGACATTTAAAAAAACATATTTTAGAGCAGTAATCACAACACCTTCAAACCGTGATATTTTTATCCAAGGTTATAATACCGTCAGAATTTTATACTGGCCCATGCCTAGTGACAAATCATTTAACAACTTAAATTTACAGGGCAAAAAATTACAATTCATTTGTCTTAATTCCTTTAAATTTTGTCTTTTTTATGAAATCACAGTGGTTATGATTTAATTGCCTGTTTTATAGCAGTCTCTTGCTCCTGTTTTCTCTTTCTCATTTATTCACAATACTACAACCCCACAATACTTTGTATTGGATTTTAACTGGGCTGAATCTATTTAGTCAAAATAACTGATGAAACCCATTATTTGTACCCAATTCTCAATAACTTTATCTTCAATGCTGGCATACTGTCAATACCACTTCACCCTAAACATAATTAATAACTTTCTAAATTATTTTCATCTGAAGGGGAGAACTCCATCTCTCCATGTGGTGCATATTAATAACTGCATTTTTCTGAAATTACCACAGTCATTTCAGAACAATCACAGTTAGATATTTGTTTATCAACGGTGACTAGTCCGCTTGCAAGAGATAAACCTTTGAGCTTTTAATTTGGTGGGACAATGCAGCCTCTGTTAATACAGATTTACAAAAGTGTCTAATTTTAAATTAAATGAGATTTTGCAAAAAAAAAAAAAAAAAAACTTTTTCAAAAAATAAATAATTTTCTCATCCTAAACCGGTTTTAAACTAGTTGTTCTTTTTACCCAGACACTTAAAAATAACTTATTTCAGAGCAGTAATCACAATACAGTAATCCAGTGAAACCATGATATTTTTATTTAAGGCTATCATACTGTCAGAATCTTACACCGGCCCATGCCTATTGTGCACTCATACTGTAACTTGTTCTTACCATCAAGTTCAGTTGAACTGACAGTTGACCTTTTCCCAGACTATAATAGATGTCTGCCCTCTGCTACCCTGCTCATTGACCTCTATGATAATCCTTTACATAAAATTATTGATTTGTTCCTCTCCCTTACTGTCTGTGTATGCAGACAAAATACAAATGCTCGCACACACTTTTTGCTTTTGTGTACATACAATAAATGGTAAAATGTAATCGTTATACTGCAAAAGACGAATGGTTTCAAATGTAACAAAGATGTTGATACTTTGTGAACTTGTCTGTGTATTTTAATTATTGATAATTGATGATTAGCCATTAAAGGGATGCTTCACTTAAATGAAAATTCAGTAAAGTAGTTACTCACTTATATGTCAATCAAAAAGTATTTTGTTCATCTTTGAAACGCACAAATCAAAATATTTTAATTAAATTTGACAGCTCTCTAATCCTCCATAAACTGCATCAGTCGCAATAAATTCAGTATAGAAAGCTGTAGTACCAAGAACAACTATGTTTTTGAAGCTATATGAGAATTATTTTGTGCATTTAAAAAATGACTTTACTCAACAGTTTTTTCCACTTCAGTTTTAGTCCTGGACACACTTATGAGAGAACTATACGTCATGCTGATGTGTAATCTGGATATGCCTTCACTTTCTCTAAAAGCAGAGAAACATAGGCAATTATGTTGTGTGATTTAGATTAGACTTTGAGCAAAATTAAGACTTATGTGACCTTTTTTTTTTTTTTTTTTAATTGGGGTAAATTTCAACTTTGTCATACTTCATTTGTTGTACTGTGTTTGAGCAATATACAGGGGAAATAGAGGCGATTAACCTCTCCCGATAGATAATCAGGTGGTTAAAAGTTTTTCTGACATGAAAAACATGATTCAAACTTAGTGTTTGTGCCCTCACTGCACTGTGATGGCATGATTGTTAAAATATATATTCCCGAATGCACAGAAACTGTTAAAGTGTATGAAATTCTGTTTATATTTTTGCGAGAGACAGATATGATTAGAAAAAAGCATTTTGTAGTGGTTTTTAATGTCGTCTTTTTTCCTAATCTTCACACTTCTTCCTATTAGGTGGTGTAAATGCACCATTTGGTTTGTCAAGTACCGTTAAAGAAAATAGTAGAAAGGGGTTTGACATGTTGATTTTGTGTGCACATGAATTGTGAGCTTTGGCTTTGCATTCAATATTCCCATAGATTGTGAGTTGGTACCTTGGTGAATTCACATTTAAAGGTCTTCGTAAATAAGCATAAAGATTTCTATAGAGAGGATGACTGACTTGAACCCTTGCTGTCTATTGAGGGTCAGAGAGCTCTTGGATTTAATAAAAGATATCTTAATTTGTGCTCTGAATATAAATAAAGGTCTTACAGGTTTGGAAGGTCCTACAGGTTATTCGACATGAGGGTGTATTTAATATAATTTTTATTTTTAGATGAACTTGCCCTTTAAAGTCAACATTTATGAAAATTGACTTTTATTTTAATTCCGTAAAAGCATTAATATCCCTGCCATTGATTGAGATAATTTTTCTGACACTGTATGCTTTAGGACTGGGCAGTTAGATTGTTCAAAAGCCAGATCTTGAGTTTAAGTGCTCCTCCGGCAAACATACAGAGCCTACAAACTTAGTCAGAGCATCTGTAACAATCAAATACTTAATTGCAGATCCATACAAGTATGTACTTAAACCTATGTCACAAAGTAAGCTGAAATGAATGGATTTAGTTTGTGCTTGTGAAATGCAGAGAGAGCTTTGTTTTTGCTTTTGTTGTTTTGACTGATGTGGTCAAGGCCTTGTTGATATCCATGGTCACTGGTCAGTATGGTTGTGTGAAGCTAATGTGAATTGCCAAGGCGGGTCTTAAACAAAACAGCTGAGCTCAGTGTCTGGAAAGCTCTGTGATGGGCTGGCCTGTTTTGAACAACATCATAGCAGAGCAGAACAATTTTTGGCAGCATTGCAAGCTTTGAAAAAAGTAGGATTTCTATCAGTAAGTAAACCCAACTATTAATGTTCTGTTGAGAAAAAAAAATCATATTTTAATGTGCAGTAGTGTTATTAATAATTTACCCTGATTAACTGTGCTGTTGCTTTGATACTGAAGGGTCATATTTGGTTGTTGCTAGCACTCAAATGTCTGAATATTTGTAATATCTATATGAATTAAAGCTAATTTTGTAGTTTGTAGGAATTTTAGTGACATTACAGATTATACAGATTTTTTTATGTGTTTTTTTTCTGTTTGTTATTGATTGCTGGTTTGTTTACAAACTTTAATTAGGTTGTTACATAGATTAGGTTGTTACATGTTTGATTAGGTTGTTAGCAAAAATTCAGTAGTTAATAATACCTATGTTTTAAGAAAAGTATGTAACTTTTTTCTTAATATCAGTTTCAGTAACAGAAATACCGATTTATAACAAAATATTTTAAGTTAAAATGTGATTCCAACCACATTTAAATTCTGTTAAGTTTCTTTGTCATGTTGTTGTAAACTTCATCCTTGAACTCAAATTATTATTGTTTTTTATGAACCTGTCAGTAGCTATGTTTCCATCCAAAAATGCAAATAAGATTTATGCGCAAAACTGGAATATCGCATAAAAGACATGCGCATAAAGCAGCGTTTCCATCCAACGAGTCAAAAAGAACAAAATCGTCACTTCCTGATTAACTGGCGCCAAAATAAAAAAAGGAAAAACAGAATTTACTGTGGTAGGAGAAGCTGCGTGAAGCTTTTCTTTATTGAATGAATTACTTGCACCTCAGAATCAAATGCCACTGCACAATGAATGCGCGGTGTTGTTTGAAGGCATGAGACGTCAAGCACAGAGATCATTAATAATATAATAACACTAATACTGCACTGTAAAAAAATAAAAAGTTAACTTAAAATTTTAAAGCAACCAGCTGCAAAGAAAATTTGAGTTTATTAAACTTTAGTGATTGAATTTGTGCCAAATATTTTTAAGTTGACCGAAGTCAAGTATACTTTATGGAACAATTTGGCATAACTTCAAACACTGAAGCTTAATAAACTCAAAATTTCTTTGCAGCCGGTTGCTTGAAAATTTTAAGTTAACTCAACTTTTTATTTTTTGAACATATGGAGAAATAAAAATTTTAAGTCTCCTCAGCTGAATATTTTACTTTCATTGAACAAACAGTACCAAACATGCAGCTGAATCATTTCTATGAGTAAATTCAACTCTAAGCTCAAAAATATGTCCAAATAACTTACAATTTTAAACTGAGTTAACTATTTGTATGTTGGATTTTTTTACAGTGTGAAATGGTTAAGGCATTTTTAGAATGACCAAAAACAATATTTCAGATGGTTTACAATGTGCTCAGCTTGCTGGTTTGTATATTCGCACATTTTATCATCACATGATCATCACAAAGTCACATTACTTTACATTACTTTTTATGTGCATACTGGAATTTGTTCGGTAAAAGTGTTTCCATCGTTGTTTATGCGCATCTTTTCTTATCGAATAAAAGTTTATCCTATTCAGTTATGTGCATGCGTTTTTTTATGCACGTTTTCAAAATTTATGAGCATCTTGGTGTTTCCCTCAACTCATTTGAAAAAATAAATAAATAAATTATGCGCACATCCAAAATGCGAATAAAAATAGGCGGATGGAAATGTAGCTAGTGACTGTTTAAATGGTCATTAGTAATCAAATTATTTGCCTTAAACTGAATAAGACAATAATATGACTAGGGTGTTTACATCAGTTGCTTTTTGAATGTTCCTTTCATGATCCCATTTTATATGGGGGAGGCTAATAATTCAGGGGGGCTATAATTCTGACTTCAACTATATAATGAAAATAAACCATTGACTTCTGCTATCTTTGTTAGTTTAAAAAAACAACATGAAAAGACATTTTTGGATATCTTTCTGTTCTTCTAAAGTAAAGCCGCTTCACTGTTCAGGTCTATATTATGTTTGTATGTTTGTTTATAAGTGAGTTGTTTTTCAGATGTTTCCTGGATAGTGGGCTGACCAGCAGCTTTTCCTTTTCTGCTGGAGATACTGTTGCCCTAAAAAAAACGAAATAAAATAGAAACCTTACATATACCTAAGGAACAGTATAACAGATAAAATGAATGATTTTAATAACTTGACTTTTCCAAACCGTGGTAAACCTTGAAACTGGTTATCATCCCATAGGCATGTGTATAGACTATCTATGTCTATCTAGTCTATGTGTATAGACTACAGTGTATAGACTATCCTGTCGCAAAATGAGGTGAAAATCTTTACATGATGGTTAGTTATAGTGTTATTTAAGGTGTTTACATGTTTGTACTGCACTTCAATTATGTGACTAAAATGGGAATACTCCACATGTCTTAATTCAGTTTCTATTTAGCTCGATTATGACTTATTCGGATTAAGGTAATCAAAAACCGCTGTTTACATGTAGACTCTTAATCAGAGTATTGTCTTAATCGCATTGAAATCGGATTATTGGTGTCCATGTAAACATACTCAGTGTGTACCTCTTATGAAAGTTCATGCAACCAAAATTTTTATGGTTGTCAAGTGCAAAAGTAATAAATCAAGCGGCTTGCTCTTTCTAAAGAAACATGACCACTGAGCAACACATTCAGTTTAGAATTCTACTAACAACAGCACACATACATAATCTCTGTGAAATTTGGTAAACCCAGATCTAATATGGTACCATAATATAGTTTGTCATTTATTAACAACTAAATGTATTACAAATGGCTTTTTCTAGTATGTAACCACAGTATCAAGCATTCTGGATAACTTTCAGATAATTTAAATAAATATTTAAGCAAATGATTTTTTGTCTGCATTTAAACTGGAATATCTAATACATAGAATTTACGTGTGTGTGTGTGTGTGTGTGTGTGTGTGTGCGCGCAAATCATGTCTTTTTTTTTTTTACTCTGCCTGAACATTCTTTTAAATATCATCTTTTGTTTTTCACACATGAAAGTTCCCAGATTTTCTTTTTCATTAATCTTAATCTCAGTCTCAATATTTTTCATAAAGCGGTCATGCTTGTGATCGTGCATACACTGTTAGTTTTGCTCCAGTTTACTTTGTATGCTTGTGTGTGTGTTTTCATTCCAAAGCGTTCCTCCCATTCAGACTGCCATACTGTGAGTCAGCACTAATGATGCAAGCTGACAAAAGCAGCTGTATCTCATTGGCTTGCACTTTCTCATGTGCTCTCTCGGTCTCCCTCACGCACGCACACACACATACACGCACAGACTCACACTTACTCAACACAAACACACAGACACTCATTCTTTGCTTCTGCACATTTATTCTAATCTGCTAATGCCGTGTTGACTAAAAAACAGACCCATAATGATGCCAGACCCTTCATCTCCTCTAAAATTCAGAATTACATCACAATCCCACAATGCTTTGCAAAGAGTACTGCAGTGAGTTGGCATTTCGAGAGAGAGAGAGAGAGAGAGAGAGAGAGAGAGA
>CAIGQZ010031745.1:9605-24145 GCA_903798205.1 Danio tinwini | reverse complement strand
GGGTGTACGATGTAAAGGCATTACTGTTCTGCACGAACAGACCCGAAATGAGCAGGAAAAATACTGCAAAATTGCAGAAACTGGAGAGACGCTGAGCCTCGCGATGTGTACGCGCCGCCATCTTGGTCTAGTGAATTCAACCACTAACTAGTCTTTATTAAGGAACAGAGCAGCTCCTCTATCTGGCGGCCAGAAAGAATATTCTAGAGTGTTTAATACAGCTCCAGTAATCAAATATTACCTTTTAAAAGAATGTGTCTGTGTTTAATTTTGACTTTGGACAGAGTTCTTCTAGCTCCAGAAGGATAACAATTTCTGTAAGCCTTATATGGTCAATACACATTATTATTGTGGCCTTAAAAAATTAATGGCAGGACAATTAAATGCATGAATATGCACATATGCACAACATGTACAACATACTCAAAAAGGATGTTAAAAGTTAGCCTACGTTTAAACTTTCATTAAAGGGAGGGTGGCATGTATAATTTATTAAACTAATGAATTTTCTATTATCATTTTTTAATCTATCATCTTATATTTATTTCCTTCGTTGATGCAGATGTGTATTGCTTTTTCTTTATAATCGGCCTTAATTTCTCGTATGCCAGCATTTAAACCTCCAACTCTGCCTCTGCAAAGTGCGTTGGTCTTTTTTTCTCACCGTGACTTTCTATGGTGACTCGTGAATTCGGCGATCTACTAAAAATGCCTTCAGGTATGCGCGCATTAACCCGCGTTCATTTTTAGGAGGTTGATTTAACTAACTCTCACCAGCTGTTTTGGAACGGACATACGGTAAGCAGATTTTGGGTTAAATCAACTGAGGGTTCAGGGTTTAGCAGATGGTAAGTTAACCCAGCTTTCTGGAATACCCCCCAGGACTGATGTTGCCCATCACTGTTCTAAGCAAACAGGCTCCAGGACCAAAAGTCCCCAAGTACTCAAAACCTAAAATGCTCTTCACACTCTTATAATGTCCAACATGTATATAACTTTCTTTTTGTTATGTTTGTTTTATTTGTATTTAATTTGTACACACTTATAGTTTTCTTAGAATGCTGATGGTTTTGTAGATAAGTCAACTTTTAGGGGGCCATCTTCTTGTGTTGTATGCATACACAGAGATTGTTTTTCCCCAAAAATAAGTTTGTATTTATTCCAAGAAAGTAAGTTATATACAGTACAAGAAGGTGTAAAAAAGGTACAATACAAATGTTTGTGGACTATCCCTTTTAGGAAACAAAGTCCTCCTCTTGTCTATTTTCTGCCTTTATTATCATAAGACAGTGAAAAGAGTGACAGGAAATGATGTTGAGAGAGTGGGATGGGATCAGGAAGTTCTTAAAGAACTCAAACTCGAGATGCCTGCAGCGCAGTTACAGTAAATGTCAGATGACCACTATCTATTGGCTTAGCTGATGTCTGTAATATTTTTGAGTGCTACTGTAATACAATTAGCCACTCGTGGTACTAAAACTATAATACTAAATACTAGAAACATCTCATATCTTCTATTTCTACAATGATATATGGGGACTTTGACATCTTCAAGTTTTGAGGAAGAAAAGCCCAATGGATTGGTACAGTACAAAGCTCTTGTGTTTTCTCAAAGGGTGTCAGTGATGCCAGGACAGATTTCCACTAATTGTTCTCATGTCTCACAGAACCATGGAAGATTAAACAGATTACTCATTCTATCATAAACAGAGGGGTGAACCTACACTGGTCTCACGGTTCAGTTCGGTTACGATTATCATGCCATCAATTCAGTTCAATTCAATATCTCGGTGCATTACGATGTATTGACGATGCTTTTCATACACAAATTTAGATTTTACTTCACAGCACAACAACTCTTGTATTAAAATGTATAATTTATAAAGACATTTGATATGTATTTGTAATACAATGTTGTCCTTTAATACAAGCAGTCAGATATATGAACTGTACCTTTAATTTTACCTGTTAAAAAAACACTCTTTTTGAATGTATCAAACAAAACTCAAGTTCATGCACAGAACAACATTTAAATTAGCATTTAAAGCAAATAAACAGCTGTAAATATTATACCACTTGCTTTTTAACACTGGCGAGGGAGTTGTTAAATGCCTATAATTGGTCACGCACTCAACAGAAAGGGTTGTAATTGGCTTTAACAATCTGGCGCTGTTCACCGATGAGTGACACTGAATAATGGCAGCGACAATCACAACTAATCCATGATAGATGGGGTGGAGAAAATTCGCTTTGCAGACTCGTGTCTAGATCCACAAGAATTGCTGTAACAGCTGAGAGGTGAGGAAACGTTACCTCACAGCAGCAGGTCAAAGGTCCACGATGAGAGAGGGTGAGAGGCAGAAATGGGAGTTTTCAGCTTTCATTTTCTCCACAGCAGTGAAATAGGGGCTCCTGGGTTCTGCTGTAACTACAGTGTCAGTGAAAGACTCTCCAGCAAACACTCACGCGGTGAGTTGCCCACAGATTCTGCATTTTTTAAGTAGTTGGAGTGTTTTAATTACACTCGCCTCTCTTGCCATAGGAAGCTACTGCAATATAGCATATATGAGATAACATCAATACGTAATAACCAGTTAGGATCTTTTACTAAACCGATATTGAATTGACCGTGTTTGCATCGTGGTGCACAGAAGAAACAATTTATTTTGACACCCCTAAAACTCTTTTATTGCACACAGTGCAATAATCCTTAGTAGGATATACTGTACTACTTGACAATACTGTCTATTGCCAGCACCTGAAGGAGAGCAAGTCAGACTTTTCACTTCAGAAACCTCATAGATTGACTGAAGAGAGCATCTGCCAGCCTATTTCTTTGAGAAAGCAGTATTCACCATCCAGCGCAGGTAACAATGCACGTAGCTGCAGTCAAGCTGCATCCATCTCCTGTCCCCTGGGCATTTCGCTGGGTGTCTAAAAGTGCAGTTTCAATAAACAGCAGATTTTCCCTAAAAGAGCATGGTCAACATGATCAAGAAACGCATCTTTTTCAATATGTTTTTCCGACTGTGCATTTTTGGGTGCTGTGGTTTCCTTTGCCCAGATTATGGGCACAAGTACTGAATCAGTACTGAATGTTTGGGGGTTCAGCATGCGAGAGCTTATCTGGTGCCTTCTGGCCTGCAGACCCCTCACTCCTCCACAATATGCACTATCCAAGTTTCAAGCATGTGTGAGGGTTCATCATCCGGAATGGCCATTCCCACGCTTGATGACACTGGGGGCCAGATGTCCATTAAGGTATCAGAGTTGTTTGGGGTCACCCAGCCTGCAGGTCTACAGATGTCTGTTAGAGAGGCACCGCATGCGAACGCCCAAGAGAAGGCGACACTCCTTTTTGAGTGTGCTCTCATCCCCGAGAGACATGGCTCGCCCTGGAATTGATAAGCAAGGATGATGGCATTCACAATCCACTGAGCCTCTGGTTTGATATGGCATCGTGGGCTATCATGCTCTGATGACAGGCCTGCTTAAACCCTCCTGAGTCATACACAAGGTCTCTGACCTGGAATGGGACATGGCTGTGCTTTCCCAGGCTACTGCGGTGATAGAATTGGAGGTGACTTCACACCCGGTCCTGCCACTAGACCAGGGGTGCTCAACCCTGTTCCTGGTGATCGGCCTTCCAGCTGATTTCAGCTCCAACCCTGATCAAACACACCTGAACCAATTATTTAGATTGTGAGGAGCACTTGATAATTACAGGCAGGTGTGTTTGATGAGGGCTGCAACTGAAAACTGCAGGAAGGTCGATCGCCAGGAATAGGGTTGAGCACCCCTGCACTAGACCAACAAGATAGGTGCTACTTGGGGGCTAATAAGAGGGACAAACCCTTTAAGCCCCTTGTTCCCTTCTTCCCGAAGGTGCACAGTGAGCTTACGCAGGCATGGAGGGTGGCTTTCTCTGCCTGGTCCATATGCACTTCCGCCCTCACCGCCCTTGGTAGCCAGTGGGTATGAAGCTATCTTTCAGGTGTAACGCGCTTTGACAGTCAAGCTCTGCCACAAAATAAGGTCACTGACCCTGAAGGTATCAGCCAAAGCTTTCGTAACAAGCATGTAGGTTATCTGAGTCTCTCAGTCAGAGCCTATGCCGCTGCGGGGCAGGCTGCTTCCACCCTGCATGCCATGGTCATGTACCAGCAAAACAAAGTGCAAGCTGCACGAGGGCGGGTCCTCCTCAAGCACTATGAATGCGCTCCGCACGGCCACCAACTATGCTCTTATGACCACAAAGTCAGCCGCTAATGCTCTGGGGAGGACGATGGCCACATAGTGGTCCAGCAATGTCACCTCTGGCTGACTCTGGCCAATATGCGCAACAGTGATGAGGCTCGCCTTCTTAATGTGCCCCTATCCCAGGCAGGCCTATTTGGCAACACCATCTGGGACTTTACCCAGGAGTTCTTGGCAGTAAAGGAGCAGTCAAGTATGATGGGACAGGTCATCTAGCCACAGCTCTAAAAAGCTCCTCCCCTGGGCCAATCCACTTTGTCAGCTCCTCGCTGAGGGCATCCACCTGCAGCTTCAAGACCTGATCAGCCTCCGCAGCCCATTTCACCAGCTAAGTGGCAGTGTTGAGCCCCCGCAGACACCCTAAGGGAGCTGTTAAATCCTGTAAACAGACCACAAAGTGAGACTTCACCCTGGTGGGGTCCAGCTGATATGCAAGCTCTTTGGGGAAGCTTAGGTTTATCTGCTTGTTTCCCACGAAAATGGCCATTGCCACTTTTTTTCCCCTGATTAAGGCCCACCCAGCACAGAAATCCAGGTCACTTGCGCTCAACTGGCCCCCAGGCAAGCACAAATATGCATTTCCCCCAATGAGCCTACTAGCACAGACTCTGTGCAAAGTCAGGGAGGGCGAGAAACAGGTTTTGTTTGTTGCATCTCTGTGGTCCAACCAGACCTGGGTTTCTGAACTCACACTCCTCACCACAGCCCCATCTTGACAAATTCTCTTGAGGAAGGACATCCTTTCTCAGGGATGGAGCACCATCTGGCACCTGCACCCAGATCTCTGAAACCTCTACGTGTGGTCCATAGATGGAGCACGGAAGACTTAGGTGACCTTGGGATTTCTCTGTAGTCCAAGCAGAGAGCTCTATTCGAGTCACTTGACTCAGTATTGTTAAGAATTCTGTCCCTGAAGACAGCTATGCCGGCCATGTTGGCATCAATCAAGAGGGTCGTGGATCTGGAGGCATCTCAGCCCCGAGAGTGAGAACTCACTCAAAGTGTTGCCTCCTCTTTGGTGTTAACACATGGCGCCTATCTAGCAGACATCTGTAGAGATGCGGGTTGGGTGACACCTAATACATTTGTGAGATTCTGTAACCTTCGGGTGAAGTGACTTTTCTCAGAATTATTGGGCAACTCTGGTCGATCGGGAGCAAACTGAGCTCTGTGTACAAAAATGCTAGCTGCCCCACTCTCCCTAACCCAGAGATGTGTGCTCTTATTCTACTTTGCTTGGCGAGTTCCCCTCTGGCGAACCCTAGACAGTTTCTCCAAGGCCCCCAACACCCTACTCAGTGAAGAAGCCGGGTGTTTAGCCCAGTACGCTTTCCCAACATACTGTCATATTTCCAAAATCGCTAGTGTACATTTAGCTAGGTAAAATAAGACGTATGACCCCCTAAATTCTAAATTATTTCCATATTCTGGTATTGAAGGGCCTGGGGATGTTGGAAGGTTGCAGTTACGTCACCCGGATGTGAGTGGATGCTGACATGCTCGCTGCCGCTACACACCACGATACATTTTAATGTGGTTGAAATGAGCTACAGCTCTTTGGTTTTAATTTTTTACGACTCGATTACTTCACCAACCTTTTGGACATTCATTGCCACTCTGCGTCTGTGAGTAAGATTGGATTTATATGCAATTCTTCATCATCCTACCTGCTTTACCTGGTCTCATGACTGCTTCCAACCCCATGGCTCGCAATGTGGGCTAGTGGTCCTCTGGTCTCTAGTTTCTATTAGTTTGGACTCTCCTGACACTTGTCCATTAACCCATGGCAGGCTTGCTACATTACATGGTTCCTGAGCTTTACCGACTTCATAGTCACCTGTCTGGAACTCCACAGGCGGTGCTCCATCTCCACCCAGACATCACTCTCCTGTCTCGACAGAGATACACCCACCGTGAATCTCGCCGTAATTTCACCTGTGATTTCCACCATGACAACTCTAAAGCAGTCTGTTCATTTTGTCCCGTGTTTGACGCACCCCCAAAAGCAACAGCCAGTGGTCCGTTGATCAAAGCGTATTAGCCAGTCTAGCCAGGTCAGCCAATACTTCTCTTAAAGTTACACATGATACCTCCTCTGTCAGACTCGGTCTACTTAACATCCATTCACTTACAAGCAAGGGTCATCTCATCCAGGATCTCCTCAGCAACCATATGTTTGACTTGTTTTTAACTGAAACTTGGTTGCAGCCTCATGACTTTTCATAACTTAAATGATTTCACTCCACCCAGTTTTGATTATATCTGTCAACCTCGCGATAGTTTATCGTAATAAGTGGAAAGTTTACATGTGTGTAAATTGACAGGACCAATTCCCACCATCATTGCTACTGTGTACAATCCTCCTAATCTCCTAAGTAAATGACTTTGCTGCCTTATGTACAAATCTTTTTACTCTATCATCAAATGCAATACTTCTAGGGGACTTTAATATACACATGGACAATATTAATCCCTCTCTAACTAGAGAGATTTCTTCATGTCTAGAAAGCTTTAGATAAAAAAATACTAAGATTTCCCCACTCATACAAAAGGTCATACTCTGGATTTAATATGTTGCTCTGGTCTCATCCCCTCTTCCTGCACAGCTGATGAACTCCCCATGACAGAACACTTTCTCCTCTTATTCAATGACATGCTATGTCTCTCCATAACCTCTCAAGTCACCTCATCACATTTCATTCAGAAACATTAATATGACACCCTTGTTTCTTGTACTGATAATATTTTAATTCTGCACTATTTCTGATTATCTGCTTGCTCTGTATAACAATGACTTATCCAACATCCTCAATTTTCTTGCTCCAGTGGAAACCTGTCACTTTTTCTCATACTTTTTCTGTCAGTTTTTCTCTAAAGGACGTCATCTTGAGCATCTCTGTCGTAAAACTGGTAACAAATCAAATAAATGTACAAATCCCATATATTGCTTTATAATGACTCTATCATTCTAACCAAATACACCTATTACTCTGATATAATTAGCTCCAACCAAGTCAACTCCAAGACTCTCTTCTTGACTTCTCTTGCTTAATAAAATTCTTCAACCCCTTCAATACCTTTAATATTGGTTCTCAGAAATCGACTTTAAAGGGCCACGAAACCCCCCTGTCTCAGCAGGATGTTTTCACACCTCTAGTTTGGAAAAAGTCAGGAAAGTGGGTGTGTCCAGCTCTGTTTAGGTGGGAGTGTCGGGGAAAGGAAAGAGTAAAGGTTCTGCAAAAATGGGAGTTTCTATTTGGGCACGTGCTGAATTTCACAGAGGGAAAACAAATACAGAAGCAGGGGAGAAAGACAGTGACTGTGTTTACATGGACATCAGCAATCGAATTATTTGCCAAATTATTGATTTATCAACTTTAACTGCAGTTTGGCACTTTCACTTTTTATTCAGGAACATTTCCTGCATGTCCCACATGACAAACAACATATTGAAAGCAAGGAACTGCTGGAAGAGTGCAGTATTAATGGAATGTTTGATACCACACGGCGAATGGGAGAAAAAAATCCTCTGCATTTCTCGGTAACTTAGATTCACTCGGTAGGTAGCCTCAGAAATCCGTGTGTGTATAGACTATCTTGTCACAAAATGCGGCAAAAATCCTACATGACGGTAATAGTTTGATTGCGGTGTTTACATGCTTACATTCAGAGAGCAGCATTTACAGCGGATCTTCTATAATACTGTACTATAACATTGCAATGATATTAACATACTGTACACTTATTAACTAAATCATTTTGACTAAGGTATGTCTTTAAAAACTGAAAGAGCACTGCTGATGATACAAACTAACTTTGCTATCTGAATGAACAAAAAAAGGGCACTGATCACACACTTGCCAAATCTGTAGCGACAGGACAATCAACACAAACTGGAGCCATGTCTTTTTTAAAAAGAGACAAATGGCAAATCTGAATTTCATAATTTCCAGATGTGATACTTGGTGAAATATATGTGTCCTATTAGTGTTTATAGCAGCGTGGGACACATATATGACTGTCAACAGCTCAATAAATTGGTGTTTCGTGACCCTTTAAGGACATATATTTTCATGAGCAAGCTCTCCCCTATGCAGAGCATCTCATTCCTTGGAATGAAGCTAAACTCGGTTGCTATTCTGCCTTGTTTCACCAACGAACATGCCACATAAGTTTGTCAGGAAAACAGATCATGTCACTCTGATTGTTCCATTTGGGACCACTTCAGCAATGGCTTTAGAATTAAGTTCCCAGATTTGCATGGCGAGCCCACACACGGGGTGACTCTGCTTTTCCAATGTGTATTTGGTCCCTGGATGAACCATGTATTTTTACAGGCTGTCAAATTTTACACTGTGCAATTAAACTTTGAGATGCAGATGAAGAAAAGCAAGCATAGAACCAGATACAGTGTTGTTTAAATAAAAAAAAATATCTGGCTATATTTTAATGCTACAAATGTTTCCCAGCAAGCTTTTTTTTTTTTTTTTTTTTTAAATACAACTAGAAATCTAAACTTCGATTGGTTGAAACAAGATTAAATTTGGACTTTTAGTCCAAATAGGCCACGTCTATGAATAGGCCAAAACTAAACTTATGAACAAATACACAGGAATGAATGACTACATGTACACACTAAACACTGATTTGCTGCTAACGAGACATGTTTTCTAATATTAATATTCTAATATGTTTTTTTAATGTCCTTGTTGAAAAAATATTACACAAATCAAAAGTTATCAATGTTAATAGTAGCCTAATGAAAGTTTTTTGAGCAGCAATAAAATACAAACAGCTTAATTGTAAAAATCCCATATTACAGGTTTGCTGTATTTTGATCAAATAAATACTCTTAGTCTTGATAAACTAATCTTAATAATTACAAACTTTGGACCAGTACTTAACTTTAACTTAATGTCTTAAAAATTATCGTAACATAATTCGTTGACCTTGCCAGCACTGTGGCTCATATCCATCCAGCACGTACAGATTAAAAATTGACGAAAATAAGTTCTGTATTTGAAATATTATTCAAATAAGTGTGTGGGTTACTAATTTAAATACAACGTATGTTTTGTGGAATTCTATACAGATTTACCTTAATGGATAGGCAAATGTCTTGTTCGTCGAAGTAGCACACTAAAAGAGCGAAACACCGAGCCCGTGTTCCATTCCATGACGAATAGAATGTTCAAGTACATCCAAATGAAAACAGCTGCAGGTCACATGTACTGCTCAACCAATCAAAGAGCAATATAAATCATAGACCTTTCTAATTCATTATGAATAAATAAGTAAATAAATATATAAATTAGCCAAAGTGTTTCGGTGTATGCATACCCTTTTTAGTGTTCGATCCAAAAACAGAATTATATATATATATATATATATATATATATATATATATATATATATATATATATATGCGGAATGTTTCAGTTCGGACACAAGAGGGCAGAAGAGAATCTCTTGAAAAATAAATATCGCTAGTCTTTCAAAAACATTTTATATTTATTTGTAATAAATAAAACATAAATAAATATTATAAAACAAATATGTAAAAAACATATCGCTAATAACACGATTAAAGTAAAAAGTACAACCAGAAAGACAAAATGAAATAGTTTTTTTTACAGAAATTAATAGTAAATGCAGTGAAACGAATTAACCACTACTGATCTGTCACACACCTGATATAAGATATCATTACGATTTGCTTTGGAATTAATTTATATTAATAAATCATTACTCCCTGAACATTTAAAATGGACAAATATTTATTTTTTTAAGACATAAAGCAGTTTGAATGCAGGGCATGTTTTTCCACGTCTCAAGAATCCATGCGTTCAACAACACACACACACACACACACACACACACACACACTCGCGCGCGCGCGCGCACACACACACACACACACACACACACACACACACACACACACAAACCTCAACTGTTAAATCCTCTCATCCCTACTGTGTGGTCAATGTCAGTGAGAGTTTAACCTTATTTCTCGCAGACCCGCCCTCATTTAAAATATACCTTTGCGATTGGCCACATGCCGCAGCTATTTAAAGTAACCCCGCCTTTAGATTCAATAAAGTCTTCTGATTGGCCGCTTTCTATCGCTCCTCCTCTTGCCTTTTGACAGTAGCTGACGGCATAGTGAGTTTATTATCCGTGGCTCACGTTTCATCAAGACACAGAGAGAAATGAGTGGACAGACAGAGACAAACTGACGACTTTATTTGCTGCAAATAATCGGCTTGAGCAGGAGTGCAGACATGGAGATCACGTAAGTATTTTTAGTCATAGAAAAGGGACAGACGGCACAGAGAGTAGCGTTTTCTTGTGTTGCTTTAACTTGTTTTCTGTTTCTACGATGCCAGCAACATGTGTTGGCCTTAACTTACTGTAGGCTACTGAATTGTAATAATATTTTGAGAAAATATTCTGCATGATAAAGAATTCTGCAACTTTGTATTAAACGGGCAGTTTTGTTTGACGTGACGTTTCATATTGAGGTAAAGTTGGTTTTATATTCGCACATTAGTTCAGTGACAACTTGTGACATGCTTCTTATATGGTTTACTATGCTACTATGAATATTCGGTCTGAAATCACATGTAAATATGACTTCAAAACAGCATTAGTACTATTTATTTGACTGTGAACAGTGTTGTATGTGATAGTCATTGGCTGATATATGATTTCACCATTTAGAATTTGCAAAGATTACTTTTATATTATATTAAAATTATATTAAGGAGACAGTCTGAATGTGTGAATGTAACTTTACCTCAATACGTTTCATAAAGAGAAATCATTCATACTGCATATGAGTTTCTGCCTTAATCTGTGCTCATTCAGCACAAGCTAAGCATGTATATTATAGAATAGTACTTATGGTCAACAAAATATGGTTGTCAGTCTGTTTCCATAACAAAATAATCGAAATTCAATTGCTTTTAATTAGGACTAGTGCACTTCAAACATTCCTTCAGATATTTAAAAAATGAGCAGGGACTTTATGATTCAAATATGCCATTATAGTTAAAGTCATAGATTAGACTGAAATTCAACAGTTGAGTTGAGATGATTCATGCCAACCTGACTTCATCTTTAGCTTAATGGCATTTTCATTCCATTTATGTTTTACATTTATTAATTTTATTGAGATTTACTAACACTAGTATCAACACCGTTTTCAAAATACCTCAACATGACTACAAACAAGCCGTTTTATTTTGCGGTAATTCATTGTAACATGACAGCCCTGCTCCCTTCCTGAACGTCTGGAAATAGTTTATCTACACTTGCAGACTGTGCACTGACGCCTGTTCAAGGAAAATATGCCACTCTGATATAAAATAGTGAGTGTGAGTGAGTACTGCAGTTTTTTTTTATCTTTTCAACAGTTAGACCTTGGTTGGTGCTCCTTGCTCTGCTATTGTAAATCACTCAGGGATTGCGACTTTGCGATTTGTATATAATCACCTGAAAATGTTGCCACACACAGCAAGAGAGAGATTGTTGTGCTAAGTTTTCTATATCACCACATTACTGTCAAGCCAGCAATTTGTCTAAATTAACACATAATTTCAGACAATCGTTTGTTTTCTTTGCTCAAAATTACACTGTCATAGGAAATGCAGATTATAAACAAGATCGGTCTACTTTTTTATGCTGTAAATCACACATAGTCAAGCAGATACTGTAGGCCTCCTCAGGAAACTGATTAGCCCAGTGTCCTGGTTTGCATACAGGAAGGCAATGGCTCTTGATATTTTTAGTGGCACTAAAGACAGACTGTGGTCTATATTATAACACTTATAGAGACATAAAATACTAATCTAAAGTGGTTTGTTATTATAACACTAGGTCCAATAACTGTAAATTGTATGCTTACTGTAAAACTTATGTTACTTATGTAAACAAACGCTAGCATGGTAAATGTTTTGCAAACAAACAAATAGATAAATAAACACTACGCAACATACTGTATGCATTACAGAAATTCTTCAGTTTTATACATAGTTGAACATTAAAAGGATAGCTCACCTAAAATAAACATGGTCAATGTTTAACTACCTCAGGTTGTTGCAAACCTAGATGATTTTCTTCTGCTGAACACAATGTTGTTGTTTTTTTTTTAAGAATGTAGGTAACCAATCAATTTCTAGTCTGCATTGACTATGCGTTGACTGCATTGTTTCTATAGTAATGAATTTGTATCTCTTTAAACTTTTACAGGTGGTTTATTTAAAGACTCATAAAAACACAAACCATATGTTTGAGACTTGAGTACTGTCTGATACTACGTTATTACATGACCAATGACAATACATTTTTTATAGTGTGAGTGGTAACCTTATGATCTGCTGTTCCTGTGTCATTAAGTGAATTCAACAATTGGAAAAAAAATAGTTGTTTACAGTGTTTAAAGACCAAAGTAAGGATTGTTTAAAGTAAGAATTTAATTATATCTTCTGTAAGATCACACATGCAAAAGATGTTCCACATGACATTTAAGGCCCTATCGTACACCTGAAGCAATATTTTCAGACCAGTGTAACCCTAATTTTTTTTTACCACGTTGTTTAATAGCAAATCCATTTGTGCTGCTTTGTGGACTTATGGGTGACCAGGCTATAAAGGAGGTGTGTTAAGGCGCATTGTTGGCATGTTGCTGTTTTGAGAAAACTGAAATAGACTGTGCCATTGACTAACTAAAAGCTGGTCTAAAGTCCAACGCAGAGTGCGTAAGCACCTTTGCAGGATGTACAGCAATACACAAATATCTTTACATATGAAAAGAATTAAATAATTAAAATGTTACAAAAAATATTATTATTATTATTATTATTATTATTATTATTATTATTATTATTATTATTATTATTATTATTATTATTTATTTATTTTCACTACTTCCATGTCAGGGGGATGTTTTCAGTTTATTCATGACAATTTACATTTGTATAATCTTATTATTAGTATTATTATTTATTAAATGCATATTTCTATTTCTTTTAATAATAACAGGTTTAAATTTGTCCATCTGTCGGGTTTTGGTCTCTATATGGGACATAAGAATAGGACGTGTGTTTGGATATAACTCAGTTTTTTGACCACACTTTGTTATTATTGTTCATTTATTTATTTGCTGGAAAATAAAACTGAATTTAGAAATAGTTTTGAAACAAATCTTTGCGCTTAACAAATAAAATTAAATATGTAAATGAATGTCTTCAGTGGAGTGCGTACAACACCGTTTCCATATCCACGAAAGTAAAGGAGTAAAGCAAAGAGTAAAACTAAAGTAAAGACAAAGTAGAGGACGAATGGAGGAGGCTCATTCTTTATCCTCGCGCAGATGGTCTGTTTAACTGTTTTCTTGCTAGTGAAGCATTTGGTTTTTCCACTTACAAAGTTTGCCATGTAAATAGCAAATGCGCCATGATGTGATGCACCTGACTCTTAAAGGGAATGGGGAGACTCTGATTGCTTGAATGCATGTTATACTCAAAACACACTCATAACTCTTTAAGAGAATAAACATAACCCTTTAAGACCATGACGCAAACTGTATTTTTCCATCCTTAAAATGGCAAAAGTGTATTTGCACACGCCCTTATTTCTTTTGCACCAAACGCTTTAGACTTTGCGCTTGGATCATTAAAATAGAACCCTTAGTCTTAGCCTTTCCTTCTTTATTATCTAGTGCTTGACATCTGGCTATAAACAAACAAATCTTGAATCGTCCATAAGTAATCATTTAAATTGTCAGCTCAAACAGAGAAGCATTTGCATAAGGCAGTTCAGAAATGATATTCTTGTTTGTCTATAAATGTTTCACTTCAAAGGGAAGAAATGTATTGATAACATGTAGGAACCAACAAGTGGATCTTAAACTGGCTGAAGTTTAAAACAATTTCTATCATATATTTGAGCTAATTGTCATTAATATAATGATAAAGCAAATTTCTAGGAATACTTGATGATGTGTAAAAATCAATATACAGTAGCATAGGCTTATGGTAAGGCTTATGGTTGTGAAGCCCATACTACAGCAATGTGAATACTTACAGTTTTAAGGCTTGTAAAAAAATTGGAAGAATTATGGCAGGATGCATGAGTAGATTTTATTTTGTTTTGTTTTGCTTTTTGATGTCACTTGTGCCACATTTGTTTGCTTGTTTGTGTCTGTCTGTCTGTCTGTCTGTCAGTCAGTCAGTGTGTGTGTGTGTGTGTGTGTGTGTGTGTGTGTGTGTGTGTGTGTG
>CAIGQZ010031743.1:0-11531 GCA_903798205.1 Danio tinwini | reverse complement strand
GGCACCAGTGCTGATGGTGCGGCTGTCGGATGTGATTTTGCCCATTTGCCCATTTGTGATTTTGCGATTATGCAAATCGGATTTGGTAGCGAAGCTAAACCAGACAGTTATTGATGTGCAGATGACTGATTCAATGATGGAGGTGTAGAACTGTACAGCCTCTGTTGAGCTTGTGTCCCACTTCAGGTCCTGAGAGATGGTGATGCCCAAGAACCTGAATGACTCCACTGCTGCCACAATGCTGTCCATGATGCTCAGTGGGGGGAGAGCAGGGGGGTTTCTCCTGAAGTCCACTATCATCTCCACTGTTTTGAGCGTGTTGAGCTCCAGGTTGTTGTGACTGCACCAGACAGCCAGCTCCTTAACCTCCTGTCTGTAAGCAGACTCTTCATCGTCCTAAATGAGGCCGATAAATGTGGTGTCATCTGCAAATTTCAGGAGCTTGACAGAGGAGTCTTTTGAAGTGCAGTCATCCCTATACAGGGAGAAGAGCAGTGGGGAGAGGACACACGCCTGGGGGGCGCTAGTGCTGATTGTGTGGGTACTGGATGAGAATTTTCCCAGCTTCACCAGCTGCTGCCTGTCCGTTAAGAAGCTGTTGATCCACTGACAGACAGAGGTGGGCACGGAGAGCTGAGTTAATTTGGGCAGGAGAAGTTTTGGGATGATAGTGGTAAAAGCCGAGCTGAAGTCAACAAACAAGATTCTCACATAGGTCCCTGGTCTGTCTAGGTGTTGCAGAACATAATGCAGTCCCATATTGACTGCATCATCCACAAACCTGTTTGCTCTGTAGGCAAACTGAAGAGAGTCCAGTGAGGGTTCAGTGATGTCCTTCAGATGGGCCAGCACCAGTTTTTCAAAACACTTCATTACCACAGATGTCAGCGCCACTGGTCTGTAGTCATTTAGTCCTGTAAGTTTGGGTTTCTTTGGTATGGGAATGATGATGGAGCGTTTGAAGCAGGAGGGCACTTCACACAGCTCCAGTGATCTGTTGAAGATCAGGGTGAAGATGGGGGCCAGTTGGTCAGCACAAGATTTTAAACAGGCTGGTGTTTAAAATCTGGACCTGGTGCTTTTTTCCTCTTTTGTTTCTAGAAGACCTGGCACACATCATCTTCACTGAACTGAAGTGCAGGTATGGGGAAGGTGGGGGGTGGTGGAGGTGATAATGGTGATGTAAAGAGCAGTTCTGAGTGGGCGTGGGGGGTTTTCTCAAACCGGCAATAAAACTCATTCAGGTCGTTTGCAAGTCGTTGGTTGTCTACAGTGCTGGGGGATGGTGTTTTGTAGTTTGTAATAGTTTTCAAACTTTTCCACATGGATGCTGAGTTGCTGAAAGAGAACTGACTCTTTAGTTTCTCAGAATAATTCCTTTTTGCGACTCTGATATCCTTTTCCAGTGTGTATTTGGCCTGTTTATATAAGGCCCTCTCCCCGTTCCTGTAAGCAATCTCCTTGGCCTGGCATAGCTGTCTGAGTTTTACAGTGAACCATGGTTTGTCATTGTTGTATGTGAGTTGAGTCCTGGTAGGAATGCACACGTCTTCACAGAAACTAATATAAGATGTTTCAGTCTCTGTGAGCTCATCCAGATCGTTTGCAGCAACTTCGAAGACACTCCAGTCAGTGAGGTCGAAACTGGCTTGTAGATCCCTCTCTGTTTCGTTAGTCCATCTTTTCACAGATCTTAATACAGGTTTGGCTGTTTTCAGTTTCTGCCTGTAGGTTGGTATAAGATGGATCAAACAATGGTCAGAGTGCCCCAAAGCTGCTTGTTGGACAGAGCGGTATGCATCCTTTATTGTGGTATAGCAGTGATCCAATATGTTACTCACAAGATCTCAATCCAATAGACCACCTTTGGGATGTGGTGGAACGGGAGATTCACATTATGGATGTGCAGCCGGGAAATCTGCAGCAACTGCGAGATGCTGTCATGTCAATATGGACCAAAATCTCTAAGGAATATTTCCAGTACCTTGATGAATCTATGCCACAAAGAAATAAGGCATTTTTAAAGGCAAAATGGGGTCCAACCCAGTAAACCAAGATGGCGGCGCGTACACATCGCGAGGCTCGGCGTCTCTCCAGTTTCTGCAATTTTGCAGTATTTTTCCTGCTCATTTCAGGTCTGTTCGTGCAGAACAGTAATGCCTTTACATTGTACACCCGACAGGAGATCTTGGATATTGGTTTGTGCATTTCGGACAGTTTTATCAGCAATCTACGACTCATCCCAGAGATCGCCAGGACACCTGAGGCTGAGCGCTCTGTCCGGCCGGGCGGCAGTGCTCGAAGGCGGCGGTGCGAACGTAAACAAAGGCGGGGGAAACGCAGCTGGCTAAGAGCTAAGCTAAGAGCTAAGCTAAAGCTAACACCACACCGGCTCTCTTTACCCAGCATCTTCCTTGCCAATGTACGGTCCCTGGTGAACAAAATGGATGAGATTCAACTGCGCATCAACCACAGCAAAAGATTATGGAACTGTAATGTCATGATTTTCACAGAAACATGGCTAAACAGCGGGATACCAGACAACGCTGTATCTTTAACTGAGCATAAAACATTCCGAGCAGACAGAGTGGCGGATGACTCCGGTAAGACCCGAGGCGGAGGATTATGCATTTATATTAACAAAGCTTGGTGCACAAACTCTGTCATCATTGGGAGACATTGCTCTGTTAACCTGGAATTTCTGATGGTCAAATGCAGACTGTTTTATCTGCCACGGGAGTTCACCTCCACCTTTATAATCGCTGCTTATATTCCACCCAATGCTGATGCAAAGCTTGCTATGAATGAACTTAATGCAGCCATCAGCAAACAACAGACTGCTCACCCGGAGGCTGCTTTTATTGTTGCGGGGGATTTTAATCACTCAAACTTAAAGACAGTGCTCCCCAAATTCCATCAAAACATTTTCTGTCACACACGGGGAAACAAGACTTTGGACCATGTATACACAAACATGGCTGAAGCCTACGCTGTGACCCCCCTCCCCCACCTGGGTCAATCAGATCACCTTTCTTTGTTCCTCACCCCCAAATACTCACCCCTCATCAACCGTGTGAAGCCATCAGTGAGGACCTTCAAAGTGTGGCCAGTGGGGGTAGACTCCACACTCCAGGACAGGTTTCAACACACAGACTGGAGTATGTTTGCTTCCCAGGCCACATGTGGCTCTCACACAGACATTAACAGCTACACTTCCTCTGTTCTGGAATACATCAACACCACCATTGACAGTGTTACAACCCAGAAACAGATCACCACATACCCAAATCAAAAGCCATGGATGAACAAGGAGAGCGCCTCCTGATGAAGGCACGCAACACTGCCTTCAGATCAGGGATGTACAGGCCTACAGCACTTCCAGGGCTAATCTGAAGAGGGGCATCAAAAAGGCCAAGCACTGTTACAAGCTAAAGCTAGAGGAGCACTTTTCCAACTCTGATCCTCGGCGCATGTGGCAGGGCATACAGGCCATCAGCAACTACAAACCCAGCCATTCCACACCCACAGCCACAAATGTCTCTTTCCTGAACGAGCTTAATGACTTTTATGCCCGCTTTGAAAGAGACAATAATGAACCCTACATCAGGATCACTTCATCAACCGACCACTCACCCATTACACTCACCTCCTCAGAAGTCTACACCGCACTAAGTCGGATCAATGTGCGTAAGGCTGCTGGACCAGACGGTATTCCTGGGCGCGTCCTCAAAGCATGTGCACAACAGCTCGCTGGGGTATTCACAGACATTTTCAACCTGTCCCTCAACCTAGCAGCTGTGCCAACATGCTTTAAAACCACCTCTATTGTGCCAGTGCCGAAACACTCCAGCCCAACATGCCTGAATGACTACCGCCCTGTAGCACTCACACCCATCATCATGAAGTGCTTCGAGCGGTTGGTCCTGGCACATCTGAAAGACTCTCTGCCATCCACACTGGACCCACATCAGTTTGCCTACCGTGGCAACAGGAGCACAGAAGATGCAGTCTCCATATCGCTGCACTCTGTACTCACACACCTGGACAATAAAAACACTTATGCACGAATGCTGTTTGTTGACTTCAGCTCAGCATTCAACACTGTCATACCCTCTAAGTTAATGATCAAACTTAGAGACCTGGATATAGACACGTCTCTCTGTAACTGGGTTATGGACTTTCTGACTAACAGACCTCAGAATGTTAGATCAGACCACACTTGCTCCACCACCGTCACACTCAAGACTGGTGTACCACTGGGCTGTGTGCTGAGCCCCTTCCTCTACTCCCTTTTCACCATCGACTGTAGGCCTGTGAACAGATCCAACGCCATCATCAAATTTGCAGATGACACCACAGTGATTGGTCTAATCAGCAACAATGATGAGACTGCCTACAGGGAGGAGATACAGCATCTGGCCACGTGGTGCATTAACAATAATCTGCTCCTTAACACCGACAAGACCAAGGAGCTCATTGTGGACTTCAGGAAGGGACGAACAGGCTCACATGATCCCATCCACATCAATGGGATGGCCGTCGAGCCTGTATCATCCTTCAAGTTCCTGGGGACCCACATCTCCAAGGACCTTTCCTGGACCACCAACACCTCCAGCCTGGTCAAGAAGGCTCACCAGCGCCCATTTTTCTTAAGGCAACTTAAGAAGAACCAGCTGTCATCAGCCGTTTTGGTGAACTTCTACCGCTGCACAATAGAAAGCATCCTGACGAACTGTGTCACAGTCTGGTATGGAAGCTGCTCTGTTGCGGAGCGTAAGGCACTGCAGCGGGTGGTGAAAACTTCCCAACGCATCACAGGGACCACACTGCCAGCCATAGAGGACATCCAGAGGAAACACTGTCTGCGCTGAGCACGCGGTACTCTTAAAGATTCCTCTCACCCTGCTCACAGACCCTGGCAGGCGCTTCAGGCTCCCCCGGACAATAACCAGCAGACTAAAGAACAGCTTCTTCCCCAGAGCTGTCTCCCTTTTGAACTCTGCTCCCCACTGACTTTTTGCCCCCCTAATACACACCCCGCTCTCCTCATAACTCAGACTCCTCATAATCACTGCACTACTTAACATTTGCACATTTAAAAATTGCACATTCATTGCACTGATTCATTTATTTGAACTATACATACCTACTGCACATGTACATTTGTAAATTATGTACACACCCACTGTACATATACATTTGTAATTATGTTTATCTATCTGCACACATCTGATTATTAATAGCAACCTGTACATTTATCCATTTATTGTAAATCTGTTCATAGCTAATACAACCTGTATATAATGTTCATAGTACATTCATTTGTAAATATCACCATAGTTTTTCTATAACTGCACTTTATAACTTATACCTGTATCCTGCACTTGCTGCTATTGCACTCCTGGTTAGACCTAAACTGCATTTCGTTTCCTTGTACTTGTACATGTGTGATGACAATAAAGTTGAATCTAATCTAATCTAATCTAATCTATTAGTAAGGCGTACCTAATAAAGTGGCCGATGAGTGTATACATACATCCATGCGCTGTATTTATACTTTTGCATAAAATAAAGTATCTAGGGTGAGAACGCTAGTGTTATCTGGCCATTTGAGCAGTGGAAAAAATGTGTGGAGTTGGCAGTTTCATGCAGTTTTGTGCTCAAATGTACAAGTATGCAGAAATTATGTGAAATTATATCTTTTAGGTTCAATGAAATTAAAATAATCAAATTCAGTTTTTTAGATGTTAGTATCAGTATTGTTAGTTTTTAGGATATTTATAAGCTAGTGCATACCAAAACAGTGACAAAATTCTAGTTTAGGAGATATAAAACTGATATAAACATGTAACGCTTGCAGTTTGTCACTTCTACTTACAGGGCCACGAAACCCCCCTGACTCAGCAGGGTGTTTTCACACCTTTAGTTTGGAAAAAGTCAGAAAAGTGAGTGTGTCCAGCTCTGTTTAGGTGGGAGTGTCAGGGGAGGGAAAGATAGAAGATTTTGCATAAAAATGGGAGTTTCCGTTTGGGCACGTGCAGACTTTCACAGAGGCAAAACAAACACAAAGACGCAGGGGAGAAAAACAGTGACTGTGTTTACGTAGACATCAGTAATCAAATTATTTGCCAAATTTTTTATTTGTCGACTTATCTGCAGTTTGGCACTTTCACTTTAATTCAGGAATGTTTCCTGCATGCCCCCCATGACAAACGAGATATTGTATGCAAGAAACTGCTGGAGAGTGGAGTTTTAATGAAATGTTTGATACCGCACGACGAATGGGAGAAAAAAAATCCTCTGCATTTCTTGGTAACTTAGATGCACTCGTTAGGTAGCGTCAGAAAGCCGTGTGTGTATAGACTATCCTGTCACAATATGCGACGAAAATCCTACATGATGGTAATAGTTAGATTGTGGTGTTTACATGTTTACATTCGTAGAGCAGCATTTACAGCAGATCTTTCAGTCTACAATATTGTGTTATAATAATGTAGTGATATTAACATACTGTAAACTTAGTAACTAAATAATTTTGACTAAGGTATGTCTTTTAAAAACTGAAAGAGCACTGCTGACGATACAAACTAACTTTGCCATCTGAATGAACAAACATTGAGCACTGATCACACACACTTACCAAATCTGTAGCGACAAGACAATCAACACAAACTGGAACCGTGTCTTTTTTAAAATGAGACGAGTGGCAAATCTGGATTTTATCATTTCCAGATGCGAAAAGCTCTCGGGTAAAAAAAAAAAAGAAGTTCCTTACAAACGCATTTCTGTGGCGTGCACTGTAGTCCACACATGAGTCCAGCTGCAGCACATTAATAAACACAACACTGATGACCCATGTCTCCAAAACCTTGTTCTTTCACTTGTTTTGGCAACACAACGTAGCGTCCTCTGTCGTCTGTACACTGTAACAGGTAAAAAGCTTTTTCTTTTTTTTCTTATCTTTGAAGCTATCATGCATATTAATGAAGTTGCATTGCATACACAATTTCTCATGAATTAATGCCGCACACTCAGAGACGTCACAATGTACTCGCAGATAGACATCCAGTCTCCACACTGGAATACACACAAGTATCTATTCACCGTGCCGCAGCTTCAAAAATTTGTTTCAAACCAGAAGAACGAATTTGCTCAAAAAAACGCAAAAACGACCAATTTTCACTTTTTAGTAAAATATATGTGTCCTAATAGTGTTTATAGCAGCGTGGGACATATATATGACTGTCAACAGGTCAAAAAAATTATTTTGGTGTTTCGAGACCCTTCAAGTGAATCAGCGGTTTCAAACTAAGTTTGTACTTGTACTAACATACTTAGTTTCTCATGCAATCTTGACCAATCAAATGATCTCTAATATCTGACAATTTTGAACAAATATGGTTGTTCAGTGATAAAGATAAGAGACTTGGCACCACGCACTGTCACTTTTTTTTCAATTTAATGTGTAATTTACATTTTTTTAAACAATGTAATATATGGTCTGTCAACCCCTAAAGTGGACCGTTTCAAAAAGTTATAAACATGTATTTGAGTGGTATTTTGAGCTGAAAATTCACATAAACATATTTTACATCTTGTAAAGAGAGTCATAATAAGTCGTCTTTAAAGAAATAATACACTCAAGAAAATTAAGTCATCATTTATTCTCCCTCATGTGGTTTTAAACCTTTATTTCTTCTATAGAAAAAGAAAGAAAAATAAATATTCATGGCTACTAGCATTATTCAAAATATCTTCCTTTGCATTCAACAGAAGAACGAAACTCAAGTGAAGGCTTAGTAAAGGATGACAGAATTAACATTTTTCAGTGAACAAAAGAACAGGCAGGGGTAACTAACAACTACTAAATAGATCATGCATGAAGTGCATACGATTATATGATGAACTTGATTAAGTTAGAATTTATGATGAATTACTGAGTTATTTTGACTTAAGATGTGTTATTATTAAAAAAAACGCATATCAGGAAGTTACTGTACTGTACCTTGGTGACAAACAGGACTGAGCCAGGGCAATAACATTGATAATGTCTGCTTGTCTCTTCCAAAAACGGCTTCTGCAGACATCAAATTATGTTCTGAACGTTTATAATATTTCTGCGGCAGATAGACACTATGCGCTTTCTGTATGTCTGAAACCAAAAGATTCATTAAAAGCAGAACGGCCGCGTTGTGCGTACATTTTTCTATTTTGGTGCTTTGCTTTCGTGTCCGTCACCTAGCAACAGCAGTGCACACAACAGCAACTCGATGATGCAAGTGTACCGGGGTTCAGAAGGAAAAAAGACAGTGTGAACATAAACCAACCGAGAAGGTGGCAAGAGAGGACAATTGAACTTGGGTACTGTCCAGGCAATTGAACCAAGTGTCAAAGCACCCTAATAGTATTGAACACAAAGTGGATACAGACTCTTGTCGGCCCTTTCTGGAACACACTTGTAACACCCTTTCTGAAGTTTTTTTTTTTTTCAGAGCAAATCCAGATGATCTGGAACTCTAAAAAGAGGTTCCCGAGGGATTTTTTTAGTTTTTTTAAATGACGTTTTTATTAAACTATTTACATACGAACATATATACGACAATCAAGCATGTCTCCATTTATGCATGTTCAGGAATAGCATTAGTAGTTTGAATTATAAGTGTAAGCAACTAAAGGCCTCCTATTTTAACCCTTTTTACAAGATGTAAGATATGTCCTTGGTGTCTCCAGGATGTGTCTGTAAAGTTTCAGCTCAAAATACTTATCAGCTTATTTATTACAATGCAGAATATGCCCAATTTGGGCTCATAGCAGTGTAGCTGTTTTTGTAGACTGTCCCTATGAATGCAAATGAGCTTGTTGTCCCTGCCCACCATTCCCAGATGTGTGTCTGCTTCCCTTGCATTATGTCAGATAAACAGCAGCCAGTGACAGAGACACGGATGAAACAGAAATGTAGCTCTTTAGTGCAGTAAGGCGCAAGACGTGTTTGCCGCGATGTGTTGCTATTTTCAGACCAACGCAACCCTAGTTTTCCAGTTTTGTGCCGCGTCATGACTCATTGGTGTGCCAGTCTAGCAAAGAGGTGTGTTAAGGCACGTTGTTGTCGCATTGTTATTTGGAGGAACCAAAATAGAACAGCTGAAAGCAGGTCTAAAGTCCAGCACAGAGCACGTTAGTTGTGCGCCTTAAACGCGTACACATTACTTAAAACACGCAGCTTTCAAAAGTACATTTTGCATCATAATTAGCCTTCAAAACAAATCTTTGCCAAAATAAGTCCTGCTTGTGTCTTATAAAACTTCTTGTTTAAAAAATTTGAACAAAAACAAAACAACAACAAACAAACAAAAAATAAAATAAAGAAATAATGAAAACAACAGATTTAGACCCAATTCTTAGAACGTCTGCCCAAATCCCATGTAAGACTGTATTTTATTTTAATGTATTTTATTCAAGTGTGTAGGGGTTATATACTTTATCCAGTCTTTCCATAATGTTGCAAATATATGCAAATTGTATCTTATTGCATAGGTAAGTTTCTCCAGTAAAGAGATATCATATAATATATTTATCCACTCTTAATAGCAACTGGTTGTTGCCATTTTCATGACATAAAAAAGTCATGAAACTCGGTTTGAAAATCATTGGAAACCAGACCCAGGTACAGCACCTCAACAGAATAGGGGATTTGAATTTTGAATATTTTTACAGCACCTGCGCCAACAACGTTTTGAATGGATTGTTGTTTGCTCTGGTCAGGTGTGGGAAAAAGGTAAAACAAACTCTCTCCAAAACAAAGATTGAGTAGTTCACTGAGTTCCACTGAGACTTGCATTATTTTGCCCTGACAGTGGTGTTCAGAACCAAAGCAGACAGATAGTTGACGAAAATAAAGTCCCATCACTTGTTCTTCTTGCACATGTGATGTACACTTTACTTGATTTTCTTGTAAAACAAAAAAATGAAATCACAAAGGGTTCGAAATAACAAAACACACTTATAAACCTTTACTAACATATTTAAACAGTTAAACAATCAAACCATATAATTGATGTGCACATATGCAAGAATGATTGCACAGCTTCGTTAGCATATTGGCCATAAGACTGTGATGAATTTCTTTTAGAACATAAGTTTCTAAACATATCATGGACCCTTTTTTATCAAACTAAAACATGTAAGTGTTATAGACTAAATTATATGAAACATACTCTTGACTCTTGTGGAAGAATTTATGTTCAACACGGTGGCAAAATTATCTTAACTATAATGTTAGTGTGGTGCTTGATGTAGGTCTATTTATTTTTATGCTTCTGATAAGGTAGCATTCAACTTTAAAGCCCTTTAGACCATAAGCCGGACAGTTTTCCTGTTTCTCTGTGTTTCTCTGGTATTGTCTTTAAATAAATGATTATTTAGGCCTATTTAATTATTCATTTATTATTTATGTACATTAATTAAGACTTAAAACTAACAAAAAGTCATTTTCTATTTAAGACTTTAATAAGAATTTCTAAACTGAATGTGTCAATCTAGTAGGCTTAGTAAATAAAAATGTAAATGATAAAGCTTATTTATTGGCTGTTATAGTCCTATCATTTAAAAAAAAATACTGTACATCTTTCTATGTTTAGGCCAAAACACTGCTTTATTTATTTATTTATTTTGCTATTTTGTTTGTCCTTTCATGTGTTGTTTTTTATTTCCTTTTTTTTTATTTTCAAAATGAATCCTCATTGTACTTTAGTTTAATGATAATAAAGCTTGTTAACAAGTTTATGCTGATTTATGAAGGAATGATAATGCTTTGTTTCTTTATTTCAACTTCATTTATGAGTAGCATAGTATTTACAGCTACTGTATATTTCTGTCTGTTTGTATCCCGTCTCTTTGTTTCTCCTGGCGGCAGTGCCACAATGACTGTTACACCTAAAACACATTTTACTAATCCCTTTGTCTTGCGGCAGCATCGCACAAAACAGTAGTGGTGATTCTGAAATATGACTCACTGTATATTGTGAGAATATAAATTTAGATAATCTAGTTAACAGTGTATGTATATATTCTTTGTTTTTTTTTTTGGAATTATCATTTCATTCAAAACTCTAACAGCTTTATCCTTTGGGGACACTTGGGAGTGAAATAACTTTTACAAAACTGTAGACATCATACATGTCTATCATACAATGTAAGCATCTTGTCAGTAAGTATCTTCAATCATTACAGGAATAGTCCACACTTGTTCACCGAGCTTTGTCTTGTTGTTTCAACAAACAAAAAATAAATAAATAAATACAAACAGTCATCTGGTAATGTTTTAATTTGATCCTAAATTACACACACAACTGTGTGATGGGTCACACCATCCCACTCAGTAATGTATACTGGTTCATTGCAGTTGTTAAAATTTCGTCAAACATAACTGCATTATATAACCCCCGTTTTTAGTAGGGGTAAGCAGACAGGGCTCCCGTGATGTTAAATCATCTTCAACTTTCACAGTCCATCTAACATTCTCATAACTTGAT
>CAIGQZ010031736.1:6394-20232 GCA_903798205.1 Danio tinwini | reverse complement strand
ACGTTCAAAGTCACTTAAATCCCCTTTCTTCCCCATTCTGATGCTCACTTTGAACTGCAGCAGATCGTCTTGACCATGTCTACATGTCTAAATGCATTAAACTGCTGCCATGTGATTGGCTGATTAGAAATTTGTGTTAACGAGCAGTTGGACAGGTATACCTAATAAAGTGGCCGGAGAGTGTATAAAAGAAACAGACTCCGACAACTTACAACTATTCTGAAATGGGCATTACTTTCAGACACTGACCAATCAAAACAGACTTAGCCAGCTGAACAATCAGAGGAGAGCTGGTTTATGGAATGCATATTAAAAAATTATCAATATTTTCTGACTTTAGATGCATTTAAACTCTAATATAATATTATAATACTTTAAAATACAACACAACCTGCCACAAGTCCAAACACTGAAGAGCAAATCTATCCATGCGCAGCTCCACAAGTCCTAAACCAACCAAGCCAGTGGCAACAGTGGAGGAACAAACTTCACCAATTGACCAAAGTGAAGGAAAAAGACCTGGAGAGAAACCTGGCTCAATTGGACATGACCATTTCTCCTCCGGCCAAACTTCCTGCAGAGCTGCAGTGCAGGCACCGACGGCTGGAGAACGCTGGACGTCCATCGTGGAGAACTGAAGGTGTGAGTAGGTCACCAGCGAGTGTTTAGGCTGGCCCACATGATCAATGCAGAGACTCATCTGTCACTGGGGTCTTTCAGGAATCAGTCTCATGCTCTCCGCTCCTCCATGACCACCATAGCATCTGCTCAGGATACGACCTGGTCCAGGATTATGGAGACCTTAAGATCATTTCTTCACAGGTTTTGGATCGCATCAATGGTGCTTCACAATCTCTAGAGGCCTGGGGATAAGTATCCCCAGGTGGAAATAGAGAATATCAAACCATCAGTGTTTTCATTTATTTGTGGAGAATATGAGTGTGTGTTGTCTGTGTAGAGAGAGATTTCCAGACTGTTGCTAGGATGCTCTGGGCAGTTTCTATGGTGTTCCTAAGGTGTATTATTGGATGTTATACAGTTGAGGGCAAAATTATACGCACTCCTGTGCAATATTTATTCAATTTCAATTATGTTCTCAAGTAATATGTAATGCAGTGCCGACATTTTCACAGTATTTCCTCTAATGTTTGTTCTTCTGGAGAAAGTCTTATTTGTTTTTTTTGGCTAGAATAAAAGCAGTTTTTTATTGTTTTAAACCCATTTTAAGGTCAATATTATTAGCCCCCTTAAGCAATATTAGTTTTGGATTGTCTCCAGAACAAACCACTGTTATACAATGACTTGCCTAATTACCCTAACTTTACCCTAATTACCCTAGTTAAGCCTTTAAATGTGACTTTAAGCTGAATACTAGTGTCTTGAAGAATATCTAGTCTAATATTATGTGCTATCATCATGGCAAAGATAAAAGAAATCAGTTATTTGCCACAGCCATATCACCCTGCAGCCCAAGAGTGGTTACTCACTGAAGCTAAGCAGGGCTGAGCCTGATCAGTACCTGGATGAGAGACCACATGGGAAAGCTAGTTTGCTGTTAGTGAGGCCAGCAGGGGGCGCTGCCTGGTGTTAGTGAGTCCTAATTCCCCAATACAGTGTTGTTCACACTGGGTGTCAACACTCTCTATTCCCTAAGCTTTGCCAGACTAAATTGTGGATCCAGCAGCGTTGCTTCAGAAGTTGGGAATTTTTCAAGCACCAACAGAAGCGTCAGCCAATCAGATCGCTTCATGCAAATACCCCAGCTCAGACAGTAGCCGATTGAAGCCTAATTTCATTGTCTGACAATCGCGTCAGCCCCAAATTCAGACATGCCCTCCATCAAGCATTGACACTGAATTTTTTGACTGTAGGGGAATTGATTAACTAAATTGGCCGTAGTGTGTGTGTGTGTGTGTGTGTGTGTGTGTGTGTGTGTGTGTGTGTGTTTGTGTGTATGAGTGTGTGTGTGTGTGTGTGTGTGTGAATGAGTGTGTATGGGTGTTCCCAGTACTGGGTTGCAGCTGGAAGGGCATTCGCTGTGTAAATGCTGGAACAGTTGGTGGTTCATTCTGCTGTGTTGACCCCTGATGAATAAAGGGACTAAGATGAATGAATGAATGATTATATATATATATTACATATAATATATGCATCTACAAATGTGTATTTTTTGCATTTTTTAATTAAGATTTTGTCCTATAAAGGATGTCAGATTTGACCAGGCACACGTTTAGTGCTCTGAGGTCAAAGGTCAGAGGTTAGCAGTGGTGACCCCTCGAGTGCTGTTACTCTGATCACCATAATCAGATCTATGAAGGCACTTAAGGGTCCAGAAACATTTACTGAGATGCAAAACAATAAGGTATGTTTGTGGATGATTTAGCGGCAGAAGAGCTTTCATTATGGAGAGGATGCTGTGATCTGTTGCTCAGCGCAGGATGAGAGACTAGAGCCATCGCTCCATCATTTTACTGTTTTTTACAAAGGATTATTTTCACCATTTGAAATTGAATTTACAGTTTTCCTCAGTGGCTTTGGTGCATTTCTCACAACACTATTTAGATTTGCACAACAGTTCATGCATTTCTCAAAACAATTAGTCATTTGTGCTCATCACAGTAGCAGTTTCTTATTCCTTTCAACAAATTGCGAATGCTTTTGGACATGCATCAATTACTTTCATACAACTCTCTGCTGTTTATAACATTATCATCTGCTTATGTCAGTCAAAATGAACTAAACTTGTGGATGCTGAATAGTCATTCCATATTAAACTAACAGTCCTCATTTCATTACTGGAGTCATTACATACACAAATGTTGAACTAGCTGTCAAAATCTGTCAAGCTCATTTTATATAAATATTTTAAATCTTTTATTTCCTGAAAATGTCTTCTAAATTGAACAGTTTGATGAATGATTTACAGAGATGTGTATGTTGTAGGTTCAGTTCCAATATGTACTGCAGTATTGTCTACAGTTGTGCACAGCTCTACCCAAAGGGAGTTTATGTTTGTTGTAAAGTGTGTTTATTCTTCTGCACAATGCTGTGAATAAATTAGAATTGTAAAGAGCATCTGCAGTAAACATGTGAAACACACATATTCAGTGTGTTGTACTCAGATACCTCACTAAATGCAGTGATGTCTAACTTCACTGTAGGTTTCAAATGGCTGTGCTAATAGTATATAGTGCTGTCTTGAGCATTTTCAGGACGCGTCACCAAAATCAGACTTTTTTGCATTGGAAAAGATGCACAGAGTAAAGTGTGATGATGAAAACATGACAAAGACATTTGACTATCTTGTTCATAAACAATGGTGTCAGGACTCTTCATCTTGATGACACTGACACTTTCATTGACATCAATACTTGCTTTTGAGGAATGAGCTCTCCATTTTGAGCAAGTGACATGCTTCTGCGGGTTATCAGCTAGGTTTTGCAGTTTGTACTAATTGTTTTGAGAAATGCATGAGCTGTTGTGCAAATGTAAATAGTGCTGTGAGAAATGCACCAAAGCCACTGAGAAAAACTGTAAATATATGTATTTGTTATATTTATGTTAGTAAATCCAATACATCAATTTCATTAAAAAAGATTTAAAATATATATATTTTTGAAAATGTTTGTTTGTGAATATTGTTTGTGAAGTGGCCTATTTTACTATTTTTATTATTAATGATGCAAATACAATACAGAGTTGACTTGTAAACAATATTTGTGCCGATCCTTCCCCTCTCTTTCATCCGCATGCTTACCTGTCAATTCTCTCTGTCCTGGCTAATAAAGGTGACCCCCCCCCCCCCTTATTAAATAATAATGTGAAATCTGCAAATATTTTTTATTTGTAAATATGCAGAAGTGGCCTTTTTTATTACATTTTTATTATTATTATTATTATTATTATTATTATTATTATTATTATTATTATTATTATTAATGCAAATAGAATACAGAGTTGACATGTAAACAATATTTATATACAATACATAAAATATCAATGACATACAGCAATATCAATGGAAACAAGAGAAAGAAAAATAATAATATAACAACAAAGAACATGAATATGAACTTGAAGGTGACACGGTGTCAGCACTGTTGCCTCACAGCAAGAAGGTCGCTGGTTCGAGTCCCGGCTGGGTCAGGTGGTGTTTCTGTGTGGAGTTTGCATGTTTTCCCTGTGTTGGCGTGGGTTTCCTCCGGGTGCTCCGGTTTTCCCCATGGTCCACACACAGCTAATTTAGTTCAATTCCCCTATAGTGCATGTGAGTGTATGTGTGCGAATGAGTGTGTATGGGTGTTTCCCAGTACTGAGATGTAGCTGGAAGGGCATTCACTGTGTAAAACATATGATGGAATAGTTGTCGGTTCATTCCGCTGTGAGGACCCCTGATGAATAAAGGGACTAAGCCATAGGAAAATGATTGAATGAATATGAACTTGAGGGTAAGACTCAGTTACAGGATATACATTAAAGCCATTACAAAATGACATAGTTCTGCTTGCTCTTGTTTTCAGATAAAGAAATTGTGTTTAAATGATAACTAAATTATTTTTAAAAAAACAGGAAAATTAAAAAAAATGAAAGTCTTTGCTGTATTTGTGGAATTTATTTATTTTCTTTATTTTTTTAATTGCTTTAAATGTATTTATATAATCATTTAACTTGTTCTGAACCATTTTCCAGTGTAAATACATCAGTTTAATAATGTGAAGGCTGCGAATCTGAAATGTTTTGTTTGTAAATATGCAGAAGTGGCCTTTGAACCCTTTGTTGTGTGCCGGTGACGTCAGAGAGAGAGAGACAGAGAGAGAGAGAGAGAGAGAGAGAGAGAGAGAGGGAGAGAGAGAGAGAGACGCGTGTGTTTGAGTGAGTGATTCTGCTGCACAGACAGACAAAGGCGGCGGACCGGAGGAACCGACAGAAAGCGCTCCAAGAGTCTCCAGACTTCCACGCGTGAAAACCCGCAAAAAATCATGAGCAGACCCCGGGTGCGAGCCGTGCCGAGGCGGGACGCGTGATCAGAGCCGCGCTGGAGCTCCAGTTTGACCGCGAATGCTTTTAAAGCGACTCTTTTACTCCAACGCCCCCCAAAAACAGTTAGCAGCTAGCGGTTAGCCGTCCCCTCCACCAGCCTCATCCTCCAGAAAACTGCGGAAAACAGCAGCCGGCGGCGCGGGAGCACACACGGTGAGCCTTCCGTTATTGTATTGAACGCATGTCCGTGTGCCGTGTGGGTTTCTCCCTCGCCGGAGTTTGTACCGGCCGGGGTCGCCCGCGTGGTGCTCGGCTCACATCCACAAACAAAGGCGACAATGTGACTGATCATCTCCGGTTAGCGGCGCGGCTAACAACACCGCGCTTCCACCTCCAACATCTCTCTTTAAACTCACTGAATAACACATTTAATATCTTAAATGAACCACACATACTTCTGCCGTGTGCCCAGCGCGATAGCAGCCGCATGTCATGCGTTATAACCGCGTTATTAAACAAAAACACGCGCGGTGCTAAAGCTGAGCGCAAACAATAAAGACAAAAGGCAGCACTGGAAAACAACAAGAGCGCTCGCTCTGGCCACTCAGCAGCGTGTCTTAAACTCTTCCGAGTGTTTACTGACGATCTAAATCACTTCTCATTGTGTTTAAATGTGATTTTTACTCTAGAAAGCACAGTCTGCTGGGTGTCTGATGCGCACGCGGGGTCGACTATGCCGAGTCCCCTGTTTCACCCTGACATCATGGAGCACGAGAGCGGGCAGAGCGGCGGCGGCGCCCGGGAGATAGAGCAGGATCCCCGGGATGAGGAGCACCAGGAGGCGCTGCGCTTCGCCCTGGACCAGCTGTCCCGCATGGCGCTGGAGAAGGTGGAGTGTCTGGACGGGAGCTCGGCCGGGGAGAGCTGTAACGGAGGAGGGGGTTACGTGGACCTGCAGATGATGGAGCACAGCAGCGGCTCGCGGGAGTCGCCCGGCTCCTGCTCGCCCTCTCCGGAGTACTACGGCTCAGGAGGTGGAGGTGGTGGTGGAGGATATCACATGGCCGGGCCGCACTCCTCCATACTCGGGGAACAAAGCTCGGTGCTCCGCAAGAGAAGTGTCAACATGACCGAGTGTGTACCCGTGCCCTCCTCTGAGCATGTGGCAGAGATTGTCGGCAGACAAGGTAAACTGACTCCAATATTGACTACAGTAGATCATAAACAGTCTGTCTGGTACATGTTATGAACTAATAAATGTAATACAGTGTTTAAAATCCCATTGAGCATACATCATCTGAACAATAGGAAAGCAGTTCAGGGAGTTATTTGCATATTTAAAATAGGGGATTATAAGCATAAATGCAATGCATTTAAACAATAAAGCTACAGTTGTGTATTGGTTAGTTGTGTTGGAAATATGAATGTTTACCCAAATGAGATCATGCATAATGCATTGTTTTTGAATAATTTGCAAATTTAACTGATAGACGTGCCTTAGATTGTTCAGGGCTTAAATAAATGTAATGCTGTGCATTTGATTTCTTTTCACATATACAAATATTCATTTTGCATGCAAATGAGTACTTGAGTGCATTTGAGGTTTTTGCATGCCTATTTTGAGATTATGAAAGAATAAATGCAATGCATTGAACAATAAAAACACTGGTGTATTGGTTGGTTGCATGGAAATATCAGTGTTTTCAAAATATGTTCCATGAGATCATGAATAGTAAATGCATTATATTCAGCAATTCAACACTTTATTAGTGTAATTGGACAGGGCTTTAAAATAACAATTCAGTGTGCATCAGTAACTAAAAATGCAATGCACTGCATTTGTTTTTATCTAAACCATAATAAAAAAGATATTTGCAAGAAAAAAAACAACAAAAAGCAATAAATGAACAATAAAACACGCATGTAAATTTTCCACAATGCCAGATCATGACTAGTAAATGCATTGCATTTGAATACTAGAGTCTTCACATAAAGTAATATTGCTGTGTGAGATTGCATGCAAACACTGTCATTTGAATACTTTATTCGACGCTGCATATTCAGCTATTGTTTTGGTGCTGTCTGGTGTTTCTCTCCCGAGTGCTGTGTGTGAATGTATAGATGGAGGGATGGATGTTGTTGTGTGGGTGGGTGGGTGGGTGGAGGAGGGGTCTGGGTTGGTTTGGTGTAGTTAGGGAGGGGGTATGGACGTGTCTAGCGCTCTAAACCAGACAAAAGAGCCTCGTGTGGATCTCTGCGTCTGTCCTGTCCTCCACACGCCCATCATCTCTCCGTCTGTCTGTCGCGCATCGATCCGCGCTCGGCCGCAGGTCATGTGAGGATATACCGCGGAGATACGCAGGATTACAGGCCACTTCTGCTCACTGCGGCTGCGCTGCTCGCTGTCCGGCGCGGGCATCAGTGACACGGGCTGATATGCGTTGGTTTCTGATCTGCGTTAGTGTTCAATAATGGTGATTTGTGCGGTTTGCCTCGGAGCGGCATTGTTCTCTTTGTTTGAAACGCCATGCGCTCAGACTCCCGCGATGACATCACACAGCACGCACGCCATTGGCCGAGCGCAGGAAGCCGAGCGCATTTAAAGGAACAGTGCGCCTCTGTCTGGTTATTGTAGAAGGGATACAGCTGCGGCTGGAAGTTAAATTACCCATTATATTGTATTAACGTCTACCCCAACCCTTACAGTAATATAAAAACAGTCATTATAACGAGAATTGCTTATTAAATTACCCATTCATTGTATTTGATTAACATCTACCCACACTAAACCTAAACCCAACCTCTCAGTAATGTAAAACGGTAATTATACAGAGTATTTATTTGTTACCGTGTGCTTATAATATTGATTTATGAATACAATTTTATGTCCTTCATAATTTGCTCTTCACTATATTGAAAACAACAACAATAATAATAATAATATTAACAGTTATGTTATTATTATTGTTGTTTGTTGTTGTTTTTATTATTAAATTAGTTAAATTATTATTCTTAAACATTTGCACTTAGTTCAGTCCCGTGTAAAATAATAAAAAAAATGAATATAACGTCTCAAACTAAAAATAGTCTCAACGATGAGTGCATAAAACAAATTTTTGCGTGATTATATAAATTGACAAAATCATCCAACTGCTTGCAAATTTAACGTCAGCTATTTTAGAAAATTTTAGTGCTGGACAAAAATGAATCACATGCAAAACAGAAGTTTGTATGGAGAATTTGCATCTTTACTTGTATATTTTAATATATATAATAGGGCTGAACGATATTGAACAAATTTGTCATTGCAATATTTTTTCTCTCTACGATATATATTGCAATATAAATATAATTTCAACAGATGACTTGAATAGCTCTATTTATAAAGTCATCTACATTTATTGTGATAATTTTGTAGGGGAGTAAAATATGAATATATTTTTATGTAAGTTAGTATATACGTGTAATAAACTACAGTCATAAACACAAAGAAGCAAATATTAAAGTGGAATAAACAGTGCTTTATGATATACAGAAATTGAATAATCAAATGTAAAACAACATTGCATAGTAAACTTCTTTATGCACTATGAAAATGCCTTAAACCTTCTTTAAAACCACACTTTGCAGGTGATTAAGATTCCCTCTGTTATGATTAAATTCTGCAGTCTCCCCTCAAGACTCAATATAAAATATTAAATATCAAATATTATCCCAACCCAACATTGCATATCCTGCGATGTGACTATTGCGGATGCACACATCGTGATATCGATGCTCAATTTTTTTTATATTATTGTGCACCCCTAATGTAAATAAATGTTATTTATATTGTGACTTGTATTTGATTCAAATTATATATACATTTAAATATGTAGATAGAGGGAGCCAACTGCTCCCTGAGTGTGTGGTTACAGGTGTAAGTCGCTTCAGATAAAAGCATCTGCTAAATGAAATGTAGATTCTCTCAGCACAAACAATTCATTTGTTTAATCAGCATTTGTTGTATGTATTGCCTCTTCCTGTTGAATCCCTGAATGCCTCCTCAATTATGAGTGCTAAATGACTTAATGTAGTGAAAATGAATCTTTCAGTTCAGCGATGCACTATTTCTAACATTTGCATTCTACTTTCTGTTTTCCACAGGTTGCAAGATCAAAGCATTACGTGCAAAAACAAACACCTACATCAAAACCCCGGTGCGAGGAGAAGAGCCGGTGTTCATCGTGACAGGACGGCGTGAAGATGTGGAAATGGCTAAACGGGAGATCATCTCCGCCGCCGAGCACTTCTCCATGATCCGAGCCTCGCGTTGCAAAGCAGGCGCCAGCGCTCCCGGGTCCAGCGGTTCGCTCCCTGGCCCTCCAAACCTGCCCGGACAGACCACCATACAGGTGCGCGTGCCCTACAGAGTCGTGGGATTAGTAGTGGGCCCTAAAGGAGCCACCATCAAGCGCATCCAGCAGCAGACGCACACCTACATTGTAACACCGAGCCGAGAGAAAGATCCTGTGTTTGAGGTCACAGGCATGCCAGAAAACGTGGACCGTGCCCGAGAGGAGATCGAAACGCACATAACTCTACGCACCGGCGCATTCGTGGATCTCCAAGGCGATAATGACTTCCATAGCAACGGGACGGATGTTAGTTTAGAGGGTTTGGGTGCACTGGGATTGGGAGGTGCACTTTGGTCGCGTGCAACTCACAATTCTGCGGCTCCGCCGCCTACCATGCATCGTAAAACGTCATTCTCAAACGCAGAGTCGTTTTCCGCGACACGCCGCACAGCAGACGGAGGAAGCCCAACAAGTCCATTCAGCACCAGCAGTGCAGGGGGAAGCTTCTCTTTTGGAGGCGACTCGACTCCTAGTTTGCCGGCGACTAATGAAGATATGGGTTTTGAATTTGGCGCTGCTAATATTTGGGCACCGTTCGTTAATGGAGCAAAGCAGCAGCAGCCGCAGCCTGTCCGGCGCAATAGCAGTGGGCTCAGCGGTGGAGCTGTCACTCCACGTCTATCACCTGACCCTGATCACCCACTCGCCCGCAGAGCCCAAAGCGACCCGCTCAGCACTCTCTCCTGGCTCCAAAACGGCGGCGGCGGGTCGTTTTCTGGAGGAAGCAGCAGCAGTAGTGGAGGAAGCACAACTGGGTATTCGTCCTGCTCTGCGTCGTCGCTTCCTGGTGGATCTCCAACCGACTCTGAAGGCGGCGGCAGTGGTGTTGGTATTTCTGCTACTATGCTAGGTCGCCTGAAAGCTGGCGCACTAGCCGGAATGGTTCCTCGAGACTGTTACGTGTGCTGCGAGAGCGAGGTGACTGCTGCGCTGGTGCCCTGCGGACACAATCTGTTCTGCATGGACTGCGCCGGTCAGATCTGCCAGTCGTCGGACGCCGAGTGCCCGGTGTGCCACACTCCTGCCACACAGTGCATCCGCATCTTCTCTTAAAGACCACCTTCATAGGAGCGACCGCAATGATTAGATATGACACTATTCTTGATTTATTGACAATAATAATAATAATAATGATAATAATGATGTTGTTACCCACTCAAGTACTTGCTTTATTTGTCTTACTAGCGCTCATGTTCATATTCGGTGGGTTTTTTTCTCCAATTCATGCTTCCCTTTTTCTACTCGCAGATATTTTTCAACTTTTACGCTGCACTTTTTTCTAATGCATTGTGTTTGTTTTTTAGAGGGTTGCCGATTTTTAAATTATTTTTTAAAAGTTGTTTTTTTTTGTGTGTGTGCGCATTTTTTAAATGCAGTGCCAGACTGCGAATGCTCATTTAGACCAAAACGTTGAGAGGTTATTCCTGTAACACTTAATATTTATACGTACTAGTTGATGTTGAATCTGAGATAGCTAGAGTAGTACATGTTATAAGTATCATAACAGTGCATTTTCTCTTTTTGCCACACTACCTTAACACGATGACGGTGTGTGTTGTTCATTCCAGCAGTCTACACTCCTGAAACAGGGTTGCCAGTATTTGGACGAATCTGTTACGCTTTTCTGTGCCGACGTGAATGGCGCCCTCCATCTTCAACTCGAATGTTTTTTTCGTTTGTGAATGTGTGTGTGTGTGTGTGTGGTCATCCTGATTTGTGCACTGCGACACACTGAAATGTCTTTGGCTGGAGTTGGAGTCTTCCAGCTGTCGCACTTAGTCCCGCTGTGGTTTTCCTCGTCCGCTGCCTATAAGCGTAGCCGCTGTTTTCGACATCCGTAGCCCCGTTTTAAACACAACAAGCCATGAACTCACTCTAAAGGGCTTCCGGTTACACACTACACTTCAGGTTTTCGCTAATAAACAGGATCTTCAGTCCCGCTTGAGTCTGTGTGGCAGCTAAATCACGCAGGGCTTCCGTATGTTTTTCCTGAAACGCGAGGGACTTTTGTTTTTCAGACATCCTCGTTTGCATGAGTTGTACAGATTCCATTGAGGACTATTAAATGTGCCAGACTTTGAGAGCAGTCAGCTAGAGCTGTGGCGATGATCGCATGCATTGCAAATCGACAAATGATTTTGCATTGATTCTGAAGTTTTCCAAATGCATTGCGACTCTTGATTGAATGGATTTTGAAATTGGATGTCACCAACAGATGGCGCTGTTTTACAAGAGCGTGCATAGTAAGCTGGTTACATTAATCTCGTGGCAAAAAATTTAAGGTGCAAGTACATTTGACCACCTGCATGACTAACGCACAATGCAATCTTATTTTTGGGTATTTGAGCATGCCACTAGATAGTATTTGAGCGCCATCTGCTGTTTGAAATTAGCCTAGAGCACCATCTGCAATTAAGAATAGAATTTGAGCGCCCTCTGCAATTTAAAAAATAGCTTAGAGCAAAATCTACTTTTAAAAACTAACCTAGAGTTCTGTCTAGTGTTAAAGACTAGCCTAGAACGCCATTTGCTATTTAAAACTAGCCTAGAGCGCTATCTGCTGTTTAAAAATAGCCTAGAGCGCCATCTGCTGTTAAAAAAATTATCCAAGAGCGCCATATGCTGTTAAAACTAGCTTAGAGTGCCATTTGATGTTTAAAAACGAGCCTAGAGCCCCAACTGCTGTTTGAAACGAGCCTAGAGCGCCATCTGCTGCTAAAAACTAGCCTAGAACAGCGCCATCTGCTTTTTACATCTAGTCTAGAGCACCATCTGCTCTTTTTAAAGTAGCCTAGAGCATTATCTGCAGTTTAAAAACCAGCCTAGAGTGTCATCAACTGTATGAACCTAGCTTAGAGCGCCATCTGCTGTTTAAAAACTAGCCTGGAACGCCATCTGCTGTTTGAAACTAGCCTAGAGCACCATGTGCTGTTAAAAACTAGCCTAGAGCGCCATCTGCTGTTTAAAATCTAGCTTAGAGCGTCGTCTGATGTTTAAAACTAGCTGAGAGTGCCATTTGCTTTTATAAAATTAGGCTACATCGCCGTCTGCAGTTTAAAACTAGCATAGCACGCCATCTGCTGTTTAAAACTTGCCTAGCACGCCATCTGCTGTTTAAAATCTAGCCTAGCACACCATCTGCTGTTTAGGACCATTCTAGAGCACTATTTGCAGTTTAAAATCTAGCTTAGAGCGCCATCTGCTGTTCAAAACTAGATCAGCGAGAATTGCGATGCGTTGTGAAAATCTCAGAAACGATCCACGAATTGCAATGCTAAATTAAAAACCATAATAATACTAATAATGAACGCATCACCACAGCCCTACAGTAAACGGTGCCTTGGTGGTGAAAGTTGCTGCCGAGAAAACAAAGATTGTGTCGAACCTTCTCCGCTCTTCCACGTTTGAAGATTGGCTTCCGAGTATTTGTACAGAATATCTGAGCCTTCGTTTAGTTTGTTTGGGACTGTGGTTTTGGAAACGCAAGCGTGTTGTAGGTTGCGAGGAACAGAAGCTAGCTAGTTTTTCGGTTGTGTGTGCGTGTGTGTTTTGGCGATGAAGGTCATGTTGACCTGAGGTTGAATCTTCTCTTCTTTTCCTCTAAAAGGCTTCTAACAGGGTTCACTGAGGCGAATCTCAGGCATTGGAACGACGTCAGACGCTGTTTCCCCATCAATCATTTTCTTGCCCTGATATCGCTCTACTCTTTCCTTTACGTTCGCTTTAATTCCTTTTGTACGCCGAACCAAAAGTGATTTCAATAACGGAGTTTCAGGCCTAATTGTAAATATCCTGGATACAATCATTGGGATTAGTTTTTTCCACAACTGAAAGGTTAATGTAGTTTTTAAGAACATGTATCATTATTTGTAAGTTAAACTCTCTGCATGTCTTGAAGCCATGAGGCATTAGCTAATAATAATTTTTCTAAAAATGCAAAGGCAAAAAAAAAAAAAAAACGAAATCAAAATGGACAAACTTTTTTTACACATTTTATTTTTACAATTTATTTGCTTACCTTGACATGAATATCCCAGATTATAATGTGACCCTTTTTATTACAGCAAAGTTCTCTTTATTTTCCATGTTTCTGTTCTTTCCTGTGTACTACATATAGGCAATTTATAACAAAATGAGAAAAAATTATTGAAGAAATTTTAAAATTGAAATATATTTTATTTGAAAGTTTATGGACCTTTTAACCGCGAGCTGGAACAATTGTGTACGCGGCGTATCATTTGAGCTGACTTGACGGTTATGAGAAATGTATCAAGAGTTTTATTTTTTATGCTTCTTTAATAAAATCTTGTTTTTTCGTTTCCGTTTTTGTACTGTAAAACAATAATCCTGTGGTATCTGTGTCTTTATTTCTGTGATGTTAGAGCTTTTCTCCATCCGATGTGGGATTTTAGGACCACTGGAAAGTTTATAAATACATTTGTTGTAAAAACTAGCTTAGAG
>CAIGQZ010031732.1:0-11099 GCA_903798205.1 Danio tinwini | reverse complement strand
TTATTCTAAAATCAATACTGAAACTATAATTTAATATGTACACACCAAAGTAAACGCTTTATAATTTGCACAATAAAGAATGTACATGATGGAAATAAAGAGCTAACGTTACATTTCCAAAAATGTTCAATACTCCATTCACCATTCAGACAAGATAATGCAATATATTGCAGCGATGACCCGGATCAAGTCACACACTCAAATAAGTCCTGGACCTGTTTGCCACATCTCCACAGGATCTTGTGAGTCCCATTTGATCCTCTGTCCCTGTAAATGTCTTTTGGCCTGAACTGATGGAGGAGTTGGAGGGTCTGTGTATCAGAATTCAGCCAGTGTTTTGGAGAGCTGCGCTTACTCTGACCTGACCTCCATCCCAGCCAAACGCAGAACTCCTGAGAACTCTCACAAAACACCAGCACTGCTTTAATGGCCTCTCCTCACTTTCCAGGGTCTGTGGGGTTATTCATTTTTTAGCAAACAGCAGAAAAAGCTTGTTGGAGAGTGCAGGAGTATCATGTCGAGGTGTCGGGTCAGACTGAGTGAGATAAAGTCAGGCTCGTGTTTACGTTTACAGTTGTGCATGTGGTAGAACGCTTTTACCTAAAGCATGCACATGACCTTAGCTTCAGTAACTAGCATCAACTTTGATTGATTGAACTACACAAAAGCTGCATCAGAACATCATGTCTTGTCTTCTGTCTGCACGTTCAGCATTTCTGGTTGAATCTTCTGCAGTCATTTAATATTTTAGTGTTTAAATATTGTCATCTCCAGGTTGGAGGAAAGTCCTTACCCCAAGTGGAGGAGTTTAAGTATCTTGGGGTTTGGTGCAGCAGCAGCAGTAATGCGGTCAGTGTATCGGTTCGTTGTGGTAAAGAATGAGCTGAGCCGAAAGGCAAAGCTCTCGATTTACTGGTCAATCTACATTCCTACTCTCACAAGATTTTTGATACAAGCGGCCGAAATGAGTTTCCTTCGCAGCGTGGCAGGGCGCACTCTTATGGATAGGGTGATGAGCTCTGTCACCCAGGAGGAGCTCGAAGTAGAGCCTCTGCTCCTCCACATCCAGAGAAGTCAGCTGAGGTGGCTCGGGCATCTGTTTCAAATGCCTCCTGGAAGCCTACCTAGGTAGGTGTTCCAGGCATGTCCCACCGGAAGGAGGCCTCGGAGACTATGTCTCTCGGCTGTTCTGGGAACGCCTCGGGATCACTTTGGAGGGGCTGGAGGAAGTGTCTGGGGAAAGGGAAATCTGGGGTCCTTTCCTAAAACTGCTGCCCCCGTGACCATGTTTGAAAATGAACGAATGTTAGAATATATATGCCGAGGACGAAAGTGAAGATCGATGGGGTGTGGTGGAGACTAAAGTAAAGAGGGTGGGGGGATGTTGGGTGTCACAGACGAACATGAGAGGGTTGGAGTCATGGAAAAAAGTGTACAGCGGGGGGTGCATGTGAGGAGGGGGATCATTAAAATGTGGTGCTGGATCCAAATCCAAATTAAGCCCTGAGTGTCCCCTTCATTATACTGGGGCATTAGGACTACACACCACAGGTTGAGCGCCCGCTGCTGGCCTCAGTAACACCACTTCCAACAGCAACCTGGTTTCCCCATGTGGTCTCCCATCCAGCCAGTGGTGGAAAGAGTACAGTAAAAGTACCATTACTTGCCTAAAAATGTAGTGTGAGGAAAAGTATCTGCTGTAAATATTGCTCAGAGTTTGAGTAAAAAACAAATCTTTCAAAAGTACTCAAGAGTAGTGAGTAGTGAGTATTACGCTGTTAAAAGCTGATGTGTTTACATGTAATTTGTTGATGTGTGTGTGTGTGTGTGTGTGTGTGTAAACGTAACATTCTGTAGTGCATCTAATTATTGCCCAGCAGGCACATGTCATAAGACATTATCAAGATTAGGTTAGATTTAGGTTGTGATGTCAGGTGACCAAAATTCAATGTCTAGCCAGCGTCTAAGGACAAAGTTATTTTGATGTCCAATAATGACATCAAACATACCTGCCAACACTCCCGTTTTTCCCGGTAGTCTCCCGTATTTCAGACCCACCGTATTGTTTTGTCTCCCGGAAAACTCCCGGAATTACACCCCCCCTCCTGTTGGTACAGTCCGGCCTAAAACCTGGTGCATGTTCGCGCACCAAACCCATCCCCATGCGCAGCAAACCCAACACGTGACCCCTCCCCCTAAACTCCCCCTGCCCTGCTCATCACTTCACGCACATCCTCCCCCACCCAGCTCTGTAAGTCGCACTTGACACCCCTCACCCCCCGTCTCGCGGATTTTATGAATCAAATGTTGGCAGGTATGACATCAAATGACATTGATATTTGCTCGATTTTAGCTTATCAGAAAGTGACAAATCCAACGTCGAGCTAACATCTTAAACCAACGTCATATTGTTGTCAAATACTGATATTTATTTATCAGGTATGGCGAGATATATCCAGCTGCAGGCCCGCAGAACCACACACGTTTCAGGCACACACAATCCAGCACACATGATCTAGGCAAACCATATATAGTAACGATGGATGTTAATGTTATTAACATCTTCTCGGACATCGTCATCAATATATTTTTTATATATATTGTTGATAAATATTGTACACAATAAACAATAGTGTTTACTGTTTCACAAATAATATGCGATTGAGGCGGGCGAATGGGGAGCGTTGTTTCCGATCGCCATTCAATCTAATAGACTGATCAGTTTTCTATGAGTCATCATAGATGATCAGTCATTATTATCTGACAATCTATCATCTAATTATTATCTGAGTCAATATAGCAGATACTCATTTGCTGGCCTTGCTGAGCGATCTAAATTGGACAGTTTTAATTTATATATTGGATTCATTTATAATTAAGGAAATAATAGCAAGTTAAATTGTATAGGCAATAAAACAATATTTACATGTAATAAAAATCTTTTTACATTTAAAAAATGTAAACACTTTATTTTACTCAAGCGATTGAATAGTATTTATTTGCCTAATTTTCTAATAACTTTTTTATTAATGATTTCCCACATTGAATACTATAGTAATTTATAGTAAGTAATATAATTTTTAAATCTCAAAGTACTGATAATTAAAAAAAAGTACTAAACAAAAGTATTAAAGTACTAAACAAATTTAATAATACAAACAAATAACTGTTAATAATTATATAAAAAAATATATATATATACACATACGTATATTACTAACAGTTGCTACAGTTTAGTAAAATATAGTAGTTTAAATCAGTTTACATTTATATTTATTTAAAATTAATTTAAACTTATACATTTTTTATGTGACATTATTGTTTGTGGGGCGACGCAGTGGCGCAGTAGGTAGTGCTGTCGCCTCACTGGTTCGAGCCTTGGCTGGGTCGGTGTGTGTTTCTGTGTGGAGTTTGCATGTTCTCCCTACGTTCGCGTGGGTTTCCTCCGGGTGCTCCGGTTTCCCCCACAGTCCAAAGACATGCGGTACAGGTGAATTGGGTAAGCTTAATTGTCGGTAGTGTATGAGTGTGAATGTGTGTATGGGTGTTTCCTAGAGATGGTTTGCAGCTGGAAGGGCATCCGCTGCGTAAAACATTTGCTGGATAAGTTGGCGGTTCATTCCGCTGTGGCGACGCCGGATTAATAAAGTGACTAAACCGAAACGAAAATGAATGAATGAATGAATTACTGTTTGTTTTTTATATTTTACAACAAAAAGATTTTAACCAAGTATGACACCATTAAGATCCTGAATTAGTTTATTACACTTAATCCTACAATTAAACGGTCTATTATGTTTTCTTTGTGTATGTGGATTTGTGAATAAAGTCATAAGTTTTTAACCAATTATTTGTATTTACATAATTTGAGTTCAGAAACTGCAGAGATGTGAAAACGATCGCTACGATACAATAATGAAATAATGACTGAAATGGGAAACTAAACTGTTCACAGTAATGAATGGCAATCGTAGCACGGGCGGTCTCGATCGCCATATTTGTGAAATACAGTAGGTGGCGATAACACTCCTAAAGGGCGTCACACACTAGATGCGCTGCTCAGCGCTGTGACACGGCGTGCACATGGCAGTTGAAAGTATCGCACACCAGACGCGCACATTCGCAGGCTATTTAAAACTAAACTAATCAGATGGCGCTCTGTTGTGCAGCAGAAATATTAACAGTGTCCTGAGTCGTGGTTGGGCGCTGCGGACAGTGTATGTACCCTGAGAGAAACCTATGTTTAGAATTCTGAAATGCGTGGCGCGGCGCTTCTGGTGTGCGACCTGCTTATGGAGTTAGTTAGTTGCCATATATGGTTTGTGCCTGAAAAGTGTGTGGTTCTGTGGGCCTGCAGCTGGATATTATTGGGTATGGCAACCAAAATCTAACATCTGATAGACGTCATAGTGGTAACGTCCACACAACGTCAAGCTGCAACATCAATAGATGTTGATATTTGGTTGACTTTAGGTTGAACACTGAACATTGATGTCGGCCTGACGTTGAGTTTTGACGCCAACCCGATTTTCATTTCCAAACAAAATGCAACGTCCCCACGACGTTAGGGTAGTTAGGGTTTAGACCAAGATGGCGGCGCGTACACATTGCGAGGCTCGGCGTCTCTCCAGTTTCTGCAATTTTGCAGTATTTTTCCTGCTCATTTCGGGTCTGTTCGTGCAGAACAGTAATGCCTTTACATCGTACACCCGACAGGAGATCTTGGATATTGGTTTGTGCATTTCAGACAGTTTTATCAGCAATCTACGACTGATCCCAGAGATCGCCAGGACACCCGAGGCTAAGCGCTCCGTCCGGCCGGGCAGAAGTGCTCGGAGACGGCGATGCGAACGTAAACAAAGGCGGGGGAAGCGCGGCGGGCTAAGAGCTAAGCTAAAGCTAACACCACAACGGCTCTCTTTACCCAGCATCTTCCTCGCCAATGTACGGTCCCTGGTGAACAAAATGGATGAGATTAGACTGCGCATCAACCACAGCAAAAGATTATGGAACTGTAATGTCATGATTTTCACAGAAACATGGCTAAACAGCGGGATACCAGACAACGCTGTATCTTTAACTGAGCATCAGACATTCCGAGCAGACAGAGCGGCGAATGACTCCGGTAAGACCCGAGGCGGAGGATTATGCATTTATATTAACAAAGCGTGGTGCACAAACTCTGTCATCGTTGGGAGACATTGCTCTGTTAACCTGGAATTTCTGATGGTCAAATGCAGACCGTTTTATCTGCCATGGGAGTTCACCTCCACCTTTATAATCGCTGCTTACATTCCACCCGATGCTGATGCAAAGCTTGCTATGAATGAACTTCATGCAGCCATCAGCAAACAACAGACTGCTCACCCGGAGGCTGCTTTTATTGTTGCGGGGGATTTTAATCACTCAAACTTAAAGACAGTGCTCCCCAAATTCCATCAAAACATTTTCTGTCACACACGGGGAAACAAGACTTTGGACCAGGTATACACAAACATGGCTGAAGCCTATGCTGTTACCCCCCTCCCCCACCTGGGTCAATCAGATCACCTTTCTTTGTTCCTCACCCCCCCAATACTCACCCCTCATCAACCGTGTGAAGCCATCAGTGAGGACCATCAAAGTGTGGCCAGCGGGGGTAGACTCCACACTCCAGGACAGGTTTCAACACACAGACTGGAGTATGTTTGCTTCCCAGGCCACATGTGGCTCTCACACAGACATTAACAGCTACACTTCCTCTGTTCTGGAATACATCAACACCACCATTGACAGTGTTACAACCCAGAAACAGATCACCACATACCCAAATCAAAAGCCATGGATGAACAAGGAGGTGCGCCTCCTGCTGAAGGCACGCAACACTGCCTTCAGATCAGGGGATGCACAGGCCTACAGCACTTCCAGGGCTAATCTGAAGAGGGGCATCAAAAAGGCCAAGCACTGCTACAAGCTAAAGCTAGAGGAGCACTTTTCCAACTCTGATCCTCGGCGCATGTGGCAGGGCATACAGGCCATCAGCAACTACAAACCCAGCCATTCCACACCCACAGCCACAAATGTCTCCTTCCTGAACGAGCTTAATGACTTTTATGCCCGCTTTGAAAGAGACAATAATGAACCCTACATCAGGATCACTTCCTCAACCGACCACTCACCCATTACACTCACCTCCTCAGAAGTCTACACCGCACTGAGTCGGATCAATGTGCGTAAGGCTGCTGGACCAGACGGTATTCCTGGGCGTGTCCTCAAAGCATGTGCAGAACAGCTCGCTGGGGTATTCACAGACATTTTCAACCTGTCCCTTAACCTAGCAGCTGTGCCAACATGCTTTAAAACCACCTCTATTGTGCCAGTGCCGAAACACTCCAGCCCAACATGCCCCAACATGCCTGAATGACTACCGTAGCACTCACACCCATCATCATGAAGTGCTTCGAGCGGTTGGTCCTGGCACATCTGAAAGACTCTCTGCCATCCACACTGGACCCACATCAGTTTGCCTACCGTGGCAACAGGAGCACAGAAGATGCAGTCTCCATAGCACTGCACTCTGTACTCACACACCTGGACAATAAAAACACTTACGCACGAATGCTGTTTGTTGACTTCAGCTCAGCATTCAACACTGTCATACCCTCTAAGTTAATGATCAAACTTAGAGACCTGGATATAGACACGTCTCTCTGTAACTGGGTTATGGACTTTCTGACTAACAGACCTCAGAATGTTAGATCAGACCACATTTGCTCCACCACCGTCACACTCAACACTGGTGTACCACAGGGCTGTGTGCTGAGCCCCTTCCTCTACTCCCTTTTCACCATCGACTGTAGGCCTGTGAACAGATCCAACGCCATCATCAAATTTGCAGATGACACCACAGTGATTGGTCTAATCAGCAACAATGATGAGACTGCCTACAGGGAGGAGATACAGCATCTGGCCACGTGGTGCACCAACAATAATCTGTTCCTTAACACCGACAAGACCAAGGAGCTCATTGTGGACTTCAGGAAGGGACGAACAGGCTCACATGATCCCATCTACATCAATGGGATGGCCGTCGAGCCTGTATCATCCTTCAAGTTCCTGGGGACCCACATCTCCAAGGACCTTTCCTGGACCACCAACACCTCCAGCCTGGTCAAGAAGGCTCACCAGCGCCTATTTTTCTTAAGGCAACTTAAGAAGAACCAGCTGTCATCAGCCGTCTTGGTGAACTTCTACCGCTGCACAATAGAAAGCATCCTGACGAACTGTGTCACAGTCTGGTATGGAAGCTGCTCTGTTGCGGAACGTAAGGCACTGCAGCGGGTGGTGAAAACTGCCCAACGCATCACAGGGACCACACTGCCAGCCATAGAGGACATCCAGAGGAAACACTGTCTGCGCCGAGCACGCAGTATTCTTAAAGATTCCTCTCACCCTGCTCACAGACTGTTTTCTCTCCTGCCTTCTGGCAGGCGCTTCAGGCTCCCCCGGACAAAAACCAGCAGACTAAAGAACAGCTTCTTCCCCAGAGCTGTCTCCCTCTTGAACTCTGCTCCCCACTGACTTTTTGCCCCCCTAATACACCCCACTCTCCTCTCCTCATAACTCAGACTCATCATAATCACTGCACTACTTAACATTTGCACATTTAAAAATTGCACATATTCATTGCACTGATTCATTTATTTGAACTGTACATACCTACTGCACATGTACATTTGTAAATTATGTACACACCCACTGTACATATACACTTGTAATTATGTTTATCTATCTGCACACTTCTGATTATTAATAGCAACCTGTACATTTATCCATCTATTGTAAATCTCTGTTCATAGCTAACACAACCTGTATATAATGTTGATAGCACATCCATTTGTAAATATCACCATAGTTTTTCTATAACTGCACTTTATAACTTATACCTGTATCCTGCACTTGCTGCTATTGCACTCCTGGTTAGACCTAAACTGCATTTTGTTTCCTTGTACTTGTACATGTGTGATGACAATAAAGTTGAATCTAACCTAATCTAATCAATGTCAATCTGACGTCATGTTGATGTATTGTGCCTGCTGAGTGTTTAAGGCCATTTAGGTCACCATATAGTAAACATCCGTCATCTTCTCATTAGTGTCCTGCTTTTAAACAGTCCCTGGGTCAATACGTGTAAAGATTTTGACCATCTTCATGGACCATTTGAATGCTTCCAGTTTGCTGCAATGTAAAGCGCACACGTCTTGAGGTAGTTCATTATGATGTGATTTACCTTCAATATGCTATTTGACTGGACAGGAATCACAGGACTGATTTTTTTAAATCCCCATAGTCAAGAAAACAATAAAGTATAGTGACTGCAGATTAAAGGAAAGTAGTGGCGTAAAAGTACCAATACAGCGCTAAAAATGTACTCAAGGGAAAGTAAAAGTACACATTTATAAAACTACTCAGTAAATTACAATTCCTGAGACAAACTACTTAATTACAGTCATTTGAGTATTTGTAATCAGTTACTTTACACCCTGCATCTAGCTACTGACCAGGCTCAGTCCTGTATGCTTTTTTTAAGGGAAACACATTAATCCACAAACCCTTGAACAACGCTTGTCTGAGTTTGTAAATTTAAGTGCATTGGACATGTTGCTCATGTTCACTTGGCAGGACTCTTGATTAAAACATTGTTCTTCTTTTCAGTTTCAAAGATGTTTACAGCTCAATTAGGACTCAGTATGCGGCATCTTCATTCTCCACTCGACTGTGTCTGATAAGCTGCGTGTGAAGGAAACCTGTCTGAAGGTTTTGCGTGTTCTGCTCATGTGCATCTCACCGACACTGACGGGACAATGTAATCATGACAAACGCACTGATAAAACCCTGATCGATGTGGACTGGTTCAAATTCCTGCAGTTATCTGAGACAGCGGAGGGTTTATGAGGGAAACAGTTTAGATAGCAGAAGATCTTGTGTTTCTGTGAAGCAGGGCAGGCAGACGTTCAAGCGTTACAGCAGATGTTGTGTGCGCAGCAGATTTATTTGCGAGCGTGTTTTGACTGTGTGTTTACAGTGCTTCCATTGTAGCGTTAAATGTTTTGTAGCTTTCTGATTAGCAGCTACATTCACACACATCTGGAGGAGTCTGATTATGTCTCTCTTTACATTTACACCCTTCGTTCTTCAGCAGATGTGATGGCATTTCATTAAACATAATCATGTTTTTATGACTCGCATGTCTGAAGCTCATACTTTTATTTCAGGGACCGTGTATAAAATTACACATGCAACAGGAAGAAAAATATAATTAAACTTTAAAGCTATAGAAATGTTGTGAGTTGCTATTAATACAACCCAGGCTCATTCTGAAAATGTAGTCCCGTAGACATTTCTGGAGACCGCAAAATACGTCCCGGGAGGTACATATTTTTGCAGCTTTTGTTTTTGCGAATCTCCGCAAGAGGCCGCTGCGAGCGCTTTTTCGTAGCTCAAATGTCACTCGAAAGTGCCGTTCACGCCCGCGCTGTTCTCGCGTAAACCCATCAGAGGCCGCTGTTGACCGTCCTTCTGTCTGTCTGACTGAATGATTGACTGGGCGACTGGCTAATCGACTGACCCACCCTCCTCCTTCCCTAAACCCAACCAATTTTACAGATTGACTCGCCCACCCACTTACTTCCCTTAACCCAACCAATGGTTTACAAAAGCCGACCAGAAAAAGAAAAGCCCTCAACCACGTTTTCGGACTTTACCACATTCTCAGCCTGTTGTTCATTTTAGTTTTTGGATTCTGTTTTTGTCTTACCTGATTTCTGGAACCGCTCTTCCCCGGACTCGAACCCGATCATTGTCGTGGTCAACTCCTCTCTGTGTCTCAAGTCTGCCGATGTACACGACAAGCTAACGGGACAAACTGGTTGCGGCGGGAAAGGCCTCCACACGGAGGTAAGCGGTCAGCCGGTAAGCGCGAAAAGAAAAATGGCGTCATACCGCCCCGTAGCTTTCGCTTAAAAAAATGAAACGCAGCCATGCGTACCTCTGGCTACATAATTTGCGGTCTCTAAAAACGTCCATGAGACTATGTTTTCAGAATGAGCATGTGTTGTATTAATATGGTTGTTAGGGCATTGTTATGCACTAATTAGTGTGCAATTATGTTTTTGCTCTTGCAACCTCGCCGGTCCTACACCACCCAACCTGACCCAAGCTGGGATCGAACCGACGACCTTCCCCATGGGAGTCAGTTTCTCTAACAAGGAAGCTAAAGACCATTGCCTCTAGCGTCTGTTGCAGGTCAGGTGAATGAGGATTACCTGCACAGCACTTGACTAGCTGGCCTCTGCTACAGTCACCCATTTAAACCTCACTGACATCCGGGTCATGGCACCAATGTAACATACAGATCTTTACAGTTATTACATTGTTGTGGTTGGTTGCTAGGGAGCTGTGGTTGGTTATTAGGGTTACCCATTGTTTGGGTGTTGCTATGCAGTTATTAGTGTCTTGCGGTTGATTGTTATGTTGTTGCTCTACAAATATTACATTGTTGTGCTGGGTTGCTAGGGTGCTGTGGTTGGTTGTTAGAGATACACATTGTTTGGGTGTTGCTATGCAGTTACTAGTGTCCAGTGGCTGATTGTAATGTTGTTGCTATACATATATTACATTGTTGTGGTTGGTTGCTAGGGTGCTGTGATTGGTTGCTAGGGATACTATTTGTTTGAGTGTTTCTATGTAGTTACTAGTGTCCTGTGGCTGATTGTAATGTTGTTGTTATACAGATATTACATTGTTGTGGTTGATTGCTAGGGTGCTGTGATTGGTTGTTAGGAATAGTAGTTGTTTAGGTGTTGCTTTGCGGTTACTAGTGGCTTGTGGTTTACTGTTATGTTGTTGCTATACAAATACTATATTGTCCTGGTTGGTTGCTAGGGTGCTGTGGTTGGTTGTTAGGGTTACCCATTGTTTAGGTCTTGCTATGCAATTACTAGTGTCCTGTGGTTAATTGTAATGTTGTTGTTATACAGATATTACATTGTTGTGGTTGGTTGCTAGGGTGCTGTGATTGGTTGTTAGGGATACTAGTTGTTTGGGTGTTGCTATGCAGT
>CAIGQZ010031731.1:68656-93951 GCA_903798205.1 Danio tinwini | reverse complement strand
TATATATATATATATATTAGCTAAGCATAAATCATTGAATAGGATTAGGCTATTAGCATCTTGCTTTAAAATGAACCAATTTGATTAAATATTTTTCCTTTTTTAATGGATAGTTCATTCGAAAAAAGTAAAATTGTCATCCTTTACTCAACCTTTACTTGTTCTGAACCGGTTTGTCATTTTTTAAATTTTGTTTAACACAAAAGCAGATATTTTGAAGAAAGCTGGACACCTGTAACCATTAACTTCCTTAGTATTCAATTTTTTCTTTCAATAGTTACAGGTAACTTATGTAAAAAAAATAATAAAATATATATATATATAGTTTCGGCGTTTCTTTGCCTACTTTTAAAATTTGTGTTGGGTGAGTAATAGTACACCACTTTTTTTTTTAGGACTACACCACTGCACCAGATAGCACTCATCTGCCTCCATTCTTGTTTTTAGCATTCATTTATTTTCTTTTTGGCTTAGTCCCTTTATTAATCTGGGTCCAATTTATCCAGCACATGTTTTTTACGCAGCGGATGGCCTTCAAGCGGCAACCCATCTCTGGAAAACATTCATACACACTCATTCACACTACGGACAATTTAGTCTTTTAACTCTGGGGGAAACCGAAGCACCCTGAGGAAACCCACACCAACAAAGGGAGAACATGCAAACTCCACACTGAAACGCCAACTGACCCAGCTGAGGCTCAAACCAGTGACCTTCTTGCTGTGAGGTGACAGCACTACTTACTGCGCCACTGCATTGCTCGTTTTTAGCATTTAGTATAGATAATTTATTTAAAAGTATTTTCATTATTATATGAAACGGTGTATAAATTAGTTGCATATTATGTACAGTGTATTATAAAGATGCAAGTTTGTACAACACAATCTTTTTTTTATTTTTATCAAGCACAAACTGGTCACCATGCCAAGGAAAGCTTTTTATTTATTTATTTTTAATGAGCTTTGAGGTTGCTTGTACTTCTAGCTAATATTGTGATAAGGATTTATATACTGTATGTGCATATTTAAGCTAATGTATGCAGACCATTGCTTCGCGAAAAACTTAAGGTGAAGAAATACAGGTGAGGAATTTACCTTTCAACAGCTCATGCAAAGAGCAGTGTCAGACTGCCCAATAGTCATAATAAATGTCCAAGTCGCTTAGTTTCGGTTTCACTTTAAACAAATCACGAGGTTTTTGCTTTCGTTACTTCACCATTATCAGAATTAAATTATATGCTTATTTAATTACACTTTCTTCAGCATTCTGTGCTACATTTTGTGGTTATACTTGTGAAAACAAAAAGTTAAATAAATAAATAAATACACGGCTGCAGTCTCAGCAGTGCACGTGACAGGAGGAAGCATCTGAGAGGAGCGCGAGCAACTGGCGGTGGAGAAGTAACAGGCACAATGGGTAAGCAATAAATCAGTTCATAAAGTAGATGATACAGGCTGAAATGTTACTGTAATGTCAATACATACCAGTCAGGATACTGCTCGTTGTATTTTTGAACTTGGCTGTGTGGAGGGGAAAGTTTAGTATTATTTAATGAATCACTTAATCGCTTTGAATACAACCATCTGTTAAATGAAAGTTTGTTATCTGAGAATGTTGTCAATTTCATGAAATGAATATAATCAAAAATGCAATAAATATATACAGTAGAGGGGTAAATATACATTCTAAAATATCTGTTGATTAACATTTTCCTTATTTTGTGATTCACAAGTTTTGTGAGTTGCATTGTGGGATGTTGATTTCTGCTTTTTTAAACTGTAGCGTTGAATTTATAACATCAAAGGTCAACAAAGTGACTTACTGACATTTTAGTTGTTTTAATAATTACATTATGAATAAGAAATATCTAGAGAATCAAGTCTGTAAAATAACCAAACTTGCTGCAGTTTATTACAAAGTTTCTGTAGCATAATATACAACACACACACACACACACACACACACACACACACACACACACACACAATATAGCTCTGAAAACTATAACACATGCAGAAAAGTCACCTTTTACAGCTTTTCAAGGTTAAAAGTTGTCGGAGAAAAAAATGAAGATCTCATAACGCAAATCAAAAGCATAAATAAATGAGGCAGTAAAGAAAAAACATGAATCACAAAATACAGAAAACTGCTAATTTACAGAGTTTTGATTTGTTTACAGTGGGGTATTTGTTCTTAGGAAAGAAAACTTTCCTTTCTTAAAAAAGAAAAAAAAACTGAATTAGAAAAAGTTGGGACACTATGGAAAACGTAACAAAAAAAAGTAATTTCCAAATTTACTTTCACTTGCATTTCATTGTAGACGATACAACAAACATGATTTATTGTGGTGTCATTGTTCTTTTTTCTTGTTTGTTTTCATTCATTCATTTTCTTTTCGGCTTAGTCCCTTTATTAATCTGGGGTTGCCACAGCGGAATGAACCGCCAACTTATCCAGCACATGTTTTACGCAACAGATGCCCTTCCAGCCCCAACCCATCTCTGGGAAACACCCATACACACTCATACACTATGGACAATTTAGTCTTCCCAATTCACCTGTACTGCATGTCTTTAGACTGTGGGGGAAACCGGAGCACCCGGAGGAAACCCACGAGAATGCAAGGAGAACATGCAAACTCCAGCTGAACCAGCCGAGGTTCGAACCAGCGACGTTCTTGCTGTGCAGCGCCACTGCGTCGCCCCTTTTCTTTTTTAATAAACATGTATATCAATTTTGGTTCTTGGAACACAACTTTTTTTAAATGAATCAGTGTTTATGTGAAGTGTTTCAATGGTAATTTTGACCCATTCCTCCTGCAAACTACTTTTAAGGTGGGCAACATTATGGGGTCTTTGTTGTGACATTTTTTGCTTCAAAATGCACCACATATTCTCTATTAGAGACAGGTCGGGACTGCAGGCAGCCCAGTCAAGTACCAGTATCCTCTTCCTCTGCACCAGGAGTCTGTAATGTGTGCAGAATGTGGTTTTGCATTGTCTTGTTAAAATATTCATGGACATCCCTGGAAAACAAGGCAGTATATTGTGCTCCAAAATCTCTCTGTGCTTTTCAGTATTAATGGAGCATCACAGAAGTGCAAGTTACCTTTGCCAAGGGCACTGACACAACCCCATACCATGACAGACCCTGGCTTTTGGATGTGTTTCTGGTAACAGTCTGGATGATCCTTTTCTTATTTGGTCTGGAGCACACGGCATCTATTTCTCCTTAAAAAAATACCTGAAATACTGATTCGTCTCACCACAGTACACATTTCCACTGTGTGATGACATCCCAGAAGTTAACACACTGTCCTTTTTGCACATTAGTTTTAACTGGCATTTGTGGATGTAACTGTGTATTGTGGTACTTGACAAAGTTTTTCCAAAGTAGTCCTGAGCCCATATAGTGATATCGCTGATATAGATGAATGAAGATTCTTGATGCAGTACCGCCTGAGGGATCGGAGATCACAGTTGTTCAGCTTAGGCTTGCGCTCTTGTCCTTTACACACTGAAATTCCTCCAGATTCCTTCAATCTTTTTATGATGTTCTGCACTGTTGAAGGTGAAATATCCAACGATTTCTTATCTTTCTTTGAGAACATTGTTTTTAAAGATTTCAGTCATGTTCTCATGTATTTGTTGGCAAACTAGTGATCCTCAGTGCATGTTTGCTCCTAAAAGACTGGACTGTTCTTGGATGCTGCTTTTGTACCAAACCATAACCTGTTTACATCAACTGTTTCACATCATTATTTAACCAGTTTACCTGATTGGTAGACCCAAACTGCTCCAGTCCCAACTGTTTCTGGAGTGTGTTGCAGGTCTGAATGACAGGATGATGAAATTAAATTAAGCTGACCAAATAAAACATGAAATATTTTGTGTTCATATTGTCCGCCATGAAACAAGTCAAAGTAAATTTGGAAATCACTATTTTTTATTTGCGTTTTCAATACTGTCCCATCTTTTTCTGATTTGGAGTTGTATATATTGGGTCTTTATTTAGTCCTATGCTTTAGTTTTGTCTAGTTTCAATCACATTATATGTAGCCAGAGAGTTTGACATACAAAAGTTTTGATTTATTAAATTCCTAACGTTTGATACTGAATTGTTGATTTTATTTTCAGAGTGTAAAAGACGGTGGAGTACAAGTGGTGATCGTCCTAACAGTAAGCCAATTACATTATAAATATCACTGCATATTATGAGAACATCTTTGAGATTCATGTGTAAAATAGTTCCTAGTACATTTATATGATCAACACAAGCAATTTGTTTCAATGTGCAGGTATTGATCATGCTGTTTGGAAAAATAAATATAAAACATCACAAACTATAGTAAACTGTTGCCATTAACATAATTTTATAAAAATAACTAGCAAATATTTGAATGCCAGTACGGTTACTGTGGTATTTCTGCATATCCCTAGGGTTGTCTTTACATTATGCTGTTGTGTTTTCAGTGTGTGATCTAAGAATCGTTCTTCTTGGAAAAAGTGTATCGGAAAACATTGAAATCAGAAATTTCAAAAGTTCACCCTTAGATATTGTTTGACAAATGTTAGCAGGTTTGGCATGCTGTACCAGGAGAGAACCCTGATCTTGGAGATAATTGAGCCCAGGGCTCCCGCCTGGTCGATAGTGCATGTAAGGGGAGTACGAGATCAGGTGGTTGTCGAGAGTGGTTCTCCCCTCGTAAAGGAAGAAAGGGGGAGAAGGGGTGGATGGGGGGTTTCTTCGGAAACAAAGATAAGGGAGTAATGTTCTCTAGGCTACTTACAGTGAGTTTGGATTCATCTGATTGGCTAGCTAATGATTGTAGATGAGAGACCAGCTGCGGTCAATCATATCATTTGCTCCACTCCAAATTAGTTTGTGAAACTTCACTTAATCCTGGGAATAGATATGTGTGAGAATGAACATTCGGCAGCTTGTCTGAGGCACAATGTGCCAAATATCGCAGGAACAGTGAAAGACAGACACGTGACAGTCATTAACACACTTCATCTGCTGAATCCGGACACTTCAGATCATCAGATCACACAGACAGTCAGAGAGTGTGTGAGTCTGTCTGATCCAGGACCTCAGTGAAGATGCACTTAAACACACCATTGCTCTCACGTCTGATAAAGAGACACCCAAATCAATGTTTAATGCTTTTAAACTGACTGGAGGCTCTGCTGCGGTGCAAACTATTAACCAGTTAATGAAGGAGTGTGGAGGAGGACACCTGCAGCTGGATGAGAGAAATAAAGCAGATATATTTCAACTGATCGACAAGATCCTCCTCACATGTGACACATTAAGTGACGTTACGGGAACTTATGTGGATGAAGAGCCAAGCAGTTTGGAGGACAAAAAAAGAGAAGAGCCCTCGCCACAGTGATGATGGAAAACCCAAAGAGGCACAGAAACTGAGAAGTAAAGACTCTTGTAAGTCTTCATAAATCCATGAATCTCTGTAAGATTTATGAACTACAGTCTTTTAAGCAATGAGGTTTTCAAATGAGCTCTCATTTATAGAAATTACATACACTAGACTTATAAAATATACGTACAGCATGTCTAATCTAATGAAGTTCAATGAAACTAAAGAATTAATTAATAATTGTGTGTATTATAGTCTAATCACATTCTTAGAGTTGTGTTTTGCAATGTAGCTGAAAAGCAGTGGGGAGCTGTTTTGGGGGGGGGGGGATGGGGGGAGACGTAGTTGGAAAAAAAAGGGGGGGGGGGTATGTGACATAAAAAGAGAGAGGTTTTAGGGGAGTGCACCCTCACCGCAGTTAAGAAAGGGTGTAGGCGTCAGGCGAAATGGGTGTCAGGCTTTTACACAGCCCATCTCCGGGCCCTTCTAATGCCAGGGCCCTATGCCCTCAGACACTCTTTTCCCTCTACTTACGATGCCAATGTGTGTAGAAAAGATACATTAATTACTTGTTAGTACATATTTGTTAATATTTAATTGATGCTAATTATAACATTATAAAACATTATAAAAGTGTAAAATGAACTCACAACCTGTTAATGTGTTTATGTAACTTATGTAACGTTACTTAAAGGGGCACATTATCATTAACTCATCCTTGACAACTCATGAACTCCTGTATGTTTGTGTTGACATTGAAAACAATACAAAGGAGTTAAGTCGACATCATAATGACCAGTTATGAGTTATAAATGAGCAATGAGTTAATGATAATAATACACCCCTCCAAGTAAAGTCACAGCAAAATAATACATCAACATTCATTATTTATTTACTGATATTGAAGTGTTACTATTTAACCAATGTGAGCAGTATGGAGGTGGATGCCACTTTTAGCTTAATTGGCCTTTTCTCTTGTTTTTTGCTTCTTTTTGTTAATAACCAAATAAATGTAAAACTTTATTCAATGTTGCATCAAGAAAACCTGTGATACAAGCAGCCGAAATGAGTTTCCTTCGAAGGGTGGCAGGGTGGATAGGGTGAGGAGCTCTGACTCTCGAGAGGAGCTCGGAGTAGAGCCGCTGCTCTTCCACATCGAGAGAAGTCAACTGAGGTGGCTCGGGCATCTGTTTCGGATGCCTCCCGGACGCCTACATAGGGAGGTGTTCCAGGCATGTCCCACCGGGAGGAAGCCTCAGGGAAGACTCAGGACACGCTGGAGGGACTATGTCTCTTGGCTGGCCTGGGAACTCCTTTAGATCCCCCCGGAGGAGCTGGAGGAAGTGCCTGGGGAGAGGGAAGTCTCAAGTTATCTCCTAAGACTGCTACCCCGGCCCTGGAAAAGCGGCAGAAAATGAATGAATGAATGAATTTTTTTCTTGGCCTCTTTGAGGGGCTAAATGTGTTATTTTATCTTATTTAATCGTAATTTTTTATATTTTCTTTTTTTGTTAGGTTGATAAAATATATATATTTTTTACAGATTATACTAGACATTGTCCAATACTGATTTGCACACAGTGACAACATTATGCTCATATATTTCTTTGCCTTTCAGTGTCTGCGAACCTCACTGGGAGACAGAAGCTGAATGTGGTGCTCTGTGGAAGTAATGGATCACTTAAAGTCTCAGTGTCAAAACTTTTACGTGGAAAAAAGTTAAAATCAACAAGTAGGCAGGCAAGTAGTGAAATATGTGTGAAGAAAGAGAAGATTCATGGTCGTCAGATCAGTCTGCTGGAGCTTCCAGCTCTCAATCGTCTCTCAGAAGATGAAGTGATGCGTCAGACTCACCGATGTGTCTCTCTCTGTGATTCTGAAGTTCATGCTTTCCTCCTCATTATACCTGTTGGTCCTCTGACTGATGAAGATAAAGCAGAAATAGCGACAATTAAAAGGACATTTGACTCTTGTGAGCAATTCATACTAATGTTCATGACAAAACAGACTGTTGAAGGACCTGTGACAGATTTTGTTGAAATCCACGAAGATTCTAAACAATTGTGCAGTCAGTATGGTGGCAGATACAAAGTGATGGGGTTAAAGGAACTTAAAAATGCAAAAAGGATCCTAGAGCTGTTGAATTACTTAGACAATTTGAAAATTAAGCCATATACTCTTCAGATGTACATCACAGCTCAACAGAACAGAGTCAGGGGTGAACTGGAGGAAACAATGAGTGAAATGGAAAAGAAAATCAAAGACTTGCAGCAGCAGTGGATTCAGACTGAAGGTAGTGTGAACAGTTCATATATTTGCATTCATTATTGATTTTTGTTTACTAAATGCTGTTTTGGTTTTAGTCAACCAAATATTGTAAAAGTTTAGTTCACTAAATCTACAGTACAGTTCCAAAAATATTGTTGTTTTGAAGAATGTTATTGAACTATTATTTATTATTAATTAATGTTAATTATATTGTGTGCATTATCTATATGGGTATGGGTATAATATGAGAATACGCTTTGGCCATCTTTTCAGTGTGTGATAACCTATGAGAGGATTGAGCCCTGTTTTTTTTTCTCTTTTGTTGCTGAATTAACATTGACAGACAGAAACATGTTTAATTTTGTATGACTGTAATACCAATAATCAATAACAGTACACTGATACACATCATATATTTCCCCAATTGTTTACATTCACTTTAGACTTCACTGTTTAAGTGTACATTTGTCATTATAGTTTGTATACTGTAAGGGTCCAATAATTGGCAAAATGTGAAAAGAACGAAATTCATTACTTCTACACTAAGAGACAGCCTTCTGTGTACACTATAATCTCTGTAGTTTGCCTGTTTGTCTCCTTAGTAAAAGAACATGCTGGCTGTCAGATGAAAGCGGAATCTAAGACCAAAACCAGAGGACCAAACAAGGATCCAAAATATATTTTTCTATACAAAGACCCCACTGTATAAAGTCAGTTTTTCAGAGATAGCAAGACAATTTCAGAGCCTACTTCTGTTACAAAGCTTTCTGCATTCCCTGATACCGTTCTACTCAGAGCTCGCTCTCTAGTCCCTAATCTGTTCAATTCCCTGACTCTTCTTCAGAGATTGCTCCCATCACTGACCTTGAACCATTCCCTGGCTTGCTCCATTCTCCGATCCAGAGTCAGCTCTAGTCTCTGACTTTTCTCAAGTCCCTGACTCTGCTCTAACCGGGTCCAGTTGCTGACTTTATTTCAAAGCTCATTTCACCAATTTGACTTGCTCTAGAATATGCTACAGTGCCTGATTCTTCCCCAGAGCCTGCTCCATTCCCTGACTCTGCTTCAGAGTTTGCTCCAGTCCTTAAATCTTCTCCAGAGTTTGCTCTAGTCCCTGACTTTTCTCCAGTCTGCTTCATTCCTCACCTCTGCTCCAGAGCCTGCTCCAGTTTTTGACTTTGTTGCAAAGCTCATTTCAATCTTTGACACTCCTCCAGAGTCTGCTCCATTCACTGACATTTCTCTTGAGTCTGCTCTATTCCTTGACTCTGCTCCAGACCCTGCGCAAGTTTCTGACTTCTCAAGCTAATTTCAGTCTGTGACTCTGCTCTGTTCCAGAGCTCTTTCCCTTTCTGGATTTAGCTCCAGAGCCTACTGCAGTCTCTGACTTTGTTTCAGAGCTTGCTACAGTCCTTGAAATCTCAGATTCTAGGGTGCAAACAGATAATCTGCACGTGACCTTCCTGAGTCTGCTCTAGTTCCTGACTCTGCTCAAGAGCATTTGTCAGTCCTGGACTCTGCTCCAGAGTTTGCTCAAGTCCCTGAATCATCTTCAGAGTCTGTCCCATTCTCTGACTCTGTTCCAGTCCCTGACTCTTCTTCAAAGTCTGCCTAAGTCCCTAAAACTGCTCCAGTGTTCTACTCTGCTCCAGGGCCTACTTGAGTTTCTTAATTTGTTCCAAAGCTCACTCCAGACTTTGATTCTGTTCCAGAGTATGCCTCAGTACCAGAGACTGTTCCAGAGCTTGCTCCCTTTCCTGTTTTTTTCTCCAAAGCCTACTGCAATTTCTAACTTCATTTCAGAGCTTGCTACACTCCTTGAACTCTCAGACTTTGACTTGCAAACAGCTCCTCTGATCATGATCCTCCAGAACTTGTTCTCGTTCCTGACTTTGTTCCAGAACTCATGCCAGTCCTTGAGATTATTCTAGCTACAACTCCTTTTCAGGACCTGTAACGCAGATTGAGCTACACACAAATACAAACACATGACTGAGTTTTAAGCAGACATTGCTAAGTGTATCCCTTGCATATGCAATTTCATTATTATTTTCAGCTTCAAGAAACTGGCTTACTAATTTTGTTGTGTGATAGGTGGCATTGTACTTCATTAATGCTATCGACTGATTGGATAATGAACACAGTAATGAAACAACATGTTGCCAAAGAAGCTTCTGATAATTATTTGCATCCACTCTATGTAGCTAAAGGTCCAATCTACTGCAGATTGATTTGAAAGATTTAGGGACATTCTAAAGATGCAATATTTTAGAGATCCCATATTTGTGACTTTTGTCAGTAGAATAAGGTTTGTCTGATACTTAAAGATTACCACCATGTGTCAGATTAAAACTGCAGGGGGGAAAAATTATTAGACTCTCAGATGAAGAATAGATATTTGATTTAAAGAAAGTTTACTGAAGATAGTAAGCAGTTTCATCAGCTAAAGCCAGCTGTTTGTAGTCGGCTTTGCTCACAATCCCAAAAACAGTCACGCATGAGGGCCTGCATTAACACTAATGACTAGGAGAATTATGAAAGTGAGCTCTAGTTTTTATCTTTTGAGAATACCCTATGTGCTTTTTTTAACATCTAAATTGAGTATTTTATGTTGTGCTTCAGAGTCAATGCAAGTAGATTAAGGATATTGTAGGTTCTCTATTTTTGATCTCCGCTGTATTTGTAGATGGAGATAACACTCTTCAATTTTTTTTTTGTAATTTCAAAATGCTCAATCAAAAATTTTAATCAAATGTTAATGCATGATTTTTATCAGGTTCTGAAGATGAAACAGACAATCATGAATGTCTAAGGATTGTGCTGATTGGGAGAACTGGAAGTGGAAAGAGCGCAACAGGAAACACTATTCTTGGAAGAGAGGAGTTTCTCAGCCAATTAAGATCAGATTCAGTGACGAATGTCTGCGAGAAAGGAGTTGGAGAAGTTGATGGTCGATCCGTAGCTGTGGTTGATACTCCAGGACTCTTCGACACGACACTAACAAATGATCAAGTGCTGGAAGAAATAGTGAAATGTGTTTCACTGTCAGCTCCTGGACCTCATGTGTTTATCATTGTGTTGAGTTTGGGAAGATTCACCAAAGAGGAGACAGAAACTATAGACCTGATCAAGCAGATATTTGGTCGAAAAGCTGCTCAGTTCAGCATCGTTCTCTTTACCAGAGGAGATGATCTCAGGGGTGAGTCTATAGAGGATTATGTGAATGAAAGTAAATCTGCAGAGCTCCAGAAACTGATCAGAGATTGTGGAAACAGATTCCTGGTGTTCAATAACAGAGAGACACAAGACAAAACTCAAGTGATAAAGTTGTTAAAGATGATAGAAGAGGTGAAGAGTAATAATCAGGGTCGATTCTTCACTAACAGCATGTTTGAGGAGGCAGAGATGTCCATTAAGAAGAAGATGGAGGAAATACTGAAAGAGATAGAAAAAGAGATTCAGGCTCAAATTGAGGAATTAAAGGCTAACTATGAAATTGAAATGAACAATGTGATGAAGAGACTTGAGGAAGAGAAACAAAGAGCAGAAGAGGAGAAAATGAAAATGGAGAATAAATTCAGAGAAAAAGAGGAAAATCTCAGAAAAGAGTTTGAAGAGAAGGAGAAAATAGATCAGATCAAGCAAGAGATTCAAAACCAGAAACGATTAGAAGAGGAAAAACAGCAGAGAGCTGAATATCATCAGAGAATAGAAGAAATGATGAGAGAGATTGACAATCAGAGATCACAGTATGAACAACAGCAGAAAGAAAGAGAAGAAGAAGACAGAAAGAGAGAAGAGAAATACAGACAAGACCAAGACAAGATGAAAATGGAACAAGAGAGTATTATAGCAGAGGTACAGAGGAAACAAGAGGAGGAAATAAAGAAGAAAGAACATGATAATCAAAAGAGGAACAAGGAAGAAGAAGAGGAAAGACAGAGATGGGAAAGAAGAATAAAAGAGGCTGAAAATGACAGAAAAGAGATTCAGGAAGAAATTAAACGACAGCAGAGGGAATGGGAGGATGAGAAGAGACGAAGGTTGAGAGAACGAGAGCAAGAAGAAAGAAAAAGAAAAGAGAAACACGAGGAACAACTGAGAGAAAAACAAGAAGAGCTGGAGAAAATGAGAAAGAAGTTTGAAGGAGAAAGAGAAGAAGAACGACAGAAGATGGAAGAGGAGAGACAGAAACAGAGAAGAGAAAGAGAAGAAAAGGAGAGAGAATATGAGGAAAAGAGAAAGGAGACGAAGAGACATTATGAGGAGCTGGAGAGAGCAAGAAAAGAGGAGTGGGAGAGAAGAAAACATGAAGATGAAGAGAGACTAGAAGAAGAGAGAAAGAGATGTAATAAAGTGATTGAAGATCTGAAAGAAGAAAAAGGTAGAAGAGAAACAGAAGAGAAAGAAAGACAAAAGAAAGTAGAGAATGAGAGAGATGAAATGAAAAAGAAACATGAAGAGGAAATAAAACTGATAAAGAAGAAACATGAAGATGAAGCCAGAAAACAAGCAGAAGAACTGAATGATTTCAGAGAGAAAAAAGAGCAGCACATTCAGGAGCTTCAGCAGATGATGGAAGAACATCAGAAACAACATCAAACACTGGAGAAAATTTACCAACACCTGCAAGACCAGAAAGAAGAAGAAACCAAAGACCTACTAGTAGAAGTTGAGAGAATGAAGAATAAATATAGCTGTAACATTCTGTGATTGTCACCACAACCTTTCCTGATTATAACTAATGCTTTCTATTAGTAATGTCAAATCAGATTTCTGTTGTGTGCTGCTTAAAAATATCTCCTCATCTGATTGTCCTTTCTTTTTAAATGGGATATTAGTTCTAAAACATGCTGTAGTATTTTTACAAATTAACAAATATCATAACCGATATATTAGTCAATATCGTAACACATATACTACTCAGTGACTTATAGATTTCTATAAAATAATTTAAAACCCTTGACACTACTACTTAAAATCTGTATACTCTACTGTTTGCAAGGGTGGTTTCCCTACAGTGATTCAGGGTTTAGCATTCCTGAATCACTAGAAAAGTGGTACAATGGTGTAAAACTAAGTTTCAAGTTTATTACCACCTTTTAACTTTGACTGTGTGACTAAAATCCAAATCTGTGACAAAATATCTAAAGCTGCTTCCAAAAACTAATAAAAGTTGCTTTTGATTAAAATACTTTAGTAGATTATTTTGGGATTTGCCCCAGTGTTTTTCGTTACCTGTGTATGCTGTTTATTACATTGTAACCTAGATTTTTCTAAAATTTGTAAGTGTTTACCTGAAAGGTTATGTACATTGTATTTTACATTTGAGGTAAGTATGATGGCATTCTAAGCAAAGTTTGACTCTAACAGGCCTAGTGTTTGAGACATTAAACTCTTGTCTTCATGTTCTTCTGGACCATCAGCAGGGTCCCAACGTCTGTGCCTTTGTCTCTATGAAGTTCAGGACAATAATGCCTGGTTAGATTAGCAGAAACTATGCAATTGATTTGTTTCTGTTATGCTGCTGAGATCAGAACAAGGAAGGTTTCATTGTCAGGCTGATTCCGGTACTTCATTTGCCTGCTTTGTTTAGATTTGTCTAAACCTCTACTGTATGTATCACAACCCCCTAAAATATATTTATAATATACAGGGTAATACTTCTCTTGATAAACTTCTCTAGGACTCACTCAGACTTTTCTTAGACTTCTCTAAAGCCCTGCTCACACTGTGGGATTTCAGCCACAATTTGATCATCTGCTAAGAATTTTGAAAATCCTAAAAATCTCCTGAAATCCTGGGCTAAAATCTAGGATTATTGGTTTGATTTGTTCATAGTCAGCCTTTTAATGGTGGTAGCGATCAGATATTTCCTCAAATGAAGTTCTGGTAGTGTTTCAGACACTTTCCCACACTGTAACAACAGCCATCATGAGCATCAAACCAAGAACCTTTAGGAACACTAAATCTGATGATGTAATCAGCATGACAACTTTAAACCTGTTCAACTGTTCAGTTTTTTCTTCCTGGTTTTATTATTGAGGTACACTGTGTGCAGCTGCACATTGTTTGTTTGCTGTGAGGTCTTATTTCAGAACGCAGAATAGTGAAAGTGTCATGGATGGACGACATCAATCTCCAGGTGAGTTTTCTTCCTCCTTTGGTGTGTTTTTACTGTTATTCTGTCTGACATTATGACAGCTGAGATCTTGTGTGACGTGGGAGACACGTTCATGCAGTTTGACATTCTACAATCATTTGGGATTATTGAAAATCAAAGTGTGAGCCTGATTTTAGACTTCTTGTTAATCTAATTGCTCAGACTTCTTTTAGACATCTCTTAGACTTCTTGTTAGACTACTCACTCAGACTTCTCTTAGATCTTCTCTATTTCCACCTAGGGATACTCATTCCAAGACCTCTAGAGATTGTGCAGCACCATTGATGTGATCCAAATTCTGTGAAGAGATGATGCGAACTATAGAGGACTTCTAGAAATCTCCGTAATCCTGGACCAGGCCATATCCTGTGCAGATGCTGTGGTGGTCTTGGAGTGCAGAGAATGCGACTGATTCCTGAAAGACCCCAGAGACAGACACGTCCGCATTGATCTCATGGCCCAGACTGTAACCCCGGTGACCTTCTTACACCTGCAGCTTCTCCAGGATGGATGTCCAGGGTTCTTCAGCCTCTGGTGCCTAGACTGCAGCTCTTTTTGGCCAGAGGAGAAAGTTTGACCAGAGGAGAAATGGCCATGCTCAACTGCCAAACAGCTCAAGACTGTTTACTCACTGAAGCTAAGCAGGGCTGAGCCTGGTCAGAACCTGGATGGGAGACCACATGGGAAAACTAAGTTGCTGTTAGAAGTTGTGTTAGTGAGGCCAGCAGGGGGTGCTCAACCAGTCCCTCCAATGACCCTTACCGATCGTGGCCTCCCAATCATCCGCACACTGGCGCCGTTGTCCTATGGCTGCTGCCGCATCATCCAAGTGGATGCTGCACACTGGTGGTAGTGTGGAGAGACCCCCCTCATGATTGTGATGTGCTTTGGGTGTATGGCCATATAGATAAATGCACTATTTAAATACATTACATTACATTATATTACAACTGAGCCTGGTCTCTCTCAAGGTATTTTTTCCTTCACTTTCGTCAATTGGTAAAGTTTGTTCCTCCCCGCTGTCGCCACTTGGTTTGGGACTTGTGAAGCTGGGCATCAATGTATTTGTTCTTCAGTGTTTGGACTTTCAGCAGTGAAATTTAAACCACATTTAACTGAACTAAACTGAACTATATCTCAAACTGGACTGATACAGTTTAAATTTCAATTTACTAGAACTTCTATGTTAAGCTGCTTTGACACAATTTACATTGTAAAAGCGCTATACAAATAAAGATTAATTTAATTTAATCCTAGACTTCAAAAAAATCACAGCTGCCCAACTTACTGCAGAATTAAATGTGCATTTCAACTCTCCAGTTTCCACCAAAACTGTTCATCTGGTGCTCTACAGGGTCAATATACTGTATATGATTGGCTGCTATAGGCAAACCTTTGGTCGCTCATGTCAATGCCAAATGCTGCTTTCAATGGGTGCCAGCAGTGAAAAATTTTGGGCTGTGGATAATCTGAAACATGTATCGTTCTCTGATGAGTCCACCTTCACCGTCTTTCCCACATCCGGGAGACTTACAGTGTGGAGAAGCCCCAAAGAAATGTACCACCCAGGCTATTGCATGCCCAGAGTGAAGCATGGGAATGGATCAGTGATGGTTTGTGCTGTAATAACATGGCATTTCCTAGGCCCAATACATGTGTTAGATATGAGTGTCACTGCTAAGGATGACTGAATGAAGGAGGACCATGTGCAAACAATGGGTCAAACATTCTATTCTGAAAGCAGTCCCGTGTATCAGGATAATGCAACAACACACACAGCAAGACTGATTTGATGAATATGAAAGTGAAGTTGAACCTCTCCCATGTCACAGTCACTTGATCTAAATATTGAGCCACTTTGGGGTGTTTTGGAGGAGCGAATCATGAAATGTTTCCCTTCAGCAGCATCATGTAGTGACCTGGAAACTATTCTGACAAAAGAATGGGTCACAATCCCTCTAGCCACTGTGCAGGACTTGTATCTGTCATTCCAAAGATGAACTGATGCTGTATTGGCCTCAAAAGGAGGCCTTACACCATACTAATAATTTTTATGGTCTAAAACCAGGTGTTTCAGTTTCATTGTCCAACCCCTGTAGTTACCTGATTGTGATATATGCATTTTAAATTATCACCATATATCTGTTGCCCATGGAAGAGGAGGGAAAAAACAGCCATATCACCCTGCAGCTCAAGACCAGTTACTCACTGAAGCTAAGCAGGACTGAGCCTGGTCAGTACCTAGATGGGAGTCCACATGGGAAAACTAGGCCAACAGGGGGAGCTCAACCTGCGGACTGTGTGGGTCCTAATGCCCTAGTAAAAAGTGAAGGGAAAACTATACTATCAGTGGGTGCCGTCTTGCAGGTGAAACGTTAAACCAAGGTCCTGACTCTCTGTGGTTATTAAAAATCCTATGGCACTTCTGGTAAAAAGTAGAGGTGTAACCCCGGTTTACTGGCTAACACTGCCATTCCCACGCTAGCAGGCAACCCAGGTAGCAAAGAATTCTGGCACAGATTTGGCATAATTCTGGCACAGCAGGCATTTATCCGGCACTGGTATACAGCATGTGGGCCAAACATGGCAGAGGTGGCACTGTCTTTAAGGTGGCACACAATACTTGGGCCAGGTGTAAAGTGTAGTATTTGGCCCAGATGTTAATAATTGATATGTGGCCCATGTACATTTAGCGTATCTTGACCCAAATTTAAAATACATTTTTATTAATTTCAAATAAAACTAAATTCTACCAATCAGGTCACTTCGAGAAAAGCAAACCCATAGCATGCCTAAATCGAAATGATTCATGTGTTTATCAATTTCATTGCGGTCGTGACACACCTGGCCCAGTTCAGGCTTAGTTATGGGTTATTAACTTGGCTGAGACTTGGCCCAGATATGGTCCATGTTTGGCCCTTGTCTGGAAGCCAGACTTGGTCCAGGCATGTACCGTAATTCACTGTGGCATGTGGGTCAAGCAAAAGCTGATTGTATGGGCCGGAGCTGGGCCAGAGATATTTTGCTATATGGGAAGTTACCCCTTAGCACGTTCAAAAACCGTGTGCTTTCCCATTACTGATGCTCTTTCTCGCTTACACAGGTGCCTCAGTTATACTTATCATTTAGCGACACACAGTGGACCACAATATCACTACAATACAAAAACAGTGGCTCCTACAGTAAAACTTTCATGCTAATATATGAAAATATAAACTTTATAGCTACAAAAAAATTAGTAGACCACGTATAATTGTGAGTTTCTCTATGCAGCTATAGATGTATGATAGTATGAGTAAAATATTTATTTGTTTACATTACCAATGGCATTTCAACCAAATATAAAATTAAAAAGTCATTTAGAACAGGATTGCATTATATTAAATGAAAATGATTGCAATGCAGTTTTAATTCAAATTCAAAATAAAATCATTTCAGTTTTCAGATCTTTTAAGATTTGTTTAGATTTATTTCAATATGAAGGTAAGAAAGTCAAATTTAGAGGAATTATGTAGTGGTAGTGTAGATTTAACTGACAACCCCGACCACTCTGGTGTATTGTATATAATCTGTGAGAAAATGTTTATTTTTAAATAAATTAATAAATATATAATAATTACTCTCCTGCTGAGAATATTATAACAATTTTGAATTCCCAGCACAACATATTTGTACCAACATGACCTGACAATACTGATTATGTTGTTTTTAGAAATACCAAAACACATGAATCAAATGTCTATTTAACATCAAAAATATACTGCAATATATAAATTAATATAAAAATATACAATATAAAAAAATTATTCAGAAATTGTTACCATCATAGATATCTGCCCTCGAAGAGTGAAGCTGAACATGAGTTTCCAGTTGTTTTTTGAGGGTTCATAAAAGTTTGCAGTACAGAATGAACAGTGGTAGAGGGAACAGCACATGTTGCATTTGTTCACCGCTGTTAAACTCTGATCGCTCTGTATTGATGGAAATTCTACAATTTCTACAAGAAAATATAATTTAGTTTATATGAAGAGAGAAAGAGAAGATGGGTGTTTACAGCTTCTACAAGTTCAAGAGACAGATTTAATCTGATTTAATTTAATCACCAATAATGATGAGATGAGACGGCCTACAGATAATGATAATGATGAGACAGCCTACAGAGTGGAGGTGCACACTCTGACGCAGTGGTGTCAGGAAAACCACCTCTAACTCAACATCCGCTAAACCAAGGAGCTGGTGGTGGATTTCAGGAGAGAGAAGAACGAACACACTCCCATAACCATCAACGGGACACCAGTGGAGAGAGTCAGCACTTTCAAGTTTCTTGGAGTACACATCGCTGAGGATCTGACATGGACTGCTCACACAGACGCAGTGCTGAGGAAGGCACAACAACGCCTCTTCTTCCTCAGGCGTCTCAGGAGGTTTGGAATGAGCCCCCACATCCTCCGCTCGTTCTACACCTGCACCGTGGAGAGCATCCTCACTGGCTGCATCACCACCTGGTACGGAAACAGCACCAGCAGCAATCGCAAAGGTCTACATAGGATTGTGCGAACTGCTGGACGTGTAGTAGGAGGTGAGCTTCCCTCCCTCCAGGACATCTACACCAGGAGGTGCATGAGGAAAGCCAAGAGAATCATCAGCGACTCCAGCCACCCAAGCCATAGACTTTTCTCTCTGCTACCCTCAGGCAAACGGTTCCGCAGCATTCGGTCACGCACCAGCCGACTGAAGGAAAGTTTCTTCCCTCAGACTATCAGGCTGATGAACACTTAACACACCCCACACAAACTCTCCCATACCCCCCACTGCACACCATAGGGATGTAGCATGCACTGCACTTTAACCAATCCATACTTAAAACAATTCTGCCTACAACTATGTGTACACCTATTCATTGTACGTACGCGTCAACACTGCCACTTTTACACTGTCTTGTTTTTTTTGGGAATATGTTGTTGAATGTTGTTGTATTTTGCACTGTCTGTATTTTGCACTGTGTGTGTTTTGCACTGTCTGGAGCCAGCACCTAAGCTTTTCACTCACACACACACACAGACAGACACACACACACACACACACACACACACACACACACACACACACATTTTATTATGGAAAGCAAGTTAAAGAGAACACAGTAATGAAAGAGTATAACTGTTCACTCACTTAAGATTTTCTATGGTTTATTTTCTATTGATTTTTACATACAGAAACCCAAACAGTACCACAAAAAAGAACCAATCATTAATCACAGGTGAAGTGAACATCACAAATAACATTAACACCACAGCCATATCATATCACCCTGCAGACCAAGAGCGGTTACTCACTGAAGCTAAGCAGTACCTGGATGGGAGACCACATGGGAAAACTAGGTTGCTGTAGGAAGTGGTGTTAGTGAGACCAGCAGGGGTCAGGGAGTCCTAATGCCCCAGTAAAAGTAAAGAGGACACTATTGCTGCGTCCCAATTCACATACTTTACATCCTAAATAGTATTTGAAAATAGAATTAGTATGTCCTAAATCATAGTATGTCGAAAAAAGTATGCCAAAGGTTCCTGGGTGGTTTACTATTTCCGGTCAATATGTTAAGGGTAGAAGTGTCCATACTCTGACCGCTGATATTGCCCACAGTGCATTGCGCGTTGGATGTGAAATCGATTAGAACTACAAACACAGGTGAAAAGTGTAAACAAACTACAAACATAATGGAAGTGCGAGACCAACCGTCAAGTAGACAGACTTCAGTAAAGATGTTTGTATGACTGTTAATTAATTTCTTGCCCACTGGAAAATATTTAAATCACGTTTTCTGTGTTATATTTCTTCTGCAACAACAATACTGAACTTATATAAAGACGTGTTTGGACATTAAGGTCTGAATGCAGAATTATCCAAACACCTGAGGAGATTTCTCTGCATGAAAGACTCGTGAACGGCAGATTAACCTGCTGCTGCTTCTTCAATAAGGTAGGAAATTAAATGCGACAGAAATGTGGACGATATGTGGAGGATTGACAGGCCTCATAACTAAGCAACATAATCATCTGTTAATGAGGAAGTAGTGTGTCCCAAAGCTTGCATACTCTTCTGTTACACACTCAAAAGTATATATTTTTCCTTTACAAAATTGTGAAGTGCTTTGGGTGTATGGCGATACATGATAAATGTACTATATAAATACACATTACATTACGTTCGAACATACCCAGAGAACACTTTTTTTTTTTTGCAATCAACGTACACCTGCAATAGTTAATCAGACATGATTAAGATTAGGTGAAAATAAAATTTAACTATATCTTGGAATATACTGAAAGATCATCTGTAGATGTTTTTGTGATTGTTGGTGGTCAATTACTAATGATTGTTTTGTTTTCTTAATATTAACGCACATAGGCTACACAAATAATGTTCATTTTAATGTTAATTGAATTGCTTTGTTTAGCTTTTTAGTGGAGTTCAATTCTCTTTCGTAGAGTCATTAGTCAATTATTTAAAAATTAAAATATTAAAACAGGTTAGAAAAAATATCTTACAAGGAAAAGCATTCTCATGCAGGCTAAAGACAGACAAAAAAAAATTGAAAGTGAGATGTAGTACGCTGCGTTGTTTTGTCTCTGCATGTGAATTGTATTACACCAACTTGTTTACGTAATGACACACTCATATCAACTTTACTCTAAATAAAATGTTTCAGTTTCACTTTTGCTAAACAACATTTTATCGACTATTTAACATACCTTTTCATGGTGTTGCGTTTGGTTTGGTGTGTTGATAAGGTTTTGAAGGCTCATAATAACACTGTGCTGCCTCCCCCCTACTGGACGTATCAGGAACAACAGGGCCGTAAAACGGTTGTTGCTAGATCGAATACTTTTGCAGCTGGAGGTTAACGAGAATTATTTATGTTATTTATGAAATTTCCAATTTATTGTATTTTATTAACGTCTGCCCCACCCCAACCCTAAAACCAACCGTTACAGAAGCGTAAAAACAGAAGTTATACGAGTATTATTTATCTTATCTATTAAATTACCCAATAAATAGTATTTTTTAACGCCTACTCCTACCCCAACCCTAAACCCAACCGTTACAGAAGCGTAAAAACAGTAGTTGTACCAAGTAGTATTTATCTTATCTATTAAATTACCACATACATTTTATTTCTTAACGTCTACCCCCACCCCATCCCTAAACCCAGCCGTTACAGAAGCGTAAAAACAGAAGTTGTACAGAGTATTATTTATCTTATCTATTAAATTACCCAATAAATTTTATTTCTTAACGTCTACCCCCACCCCAACCCTAAACCCAACCGTTACAGAAGCGTAAAAACAGTAGTTGTACCAAGTAGTATTTATCTTATCTATTAAATTACCCAATAAATTTTATTTCTTAACGGCTACCCCCACCCCATCCCTAAACCCAGCCGTTACAGAAGCGTAAAAACAGAAGTTGTACAGAGTATTATTTATCTTATCTATTAAATTACCACATACATTTTATTTTTTGTATCCCCTACCCTCACCCTAACCCTAAACCCAACTGTCACAACACAGCACAGCATAACACGGCCGGCCGCGTATCCGATCTACACTTTACCATGTAAAACTGTATAGATATGCCAAGTCCAAGTACACCCATCTGCAGCGGGCATATTGGGGTGGGGCTGTATATGGGGCAGGGCTGAACATGCAGCCATAAGTGGGCGGGGCTGAACATGTCGCTCCGCCTGCACGTCTTTCATTGGTTCACGGAAACATTGACTTTGACGTAATGTATGCTTTCGATTCCAGGTTTCATCACTGCATGGTGAGTACACATCTTGTGTCGTGTAAATTGTTAAATTACAGTGCTGTACACCCCACGAGCTACGTATTATGTGTAATTTATTTAATTAAAGTCCTTTATTCTTTAGCCGGGTGTAGCTAAAGGAGATATGAAGTTTTAAAGCCTTCTAAAAATATATATGTTTGCTGTGTTAGGACTGGCGTTTTCCAGGTTGATTGTAGAGTTGATGGTCTTATTCACTTAGATTAATGTAATTTTGAGTTTTGAGCAACACAGTCTATCAAATGAAGTTTATTGATATCAAAGATATAAACAAAATATATTTTTCTTTGTGGCTTGTTCTCTAATTTGCATACTCTTGATATGTTACTGCTAAATATGTAAAATATAAAACTTTTGACTCTTAACCTATTGATCTATACTACCTTCTGCTTGCAGATCATTGGCATTGATATATCCATTAATATGATTCTTGTGGAGCATATTCTCAGTTTTATTTTATTTTACCTCAGGACTTTCTCTCTTTTTGTTTTAATTTATTTTTGCCTTAATTATTTTTAACACTTTTATTTATACTTAATTTTCTCTTTTTTTGTTGACTTTATAACCCATGCATAAAACTGTTATGCAAGAGGGAATGTGAGCAGGAGCATGCCTAGTACAAACATATTTAACTCATTGAGTTTAACTTTAAGTTAAGTGACAATTTGATGAATTTGATTTTCCTCTTGAGAGTTGTCACACAGGATGGTGATGGGGCATTCCTGCAACTCTCAATAACATGCAGGACCTTCTGAGCCATTGTCAGTGATCCAAAATTTAAGGAGCAGGCTCACTACATCTGGCTGGACAGTAAGTTATTTATGGTTATTTATTTTAAAATCGTGACTACTATGAAAAAAGTGCTTGGCACATTTCATATTTGTTTATATTCATCATAAAGTAATTCTTGTTTGTTTGTTTATGTGTGTGTACTCGCATGATAAAGAGTACAGAATATGCCAAGCACTTTTTACAGTACTCAATTAGTTGTAACACTTTGAATTATGTTTGTGTCTTGCTTAAAAATGTACTTGATTTTATTTAGGTGTCATCAATCAGAGTGCCATATACTTTGACAAAGTGTTTTGTCTGTTGGGGATGGCGAGAGGGGAGTTCTGCAAGCATTCTGTTCAACAATTGACTTCCCAGGGCATTGCTCAGCAGATTGTTACTTCAATGCTAAAGGGGAATTCCCCTGTGAAAAATATATCATTGTTCTTATGTTTATAAAGATGATAATCCCAAACTGCTGTATCTTAAATTATTATTATAATTTTCTATTAATTGTCAGTTTTTCTTTTGTATATGTGTGCATGTGCATACACAGATGAGCTGCAGGTGAGACATCTGACATAAAAAAAAATTACATATCAGCCAGATTTTTTACCTGAACTGAGAAAGAGGAAAATTAGAATATAAATGTTGTATGTGACTCTTAATAATCGAGCTAAATAATTAAAAATATATATTTTTAAAGATCTACAGTATCTGTGCAGTGCAGAATGGACAAGTGTTGTTAGAAAGTGGTATTACAGCATTTACAATTACAAAAATAACACCAAGAAGAATGCATTTTAATTCAGTGTTATTATATTATGAATTTATTTGTAACTCATTAATTAAAATATAGTACAGATATTAAATTAAAACCACCCAGTAGGTGGCTGTAGAGCACTACTTGAATTTATTCAAATGGAGAAACTGAGCAAACCGTTAATATATCAGTAAATAATAAATGATGAAACTGATTGCATTTATAGATGATATACTTACCATGTAATATGAGATTTAATAAAGAATTTTACTGGTGCTGGAACATTTACATATAACAGATAATATACATTTATATTCATAGCAGCATCAACGTAAAAATAAATCCATTATTTGATGAAATGAACTGAATTAATAAGTGAAAATGTTTCAAACATATACTTTCCTTGATAAATAATAGCCTATTCCTGCTCTTAATAAATAAATCATTTTCAAACTCAAAGCAGTGCACTATTGAAAGAGAAACATTAGGACACATGCCCAATACTTTTAATAGTCTTAAATCACAACGTGTAATGATAATATTTTCAGTTGTAAATTTTCCAGAGACGTCTCTCATTCATTCAAACGTAAACTGGAAGTACAAATGAAACTGAACTAAAAACACTGCATTTCTTTACCTTTATTTGTTTGTTGTAAATATGCACCCTCTAGCCATAAAAACTACACCATATTTGCTTGATGCATTTCATTTGAGTCTACTTAAAAATGGAACATTTTGAAGCAAAATAATAAACAATCATTAAAATATTAGAACTAAAAGCACTGCTTTGCTGAAAGGCAGAAGTGGCATCATTGTAAAAAGGGTCTTTTTTGGGGGGGATCCTATTCAATACAACTGTCATAATATTTTTAGCAGGAGAAATACCATTATGAAATGCACATAACCGTTTTCTTTATTGATTAAATTCATAATTTATTAATTTACATAACTAACATATAAAACACTCAGCCAGAATGTCTACTTTTGCGTTTATTAACAACAAAAACAATATTTAAGAAGTTGTAAACACATTTCTTGTTTACTGACATGACGTAATGGGGATCGATGCTATTATGTTTCCTCTAACCAATTAAATTACAGAGGGGCGTGGCTGAATAATGTGCAGTCCCGCCCCAGATGCTGCCCTACCCTGATCTGCAGGCTGCAGACAGGGGCTGCGTCCGAAACCGTATACTTCCATACTAAACAGTACGTATGTACTAAAATCAGTATGCGAGACGAGTAGTATGTCCGAATTCATAGAATTCGAAAATCAGTATGCGAGAAGTACCCGGATGACTTACTACTTCCGGCGAGATTCTGAAGTGCGCATCCCATGCACACTGTGCTATCCCATGATGCCCCGCGAGAGAATTCATGAATGGGAGTGAAGCGACGCAACTGACGCAGGTAGGTCACGTGGCCATGACAAAATGGCGGATGTAGTACGTCCGAATTCCATTCATACTTCTTACGTTCATACTGTACAGAACGGCCGAGTAGTACGTTTAAATTCAAATGCAGTACCTACCGAGTAGTACGCGGTTTCGGACGCAGCCATGGGCTTCTCACTTTACTTTCACTTTTGAAGCAAGCGCTTCTGCTGTTTGTCTCCAGGAGGGGGCGCTGTGACATCATCAGAAACACCCACGAAAACTGCAACGTCCGTGACAGACCCATGACAAGGAACTTACTTTTGATTGACTGGTTATTTTACAGACTTTTAGTTTAGTCTTCCTTTTTTAGTCTTTAAAATATTTACTCTCTTATGTCAGATTCATTCTACTGACAAAGAAGAGGGTGTAGTCCTACTAATCATTTACAGATTATTATTAATATTACAATTATTTAAAAATGAATAATTACAGCTTAAGAACATCATAATTTAGACTTTTTAAACCATTTTCACCTGATATGTCGAAAATCGGCTTCAACAGTTGTTGGTTGTGTTCCGTTGTTTTTTGCACTGAGCTCTTTATATACCTTATTTTATGTACAGCGTGAAGTTACAGTTGTTCTCCAGCAGAGGGCCGTGTCACGTCAACATTAAACATTAAAATTCTAGTGTGTGTGTGTGTGTGTGTGTGTGTGTGTGTGTGTGTGTGTGTGTG
>CAIGQZ010031731.1:16142-38017 GCA_903798205.1 Danio tinwini | reverse complement strand
AGGATTGAGTTTATATGTATGTGCGTGTGTATGTGGGTGTATGCATGCGTGAAGTTTATATGTATATGCGCAAGTTTTATGTTGTTTTGAACATCCAATAGTATAGGTGTATATGCGAGCAATTTACAGGTGTATATGCACGTGTTTTATGTATGTGTTGATAAGCAAAGTTTGATTTAAATCCTACACGGTGCCTCATAGACAGCAGTGGATGTGAGTGAATTCCTACTCTGAACTGCTCTTTGTTTAACAGGTTTGGAAAAGTCAATGTCTGCCACTGGTTTTGGTTCAATCTAAAACAAAGTTACATTATATTGACCAATGTTCAAGTATGTAGATTTATCCAACATTAAAAACTTTATTTATAATATAATGTGAACTGAAAATACATGCTAGACAGTATTGTATGCACCTTCTTGTTTATTCGTGACCACACACAGGATTCAGATGTTACGGAGGGAGCATTCAAACCCTCTCTTACACATTGTTCCACCGCAACAAGGATTGCAGCAACATGGCTACACACTTCACCTAACCTAACCACACATACACACACAAAATCAAAACATGAATTAAATATGTGTGCAGTAAAGCATAACGGAACACAGCAATACAACAGAATTCAGTTCGCAATTTGATTTATTTTTATCATAGACATACAGACTTACCCGGCCATGCAAGTGCAATGACCACTAATAACCTCCCCTGTCGCTTCAGCAACAAACTCCAACCTCGCCGAACACAATATAAACATCATCCACATTAAATGAACAAATGTTTCCAACCTTTCCGCTAAGTAAGTAATTGTAGGCATCCAGACTATAATATGCTTTGACGGCTTGTCTCATGTAGACGCACTCAGTATCAACCAGATACTGATAAACGTCTGGATACGTTACTTCAGGTAAACGTTTAACATTCTGGGTGAAAAGTTGTCGCCTCAGTATATGGTTTAAGGGATCTGGTAATTCCACGCCATTATCAGTTGTTAGCTTTTGTAAATACCTTTTCTGCTCTGTTTTAGCTAGGCTTAAAAAGTATCCGCTAGCCATTGTTTTGACAGGTTTATGATAAAAAAATGGTGCTACCGGAAATGCTTCAGGACCAGACCTACGCAGTGTCATGGCAACGCGTTTGTTATTGTTTATGTTCTTGAAATGGTCTATAAATAGCCACTTGAAACTCTTGTTTCTTTTAAGTCTTGATTTGCCTTGATCGGCCGTCATTACTGAGTTTTCATTCCACTGTTTCTCATTGTTGTTTGTCATTCTGTATTTTCATCTTTCTCACTGCCTCCCAGACTTGGATTGTTTATTCTCTATTGATTGTTTGTGGCCTGCCCTGACCCACATACACCTGTTTACCCACTACATCACTGTACTGACCCTGTTTACCTTAATGTAACTGCAAATAGCATTTCCCAATTAATGATTGCCACTTTACAATTTTACCTTTGTAGTCTTTCACATTTTCTAGTATTACTATGAAGAAATTGCAGAAAAAACTTCAATAGCCCATGCATTTTTTCAGCCATGATTGCTCCTAAAAGCACACACAGAAAAGCAAAAAACAAAAACAAAAAAAAGCAAATAAAGCTGAAAAACCCTTGAGAAATAATTCTAAATAAGTGCGCTTTTATTATGTTACAGTCTATTGTCTAGTGAGGAGGAGAAAAACATGGTAAATGATCCAAAAAGCAGCATTTAACATACATTTGTTGAAAGACTTTAACAAAACAAAACAAACCCGGGAACACACAGGCATTAAAGGAGCAACAAAAACAGCAGCGGAAACACAAACTGGTACAGATATATATGGGAAACAATCAGGCTAAACAGAATAACGAGACGAGGCATGAAGACAATAATTAACCAGACGATTCAAATGTTATCACTCGATTAAATGGGCATTATTAGCTGATAGATATGGGCCAGTAGGGGCCTTAAGCGCCTACTGGTAGGCTCAGAAAGCTGTAATCATCCATCCACATGGCTAATCAGCTGTAGATCACATACGGCTGCGGCTGGAAGTTATCGAAAAATATTTATATTAACTATTAAATTTCCCATTAATTGTATTTTATTAACATCTACAGAGTACATTTTAGTGATGTATTGTAAGGCAAGACAAGGCAAAGCAGGCAAGGCAAGTTTATTTTTATAGCACATTTCATACACAGTGAAACATTTCAAAGTGCTTTACATAAACAGGAATAAAAGAGACAAGTATTAGAAAAATATAAACATATAATAAAAATGAATAAAAACCCCCAGATAAAAACAGATGAAAAATGTGTTAAAACAGGTTGTAAAAGAATGAAAAAGAAGAGAAAGACACAATAGTGCGATCTGTCGGACGTAGCACAGTGCTCATTCAGTAAAGGCACAGCTAAACAAATGTGTTTTCAGTCTTGATTTGAATGTGTCTAATGTTGGAGCACATCTGATCATTTCTGGAAGCTGATTCCAGCAGCAGGGGGTGCTGTTAGTAGCTGAAAGCGATTCACCCTGCTTTGACTGAACTCTTGGAGTTTCTAGTTTATATGATCCTAGAGATCTGAGTGTTCTATTAGGTTTGTATTCAGTGAGCATATCAGTAATGTATTGAGCTCCTAGACCATTTAGTGATTTATAGACAAGTAATAATACTTTAAAATCTATTCTGAATGTAACTGGGAGCCAGTAAAAACCATTCCTCTGCATATTGATGACAAATGTTTGCGGAAAAAGGGTAGAAATACGTCAAACAATGAAATGTAGCTTCCTCCGCGATAATGCTGTCTGGCCAAAACATTATTTGTGAATTTATTGCCTTTAACTATACATTAGGAAGATAAAGGTTCCTTTAAATATTAAAATATCTAAAATATAATTAATGTAAAAAAAATTATATATATATATAAATGTAATGTAATGTAATGTAATGTAATGTGTATTTATATACTGTAGTGCATTTATTGCGTGTGGCCATACACCCAAAGCGCTTCACAATCATGAGGGGAGTCTCTCCACACCACCACCAGTGTGCAGCATCCACTTGGATGATGTGACGGCAGCTCACCACACACTAGGTGGAGCGGAGAGACAGTGATAGAGCCAATTTGGTGGATGGGGATGATCGTAAGGGCCGAGAGGGACTTTGGCCAGGACACCGGGGGTTACACCCCTACTCTTCATGAGAAGTGCCATGGGATTTTTTATGACCACAGAGAGTCACGGCCTCAGTTTAACGTCTCATCCGAAAGACGATGCCCACTGACAGTGTAGTGTCCCCTTCACTTTTACTGGGGCATTAGGACACACGCAGACCACAGGTTGAGCGCCCCCTGCTGGCCTCTCTAACACCACTTCCAACAGCAACCTAGTTTTCCCATGTGATCTCCCATACAGGTACTAACCAGGCTCAGCCCTACTTAGCTTCAGTGAGTAACCGGTCTTGGGCTGCAGGGTGATATGGCTGTGGCAAAAAGATATATATAAAAAGATAGTCCCATACCTGGAATTGCTTAGGGCCCCCAAATCACTAATCCGCCCCTGCATGTGACCATCAGTAAGATCACAGTATTTCATTTCTGTACTATTTCACTCACTGTCTTCTGAGTTCATTTTTTTCTGAGGTAAGATCGGTCTCCACAAGTTTGTTGGCTGTGTTCTTGGTTTTGCAAAACAGCCTTTATGAACATTACCTACATTACTGAACATTTTTCATATGTGTTGTCTGCCACATGTGACCGGTTTGCCTTTACCTTGTTTCTTGAATGACCTGTTCTGCCTGATTAGACTGGTTATTGTGTTGTTCACCTTTTGCCTGTACACTTTTAGGTGTCTCAGTGGAGTAAATAATTCATTTGATCATTTGTAACTATTATTTAACTACTCACTTTGGATTGAATATCAGTAGTACTGTTTGTTTTTTCAGTAACACTTTACAATATGGTATATGGAGTAAATGTTAGTTAATGTCTTTACAAACATGAACACACAACGAACAAAGTAATTTGATCATTTGTACAGAGCAGATACTGTATGCTTAACACCACATAGAGCAGATGTTTGATCAAGTATTAAACAAATATCACTGTGTCTTTACGTTGTTTTCCAGTTACATTTAGGATTAATTCCTGTAATTTAGAATAATAATTGTACAATAACAATAATAATTTATTTATTAATCATTTGTTGTGTAAAATATATAAATATTAGGGGTGGGGGTTGCTCCAATTAAAACAGATTTTAATATGACTTCCCACAAATAATCCCCTTTTTATGTGTATATGCCTTTACTAAAATTGACTTGTGAATGATGTCAGATGACAATTTTCAAGATCAAGATGGCAGATTGTTTGTAGATGTGTGGGTGTCTGTCTGTCTTCAGTGATTTTTGTTTTTTAATTGCTGCTTTTGAGTGCTCACTACAGCATTTTCTCATTGCGGACATTAAGTGTTTTATGCTTTCTAATCAGTGTGTCTAATTAGACATCACTGTTTTTATAAGAGAAAAGAATGTGCACATTTGTTTATTTGATTCTTCTGGGTTGCTATAAGACACCATGGATGCCTGGGTCTGGCGTGCCTTCTGGTGATGTGAACTATACTGTTGATGACCGTGGACATACCTATGAGTTAATCGTGCTTTACCATCGGCCACAGCGGCCTGATTTGTACGCTGGAACTACTTCAGGACTGCTCAGGGAGTATGGCTCAATACTACCCTGGATAGACAAGTCTTGGGCTTGTTGCCAATTTTTGCAGAATCTTCGCATGGTCTATGCTGCTTTTGGACCCAGGGGAAAGAGAGACTTTCAGCCCGTGTGATGCCTCTTTGCAGCGGAAACTCAATTGAGGATCCGAAGAGAAAATCATGGTTAGTCTTCATCTTGCTATATTTATCTGGGAACATCCATCCCAACCAGGGTCCTGTGTCAGGCCAATTTCAAATGTCAGACGAACTTAAATCCACAGATGGACTACATTTTTTTTCACCTGAATGTGTGCAGTATGATAAATAAAATGGACTATTTTAGAATCTGGGCTGATCTGGAGGAAACGACTGATGCAGATATATTAGTCCACTTGAAGACATGGTTAAAAGCAAACCAACCAAAAAAGGAGGGGAAATTGCAATATACGTGAAGTCCAACTTAAACTGCTCCCACATACATTCGTTCAGCAAAGTAAACAGCCTGGAATTGTTGGTGCTTAGACTAAATTTGGTCTCCAGCTCGGACATTATTGTTGGTTGTTATCCTCCGTCCTCATCGTCTTCAAGTGAAGCATGCACTTTACTTGCAGAATTTTTTCACGATTGGACTAAATTTGAGTTGATTTTACTTGGAGATTTGAACTGGGACTGGCTTTCGTCTTCCTCCAACTTAATTAAGGAGGTATGTGACTCTTTTCATCTGGTACAGCTAATTAAAACAACAACTCCAATAAATCAAAAGCATCTGGATAAATCTTCTCCCTTGGACTTAATTTTAACTAATGCTGACCATAGATATTCAGCATCGGGAGTTTACTGCAACAGCATTAGTGATCACTGCGCAGTTGTCTGCATGAGAAACTGTAAAACTCATGTACCTTTATCGTGATATATTTTAAAAAGATTTTTTTAAGCATTTTAATGAAAAAGCCTTTTTACAGGATATTTATCTCAGCGATCTGGGTGTTGGTTCCATGATTACCTGATGTTAACCTGGCCTGGGATTATTTCAGATCCATACTTTTATCTATGTGTGATAAACATGTCCTAACTAAACAATTTAGGATAAGTGGTAAAGATAATCTTTGGTTCAATCACAAAGTTTCTACCTCTATAAAACAAAGGAATATTTTATGGGCCAAGGCAAAGAAATCAAACAATTTTACAGACTGGAATTCATATAGAGCTTTATGAAATAAGTCCACAAAGTTAATAAAAAGGGAAAAGTGTGATTATTATTTGTCTATGGTAGACAAAAACATAAATAATCCTGTACATTTTTGGAAATTAGTCAAGTCTATCTCAGTACCTAAATTGGCTTCTAATTTCCCAAATTATTTAAAAGTTAATAACACTGAAGTTAAGGGCAGAGAAGTTATTGCAGACACTCTTAATAATTATTTTATATCTGTCGGCTCAACTTCTGAGTCTTCCAACTCACTTGCCCATACTTCAAATACATTTGTTGAGCCTTTTCGAAACAGCTCCTCACATTTATTCAAGTTTTTGCCTATCACTGTCACACAGGTCCGTGAAGCTCTATAGACCCTAGATACAAAAAAAATCACCAGGAATTGACAAAATTGACCCTTATTTCTTATTACATTTGGCAGCTGATTTTGTTGCAGAACCTATAGCCTCTTTATTTTGACTTAAAGGGCACCTATGGTGAAAAATCTCCTTTTCAAGCTGTTTGGACAGACATATGTGTAGGTATAGTGTATAGAGCGTCATATTGGGCTGATATAAACACACTCAGTCCTTTATTTTCAATTTAACAACATAAAAACGGTGGACCAATTGGAGCGGTTTTGAGATCGACCGCAACTTGACGTAGGAGTGTGGTCCCCCCGCCCACCAATATTGATTGACAGCTGCGTATTAACATGTCTCCGTAGTAACGTTTCATATCCACAAGACAGGACGTGCGCAAATTAGATTAGATAGATTTTAGATTAGATTCAACTTTATTGTCATCACACATGTACAAGTACAAGGAAACAAAATGCAGTTTAGGTCTAACCAGGAGTGCAATAGCAGCAAGTGCAGGATACAGGTATAAGTTATAAAGTGCAGTTATAGAAAAACTATGGTGATATTTACAAATGGATGTACTATCAACATTATATACAGGTTGTGTTAGCTATGAACAGAGATTTACAATAGATGGATAAATGTACAGGTTGCTATTAATAATCAGAAGTGTGCAGATAGATAAACATAATTACAAATGTATATGTACAGTGGGTGTGTACATAATTTACAAATGTACATGTGCAGTAGGTGTGTACAGTTCAAATAAATGAGTCAGTGCAATGAATATGTGCAATTTTTAAATGTCCAAATGTTAAGTAGTGCAGTGATTATGATGAGTCTGAGTTATGAGGAGAGGAGAGTGGGGTGTATTAGGGGGGCAAAAAGTCAGTGGGGGGCAGAGTTCAAAATGGAGACAGCTCTGGGGAAGAAGCTGTTCTTAGTCTGCTGTTTTTTGTCCGGGGGAGCCTGAAGCACCTGCCCGAAGGCAGGAGAGAAAACAGTCTGTGAGCAGGGTGAGAGGAATCTTTAAGAATACTGCGTGCTCGGCGCAAACAGTGTTTCCTCTGGATGTCCTCTATGGCTGGCAGTGTGGTCCCTGTGATGCGTTGGGCAGTTTTCACCACCCGCTGCAGTGCCTTACGCTCCGCAACAGAGCAGCTTCCATACCAGACTGTGACACAGTTCGTCAGGATGCTTTCTATTGTGCAGCGGTAGAAGTTCACCAAGACGGCTGATGACAGCTGGTTCTTCTTAAGTTGCCTTAAAAAAAATAGGCGCTGGTGAGCCTTCTTGACCAGGCTGGAGGTGTTGGTGGTCCAGAAAAGGTCCTTGGAGATGTGGGTCCCCAGGAACTTGAAGGATGATACAGGCTCGACGGCCATCCCATTGATGTAGATGGGATCATGTGAGCCTGTTCGTCCCTTCCAGAAGTCCACAATGAGCTCCTTGGTCTTGTCTGTGTTAAGGAGCAGATTATTGTTGGTGCACCACGTGGCCAGATGCTGTATCTCCTCCCTGTAGGCAGTCTCATCATTGTTGCTGATTAGACCAATCACTGTGGTGTCATCTGCAAATTTGATAATGGCGTTGGATCTGTTCACAGGCCTACAGTCGATGGTGAAAACGGAGTAGAGGAAAGGGCTCAGCACACAGCCCTGTGGTACACCAGTGTTGAGTGTGACGGTGGTGGAGCAAATGTGGTCTGATCTAACATTCTGAGGTCTGTTAGTCAAAAAGTCCATAACCCAGTTACAGAGAGACGTGTCTATATCCAGGTCCCTAAGTTTGATCATTAACTTAGAGGGTATGACAGTGTTGAATGCTGAGCTGAAGTCAACAAACAGCATTCGTGCGTAAGTGTTTTTATTGTCCAGGTGTGTGAGTACAGAGTGCAGCGCTATGGAGACTGCATCTTCTGTGCTCCTGTTGCCACGGTAGGCAAACTGATGTGGGTCCAGTGTGGATAGCAGAGAGTCTTTCAGATGTGCCAGGACCAACCGCTCGAAGCACTTCATGATGATGGGTGTGAGTGCTACCGGGCGGTAGTCATTCAGGCATGTTGGGCTGGAGTGTTTCGGCACTGGCACAATAGAGGTGGTTTTAAAGCATGTTGGCACAGCTGCTAGGTTAAGGGACAGGTTGAAAATGTCTGTGAATACCCCAGCAAGCTATTCTGCACATGCTTTGAGGACGCGCCCAGGAATACCGTCTGGTCCAGCAGCCTTACGCACATTGATCCGACTCAGTGCGGTGTAGACTTCTGAGGAGGTGAGTGTAATGGGTGAGTGGTCGGTTGAGGAAGTGATCCTGATGTAGGGTTCATTATTGTCTTTTTCAAAGCGGGCATAAAAGTCATTAAGCTCGTTCAGGAAGGAGACATTTGTGGCTGTGGGTGTGGAATGGCTGGGTTTGTAGTTGCTGATGGCCTGTATGCCCTGCCACATGCGCCGAGGATCAGAGTTGGAAAAGTGCTCCTCTAGCTTTAGCTTGTAACAGTGCTTAGCCTTTTTGATGCCCCTCTTCAGATTAGCCCTGCAAGTGCTGTAGGCCTGTGCATCCCCTGATCTGAAGGCAGTGTTGCGTGCTTGCAGCAGGAGGCGCACCTCCTTGTTCATCCATGGCTTTTGATTTGGGTATGTGGTGATCTGTTTCTGGGTTGTAACACTGTCAATGGTGGTGTTGATGTATTCCAGAACAGAGGAAGTGTAGCTGTTAATGTCTGTGTGAGAGCATGTGGCCTGGGAAACAAACATACTCCAGTCTGTGTGTTGAAACCTGTCCTGGAGTGTGGAGTCTACCCCCGCTGGCCACACTTTGATGGTCCTCACTGATGGCTTCACACGGTTGATGAGGGGTGAGTATTTGGGGGTGAGGAACAAAGAAAGGTGATCTGATTGACCCAGGTGGGGGAGGGGGGTAACAGCATAGGCTTCAGCCATGTTTGTGTATACCTGGTCCAAAGTCTTGTTTCCCCGTGTGTGACAGAAAATGTTTTGATGGAATTTGGGGAGCACTGTCTTTAAGTTTGAGTGATTAAAATTCCCTGCAACAATAAAAGCAGTCAATCAATCGATCAATCGTAAATAAATCAATTAATCGTCAATCAATCAATCAATCGTAAATAAAAGGTCTGTTCAGTTTAGGATCATCAATCATCATCAAATGTGATCAAGAGTGAGTTTGACAAGTTTAAAATGTTTTAAAACAGTGCGTGTGTGTAATAATTACAGCGATTTACTTCAGCTTTACTTCATCACCACAGCCACATGTCAGAACAATAATAAAAAGACGCTGCAATCCCGGTTTGTGGACGTTAAATCAGGTTTATTTTGTACATTATCGTAACAGATATCTATACAGCAGTGGAGATTACCCTGTATCTTGTCACATTTGCGTGCAAAGACAGTGCAAAGCTTAACGCACGCGCTGTATGTATGTGCGTGTGTGTCTGCGCTGTGTGTGTGTGTCTGTGTGTGTGCGTGAACTTTGTAACGACATCGTGTGTGACTCATCCTGCAGCTCCACACAACAAATACACCAAATAATCATTGATAAAGCTCTTACTGTAGTATTTGTCACAAACATTACGTGAGATCTGCTTCCTTCATGTCTGTCTGTTGTCTGAGGCAGCCGAGGGCGGAGACTGAGGCACGTGGAAACGGTGGGCGGGGAGGACTAGCCTTAAAGGCGCAGTACACAAAAACAGCAAAAATCTATTGAGACCTATAAAAAACCATCTAGTGAAAGCTATAATCAATAATCTGATGGGTGTTTTGAGCTGAAACTTTACAGACACATTCTGGGGACACAAAAGACTTATATTAAATCTGGAAAAAGGGGTAACCGAGGTGCCCTTTAAGTCTCACTTCTAATGTAATACCTAAATTGTGAAAATCTGCAATGGTTACCCCATTAGTAAAAGGGGGAGATCCTGCAGACCTAAATAATTATCGTTCTATTTCTAGACTGTCGGTTTTAGCAAAGGTCTTTTAATCTCTGATAAATGACCAACTAAAACACTATTTGTCAGTTAATAATATTCTTCAGGGTTTGATCGGGACACAGTACTGTTACTGCAGCTACACCTGTCTTAAATGATATCACATCATCTTTAGACAGTAAACTGTCCTGTGCTGCTCTATTTATTGATTTATCCAAAGCTTTTGACTCTGTAGATCATAAACTAATGTTACAGAGACTTAGGCTTTTAGGCTTTAGTCAACCTGCTCTAAAATGGTTTGAAAAATATTTTTCAGAACACACTCAATGTGTGACAGTTGAAAACTATAACTCGTCCTTTATTAAAGTCAACACTGGGGTTCCCCAAGGATCTGTTTTAGCTCCGCTGTTATTTTCTATTTATATTAACGATTTAGGTCATGGAAAAGATTTAGCTAAAATACACCTATATGCAAATGATACAATAATATATACATCGGCACAATCCTTAAACCAAGCTGTACTGTATTTACAGAATACGCTTTTCAAGTATTACAGTGTACTTTGCAGGATTTAAAATTGGTTTAAATTCATAAAAGACTAAATATATGATTTTTAGTCGCAGCCGCCCAAAGGCAACAGACCAGACAATTACATCTCTGAACGATGTACAAATAGATAGAGTTAGCTCCTGCAAATATCTAGGTATTTGGATTGTTGAGAGATTAGCCTTTGATATACACATTGACAAGTTATTGAAAAAGCTTAGGCCAAAATTAGGATTCTTATACTGGTCAAAAAACTGTTTTCATTATAAGGCCCGTAAGAAATTAGTAGAGAGTACATTTTTGTCTGTAATTGATTATGGTGATCATCTATATATGCATGCTGCCACTACTTTACTTAGAAAACTAGATTCTGTTCATCATGCAGCAATACGCTTCGTCACAGGCGCAGACTCACAGATGCATCACTGTATTTGGTATGATTCCTTAGACTGGTTATCTTTATATCAAAGGAGAAAATTACATTTGTACTTATTTATTGTAAAGGCTCTCTTAGGTAAATTACCATCCTATCTTTCTAATCTGTTAACATTTCACATAATTAACTAACACTCTAGATCTGGTTCTTGTATTCGTTTAACAGTCTTAAGAGTATTGTCAGAACTTGGCAAATGTGCTTTTGCATTTTATGCTCCTAGGGCTTGGAATGACCTGCAAAGTCAGCTCAATCTTGACACACTTCCGACTCTGAGTACTTTTAAACATCTGCACAACTTCTTAAAGGATACTTGTAGTTGTTTTTTTATGATCTGACCTTTTTATGAATGGTGATTATGTAATTTATGGTATTGTTTTTTGTGATTTTTATGTGAAACTTTATGTGAGCCTGGCCATCTTGACCAGGTCTCAGTGAAAGAAGAGACAGTGCTGTCTCAATGTGATCTCCTGGCTAAATAAAGTAAATAATAATAATTATTATTATTCATGTTTAGGTAAACACTTGAGATAAGCAATTTATATCTCTCAACTGTAAATAATAATGAATATGAATAAAGATCTCATGAGCACATCCGGAAACTTTCATGTGTCCTCTGTTCTTGCAGTCTTGAGTATTGAAACTGAACTTCTGTGATTAATAATGACCTTATATGAGGACACAAGATCGATTAAAAATGTTTATTGAGAAACAGCTATTGTATAACAAGTGATTTGATCTTCAATTGGTCTCACACATTCATATGATATGAATTCACAGGTCAGAGTTCAGAATAATACTGTCTTATACCCATGTTAAAAGCAATGTCTGTGATTGTTGTTGTTGTTAGTAGTAGTAAGAAGAATAATTAATATTCATTAATTGTGCAAAGCTCTTCTACAGTACATATTTGTCAGTTCTGGATTGAATTGCTGATGTTAAGCCTGCAGAATATGCAGACTATGTCTCATTTTCCTCCTCAGGCCTATAGGGAAAATAATGCTAACTGTTACTTGTGTTTTGTGTTTGTGTAGAAATCACTAGAAGTCAAAGTCCACCTCGTGAACGTCCCAACAGTAAGTTAAAACGATGTGTGTAATTACCCTATTTAGTATTGAAGTGCTACCCTATAATATTATGAGTTTACTTTATGGCTACCTATAGCTAAATGTGATATGAGTATTCACTTTCAAAGTACTTTGATTCACTAATATACTGTTTTAATACACAGATTTAAAATCTGTTTGGCAACATGGTGTGTTTGTTTTTAATGTGTTTCAGTGAGTGATCTGAAGATTGCCCTGCTGGGCACGAGTATGTCAGAAAACAACAAAGTGGGAAACCTAATCTTGGATAAAAATGTGTTTGTAAAGAAAACCCCATCATCTGAGGTGGAGGAGCACAGTGAAAGAGTGGAGGACAGAAACATCACAGTCATCAGCACTGACCTGCTCAAATCAAGACTCACACAAGAAGCAGCAACACAGAAAGCATTTGAGCTGTCTGAGTGTAACCCTCATGTGATCATTCTGGTGCTGCAGCACAATGATTTCAGGCACTTTCATAAAGATCGATTATCTTTAGTGCTGATCTACTTTGGTGAGCAGACAATGAAGCACACAATGATTCTGACCACTGACGACAAAGACAGCAGTGAACAGCAGTCTGTGAAAGAAAATAAGCTTATTCAAAAGTTATCTGCAGAGTGTGGAGGAGGACGCCTTCAGCTACTAAACACACAGCGCTCTCAAATACTTCAGAAAGTGGATAGTAAGTATATAGTGGATAGTAGATATACATACTCTACAGCATATACCTGTCAACATTGGGATGTTAAAAAAGAGATAGCTTTTTTGCCCCACTTCAAATCGCCTGTACAGGATCCATTTATCACTATGGAGCACGCCTGACAGTCACACATCGCTACATGAACTACTGTAACTGTTTTAAGAATTGCATAGTAGGGGCAACGCCGTCTGTAATTGAAAGGATGGGAAACCCGCTGTCATTTTATTTCAAAGGGTTTTGATGCCTAAATAAAATGAAAGCACAGAACAGACTCTCATTTAAGAGCAGGGGCGTCTCCTGGTGGTTTGCCGGTATGGGTTGCGTATAGGTAGGATCGGCTCTTTAATGTTTATTACCAAGATTACAAAGATGAAAACACAGGAAAAATATGGGAAAATACATTTAAGGACTAATAGCGAGATAGAATTTTAAAAATCTGGGAGAATCCCAAGAAAATCAGGAAGGACTCTACAGTAGCCTACTGATGAAGTTGAATGTTCACACAGGAGCAGTTTGAGTAATAAACCTGAGAAATGTCTGAAATATCTAAACTCTGGTTTCAACTGTGGGAACCAGTATAATTAGTGTAGCATAAGCAGAGTAATTAACTTATATCTGTAAATGATAAGAAATGTGAATAACATTGTGTTTAAATATGCTAATGTTAAAAGTTTCTCCAATTATTCAGCATAGTTAACTGATTGAACTAAATTAATTTCAAAACAAAGCAATCATGGGCTTAAATTTGTATTATTACATAATTTTTTATCAATTTCAATATTATTTTAATGGTTTCACTGTAGAATTTCACAGAAACAAGATTTTGATAATGTAATAACTCAGAAAAATTGTACATCTTGTACTTAAATAAAAATTTTAGAAACTGTTTCAATTTCAGCAAAATCATGTCTGAACAACAGCTTCTACTACTAGCAACTATTGGCAATGATCACCTCAGCTGCTGTTTATGCTTTACTCCATGTTAAATGTCATTATTATACGTGGCATTTACAGTCATGCTGAAAGCAGCAGCAGACAGACATAGGTTACAGTCTGAACCGTGAATCAGTGCAAACCAACAACATCAGTACTTTTAAGGGTGTTAAAGAGGTTTAATATGTTTTAATTAGATTATAAAGCTTACTATGTCATCGGGAGTGCACTATTCTGTGTTTCTGAATGGCTGCATTGTTAATTGTACTCATTTGAAAAGAGTTTTGAACTCAGTGTTGAAGGTAATGAGTTAATTAAATACCTCATTACTTTAACTTAAATGGAGTAAGTTTACAGTACTCATATAGATTCGTTTTTGAACTTAAACCATTTGAGGAAACCGATTGCTACAAACGGTTTGAGTTGCCTTAACTTATTGGGTTTTACAGTACTCAGTTGGTTTGAGTTCTCTTCATTTATTGGGTCAAATTGCTTCGTTTACTCAAATGGATTAAGTTCACAGCACTCATTATGATTAGTTTTTTAACTTAAACCATTTGAGGAAAGCATTTGCAACAAACCATTTACGTTACCTTAACTTATTGGGTTTTACGGTGTGTATTTAAATGTTTCTATAGTGTCACAATTTGGTGCAGATAGACAAAATGCTTGTCGCTGGAATCTTGTCATGTCATGTGTTGTTTGGACATGGTGTAAAACTGATCATGAGTGGTCATTTCACTTATATAAAACCATAGCATGATCTAACTTTAACTTGCAAGAAACCTTTAGTTTTTGAAGGTTGGTTCATCATTCACTATTTTTTATGTATTTATTTATTTATTTTTTTACAGCTGTTTGATGTAATTCTTTTTGCTGTGCATATAACATTATATTCATTAAAATGACTACTTGTATTTGTTTTTTGTTTTTTTCTCTTTGAAGCTCTATCAAGTGGATGGCTTCCTCATATCTCTCATTCATCCTGGAGGATTGTTCTTCTGGGTAAATCTGGTGTTGGTAAAAGTGCTTCTGCAAACACAATCTTAAGACGAAATGAGTTCACAGCTGAATTAAGAATGAGACCAGTAACCCGTCAATGTTCAGTTGCTCACACCAGATTTCAAGGCAGATTTGTGTCTGTAGTCGACACTCCTGCATTCTTCGACACTCAGATGAATCGGGACCAGTTAGCAACGGAGATCGCCAGGAGTGTGTATTTATCCAGTCCTGGACCTCACGCTTTCCTCATTGTGTTTCCTGTGAACATGAGATTCAATGAACAGGATAAACAGATTTCTCAGCAGATTAAGCTGATGTTTGGCGAGGGAGTGTTGAATTACTCCATCATTCTCTTCACTTATGGAGATCTGGTGGATGGAGAGTCTGTAGAGGATCTGATAAAAAATAATGGTGGACTAAAATGTCTAGTAGATCAGTGTGGAGGCAGATATCATGTGTTCAACAACAGAGATGTGAATAACAGAGAGCAGGTGGAGGATCTACTGCAGAAGATTGACTCAATGATACAGCAGAATGGAGGAGGACACTACAGTAATCAGAGTAATGGAGGTAGTGGTGGATTTAGAGAATTTTTTAGCAATAACTGGGGTTATTTTACTACAGGACTTGCATTTGGACTTGGTGCTGTTGTTGGTGGACCTGCTAATGCTGCTTTTGTTGCTGTTATTGGAGTTGCTATTACAGCATTACTTGCTGCTAGAAATGTTGGCAACCAGAGAAGGTAAAGAAAACAACAATAGAAATAATAATATCAAGAACAGGAGATTGAGAGTGGAAAATGTAGCAAGAAGTATGAATAAACCTACAGCAAAAAGATCAACAGAGAAGATGAAAAGAGAGAATTCAGAGATAGAAGTATGATGGATAAACAACAACAGCTGATATAATGACCCAAAGCTTTTGTTCAATCATTATTCAATGACATTTACATTTAGTCATTTAGCAGACTCTTTTGTCCAAAGCAACTTTCAATTGAGGAGGCAAATGATTGAGATTGGTTCTACAGGTGTTTCCTAGAGTGTTTTACAGTGTTTCTACATCATTCACTGTTGTGTTTCCTAAAAGGAGCAGAAAAACACATGGTGTTTTTTTTTTTTTTTTTTTTTTTTTTTGCTGTACTGTCCTAGCATTAATTTCTGTTATGCCTTTGTGTTTAATCATGCCATTACCTGTCACTTCAGGTTTTGCCCAGTTTCTTTAGTTACCCTTGTTAGTTGCCTTAGCTTTATCATTTACTTTATAAGCCCTCTTTTTTTAGCCTTCGTTGTCAGTTGTTTTTTAATTACTTCCCACATGTCAACAGTGTGTTCTTTGCTTTTGCTAGCTTGTTTATGTTTTCATATATAATGTTACCCATATGACGTGCAATAAATAACATTGAGCTGCATTTGGATTCTCCACCTCTTCATTCATTCAACACAACACGTCCAGATGTAACAAATATATTTGTTGCATAATGTCACTGAAGAGGATGCTGACAACGAATATGTTGATCCAAATTCAGGCTTTAACAAGACTGATTAACAAAAAAACATTATGCAGGCAAAGATCAACACAGGTACAAAATGGGTTCATCGAGACAAATCTAAATAACACTCTATAAACAGGCGAGTGGTCAATCTAGGCGGCTATTACCATAAACAAAACAAACAAACCAAGTGAAGGTTGACAACGGAAAGACAGGGTTAGGCAAAACGTGTCGTAAAGTTCACTTGACAGCTAACAAGAAGACTCCGCCATAATGTGCATATAATGAGTCCATAACGATCCTCTGGCTGTATGAGTGTAATCAAAATAAAACAGGAAACCAGTGTGTGCAAGGTGCATGCTGGGAATAGTAGTTCTTGAAGTGGCATGCATGTAGTTCTCTGGCGATCTGCAGTTGCTGGATCGCTGGTGCTTGTAACACACACATTATACCCAGGGGTGGACTTAACCAATAAGCAAGGGAAGAAGCTGCTTAGGGCCCTGGGGAATTAGGGGTCCCTGACCAATGCCAAGAAGCCCATATTAATCATATAGCTCTTTATACATTTTCTATCATATGTTGTAGAATCTGTGTAAGTGACTACTAAATGATTATACCACTTCAAATTTGTTCAGAGCATCAGAGCATGTCACGTGTTTTCCATAGTCCTGGTAACAAATAGGTTAGTCAGATCATTGCTCTCAGGATGGCGCCGCGGATGGCTGCCTCAGTGTGGAGCTCTTCAGTGTTTACACTATTTCTGTTAGTCTGTCCTGTTTTATGTTTATCAAACACGATCAGTTAAACCAGGGATGAGCTGCTGAACATTCGGCAGTGCACACCAACTAATTACCAACTGGATTTTGATTTCTCTGGCGTTTTGCGGAACATTGTCATCGGCGGAGCAGCTGCTTTGTGTAAGAAATACAAGACCCGGCGGCGTGGAAAAAGAGCCGGCGCGCTCGTCAGGCTGAGACAGCGCGGCTTCAGAACAGCGCTGCCTAGCATCCATCTAGCGAATCTCCGCTCTATTCCTAACAAAATGGACGAACTACTTCTGCTCTCACGCGAAAACAAGAACTTTAACAACTCTGCTGCGCTGTGTTTCACAGAAACCTGGCTGAACGAAGCCATTCCGGACAGCGCATTACACTTACCGGACTTTCAGCTGTACAGAGCAGATCGCGATACGGAGTCAACGGGCAAAACACGCGGTGGTGGGACATGCTTTTACATCAACAGGAGATGGTGTACGGATGTAACTGTGTTAAAGAAGATGTGCTGTCCTGATGTGGAAGCGCTTTTCATTAACTGTAAGCCATTTTATGCACCGCGGGAGTTCTCCTCGTTCGTTCTCGTCTGTGTTTACATTCCACCGCAAGCACACGTGAGGACTGCGTTACAACAGCTGTCTGATCTGATCACAGAGACTGAACAAAGACACCCGGACTCTGCTTTTATCATTCTCGGTGACTTTAATCAGGCAAAACTCACACATGAGCTGCCTAAATTCAAACAGCACATCACATGCCCCACCAGAAACAATAACATTTTGGATCATTGCTACACCACAATAAAGGATGCATATCGCTCCGTCGCCAGAGCAGCTCTAGGACTCTCTGACCACTGCCTGGTTTATCTTATACCAACTTACAGGCAAAAACTTAAAACTACTAAGCCAGTATTAAGGACTGTTAAGAGATGGACCAACCACACAGAGCAGGTCTTACAAGCCTGTTTTGAATGCACTGACTGGAGTGTTTTTGAAGCTGCAGCCACCGACCTAGACGAGCTCACAGAGACTGTAACATCATACATCAGTTTCTGTGAGGAGTTATGCATCCCTACCAGGACCTACTTATCATTTAACAATGATAAACCATGGTTTACACCAAAACTTAGACAGCTTCGTCATGAAAAAGAGGATGCCTACAGGAGCGGGGACAGGATTTTATACAATCAGGCCAGGAACACACTGACAAAGGAGATTGGTGTGGCCAAGAAAAGCTATGCCAAGAAGCTGCAAAACCAGTTTTCTGCCAACGACCCTGCATCAGTATGGAAAGGCCTGAAAGACATCACAAATTATAAAACGCTATCCTCCAGTATCGACAGCAACAAACATCTTGCAAACGAGCTGAATATCTTCTATTGTAGATTTGACACCTCTGACCAGACACCTCACACCCACCCGGATCATCTCCCTACACAGCCATCAACACCTCCAGCCATCTCCCTCTCACCCCCTGCACTTCAGATCAGTGAGGATAATGGGCATCAGATCCTCAGTAAACAGCCATCAACACCTCCAGCCATCTCCTTCTCCACCCCGGCACTTCAGATCAGTGAAGATAATGTGCGTCAGATCTTCAGTAAACAGAGGAGACGAAAAGCACCAGGTCCAGATGGTGTTTCACCAGCCTGTCTGAAAACTTGTGCGGACCAACTGGCTCCCATTTTCACACAGATCTTCAACAGATCACTGGAACAGCGCAAAGTTCCATCCTGCTTCAAATGCTCCACGATCATCCCAATACCAAAGAAACCAAAGATCACAGGACTCAATGACTACAGACCTGTTGCCTTAACATCTGTGGCCATGAAGTCATTCGAAAGACTGGTGCTAGCTTATCTGAAGGACATCATTGGACCTTTGCTGGACCCCCTGCAGTTTGCCTATAAAGCAAACAGGTCTGTGGATGATGCAGTCAATATGGGACTGCATTATATCCTAGAACATCTGGACAAACCAGGGAACTACGCAAGGATACTGTTTGTGGACTTCAGTTCTGCCTTTAACACCATCGTCCCATCACTGCTCGAGAACAAACTGACCCAGCTGTCTGTCCCTAGCTCTGTCTGTCAATGGATCACCAGCTTTCTGACAGATAGACAACAGCTAGTCAGAATGGGCAAAATCACATCCGACAGCCGCACCATCAGCACTGGTGCCCCCCAGGGATGTGTTCTCTCTCCACTGCTCTTCTCTCTGTACACAAACGACTGCACTGCAAAAGACCCCTCCATTAAGCTCTTGAAGTTTGCGGATGACACTACTGTTATCGGCCTCATCCGGAACGGTGACGAGTCTGCATACAGACAGGAGGTGGAGCGGCTGGCTTTATGGTGCAGATACAACAACCTGGAGCTGAACATGCTCAAAACAGTGGAGATGATAGTGGACTTTAGGAGAAACCCCCCTGCACTCCCCCCACTCACCATCATGAACAGCACTGTAGCTGCAGTAGAGTCATTCAGGTTCCTGGGCACCACCATCTCTCAGGATCTGAAGTGGGACATTCACATAGACTCCATTGTAAAGAAAGCCCAGCAGAGGCTGTACTTCCTTCGTCAGCTGAGGAAGTTCAACCTGCCACAGGAGCTACTCGTACAGTTCTACTCAGCTGTCATCCAATCCATCCTCTGCACTTCAATCACCGTCCTTATATACCATAATAATATGGTAACCTCCGTAGACTACATCGAATAGTCCGGACTGCTGAACGAATCACTGGCACTACCCTTCCCACACTTCAAGAACTGTACTCTTCCAGAGTGAGTAAAAGGGCTTGTAAAATCACTCTGGACGCCTCACACCCAGCACACTATCTGTTCGAACTGTTACCGTCTGGTCGGCGCTACAGAGCACCAAGCACAAAAACAGCCAGACACAGGAAAAGTTTCTTTCCTCAGGCCATCTACCTCATGAACAGTTAAATATTCCCCTACTGTGCAATAAACGTGCAATACTTTCTCATACGCACTTGTACACAGCACCTTATAACCTGTATATTTACAGCATATCTGTACATACAACTCAACATCCAGATCTTTTTGACTGACTGCATCTCTGTTTAATGTTTAATGCTTATTGCCTTTTCTTTCTTGTATTTAATTTTGTGTTGTCACTCGTCACTTTATGTACACTGAAAGCTTCTGTTGCCAAAACAAATTCCTTGTGTGTGTGAAGCACACTTGGCAATAAAACTGATTCTGATTCTGATTAGCAGAGCGAAGAGAATACCTGTTACTGCAGTTAATGGAGATGAGTAGTAATATAAAAAGAAAGGAGGCTTAATCCTGCTCAATTTATATCCTAGAACCCTTTGGTAAAGCGGAGCGAGGTATGTGAAGTTGATTATTTAAGCCATATGAGTTAGTTTGTATGTATATGTTAATCGTGAGCTCTGCCTTCTTATTAGTTGTTCAAACTGTCTTCATATACTTCATCGTTTAGTTTTCATATATCGCTCTGTACATTGTATCTTTATTTGTCATATTTTTCTGTATACGAGTTGTATTTATTGATTTTTGTTGTTTCTTTGTGTAGTTTCACAGTGCTACGCAACAAAAGTTTAATGGCTCCCGTCTTGAGCAAAAAAAAGAAAGAAGCATCCGTCAGAAACTCTCTGTCTCATTCATGGATGCCAAAGGCCTGCTACAATCTGTCTATAACTGTTAAAATCTGAACGTTATTACTTCTTTTCAAAATCGATGGCCCCATGAATAATGGAACGTTCCCTCTGTACTACACATGCACTAAGTGTAAGCGCTTCAATAAAAAAGATTACTGCTAGCCAGTGTTGTCAACTTGGCGATTTTTTTCAGTTCCCTCTAGACCCAATTTTTCAGAAAAGGCACTAGCGAATGTGTTTAGGTGTTACTGCAGATTTTTAGAGACTCTCATGTGTCCGTGCTGTACCAATCCTAACGTTACTCTTCGCAATGAGCTGCAGGTGATGCCGTCGGTCTTCTCGCCTCAGAGCACTCAAAGGCACCACAGCCATCCCCACACCTGCAGCATTAAGAGCGGATCATTCCTCTGCATACCAACGGCAAATGTTTCAGCACCGCAAGCGTCAGGTATTAATTACCCTGGTACAGTCAAGTGGTCGGCCAGCGATTAGAGTAGAGGCAGGCAGAGTGTGCAAGAGTGAGAATTTTGAGAACATTTGGGGCAAAAAGAAGAAATACGACAAACAATGCAATGCAGCTTCCTCTGCGATCCTGCTGTCTGGCCGAAACAGATGTCAGATGATGAGCACTGTGAGCTGGCTAGGAGAGGACCTGCTCACATAACATTTTCCAGTGAAATGGCCGCCAATTCACAAACAGCAATTACTCAATTCATGTGAACAATGGTGAACAGATTAGTTTGATGGATTCTGAATTTAATTTGTTTAAATGTTTTTTTTTATATTATTACTATTAAAATCTAAACACAAAAATGGCTAATTAACTGCACATCGCGATGCTCAAAGCATGTCCTGCAAAGTTTCAGCCCCATTCAGACACACCTGGCTAGCTAATCAATCTCTTACAGGCTTTTAACATCTGTGCAGATTTGTTGAGACAAGTTGGAGCTAAAATCTGCAGGACACTGGCCCTCCAGGACTGAGTTTGAACACCCCAGCTCTTCTTGTTTTTTTATTTGTGAATTTATTGCTTTTAGGAAGATAAAGGTTCATTTAAATATTAAAATATATAAAATATACTTCAAATACTC
>CAIGQZ010031731.1:3013-16042 GCA_903798205.1 Danio tinwini | reverse complement strand
AAAAAGAACGTGTTTTTTAGGTATGACTGCAGTTTGCGACTATGCCGCCAGGTGGCACAAAGGGACGGGATGCGAACGTACAGAAATAGCCCATACATTAGCTGTAAATACTCTGCTACTTGTAAATAAAGATAAACAATGAAACATAGCATTATAATTCCTTCATTAATTATTAAAAAGACAACTAGGCTACATTATTTAAAGGAATAAAGAATAACATATGAAGCTATATGCTTCAGCACCAAAACACGAGTTGCCGTGAGATTGTGTACATGCACACATGCAGTTTAGTTTTCAAAAATGCTAGGGCCCCTTACCTGGAATTGTTTTGGCCCCCAAATCACTAAGTCCACCCCTGATTATACCGTATATGTTTCACACAGAAACAGATTGTGTTTAGAGATTCAAGGAAAACCAAACAAATAATGTTTAAATCTAAAGCAAGGAGTCACAATCCATCTGGCATTTATATTTGTTTGGTAAGAATTCACTTTATCTCAAATTGTGACAATAATTATAAACAATGTTGAAGAAACATTTCCTATTGCATTAATGAAAACAAACACATCACAGACACAGATCAGAGTGTGTGTTCAGACTGACCAGTTTCAGAAATAAGTCAAGATTAAGTGGGTTTTTCCTTAAAAACAAAATAAATAAACTGCCAGTAGAGTAAATAAAATACTTTTTTAAAACTAAAAATAGAAAATGGAGGGGCGACATGGTGGCGCAATGGGTAGTGCTGTCGCCTCACAACAAGAAGGTTGCTGGTTCAAGCCTTGGCTGAATTAGTTAGCATTTCTGTGTGGAGTTTGCATGTTCTCCTCGTGTTGGCGTGGGTTTCCTCTGGGTACTCCGGTTTCCCCCACAGTCCAAAACACATGCACTATAGGGGAATTGGGTAAGCTAAATTGTTTGTAGTGTATGAGTGTCTATGGGTGTTTCCCAGTGATGGGTTGCAGCTGGAAGGGCATCCGCTGTGTAAATTATATGATGGATAAGTTGGCAGTTCATTCTGCTGTGGCGACCACAGATTAATAAAGAGACTGAGCCGAAAAGAAAATAAATGAATTAATGAAAAATGGAAAATATCACATTACTTATACATGCATAATAATAATAATTAAAGTGAGCCTCGTCTGTTCAAAAACACATTAATTAATCTCCCTGTTTAATTCTGATATAACAGATTCTGTGCTATAACTTTAAAGGCAATGATTCAAATTCATACCAACTATTGATGACCTGCAGGCAGACAAGATTATCTTAGTGAGATAAAAAAATGTCTAGTTCATATCATCCTAAAATAAAATACAATAAATAAAACCCTTAATTATTCTCACATTTATCTGTAAATGGTTTGAAAACTCAAGCCTCTTTGTTTTGTCTGAGTATCTACAGCACATCTTCTGAGCTTAACGAAAATAAACTGTTAATTTATCAGCATATTTTTTCATTGAATAACTTGGGGACTATATAAGTTTGGGGACTTATAAATTTAAATAAAAAAATAAAAACACAGAATGCTAAGGAAAGCTGGATCAAACATTTAGTCTCCCCTGCTGTTTTTCAGCTCTATACATTTTTAGTTTATTACTATACATTCCTCTTTTCTTTGTTTCTTGTGCTTAATTAAATTCATTTCATGGAAAGAAAACAGATATACAGCTCCTTTATAATGATTAATAGTTAATAGTTAACAAATTGTTTAACATGATTTATTAAATTAATAATAATACTACTGCATTTTAAACCCAACTAGCCATCAATAATCCTCAACTTTTATCATCTTATATGGAGAAAAAAGGTTTTGTAGAAGCCATTCATGATTACATTAAAGTTAGTGTGCATCTGTGCTTTCATGCATAAACTGGGTAACAACTACTGGAAGTAAACCTTTCACATCATCTAAAAGTTTAGATGCTTTAATATGTGCTGATTTGAAATATTTACATTTGTAGTTACAGTCAAACCATGGCCAATATTTAGGTACTGTAATTTACTTTAAAAACAGAGTTATTAATTACACATTACATTTAATTACCTAAATTGAATTCTACAATAAATCCCTATTATCACAACACACAGACAATAGAAAATAAACTAAATACATTTTAATTCTTTAAACTTGAGTGTCTTAACGGCGCATCTTCTGTAGCTTACTTTCACTTTTGAAGCAAGCACTTCCCCTGTTTGTCTCCAGGAGGGGGCGATGTAACGTCATCAGAAACACCAACGATAACCGCAGCGTCCGCGACAGACCCAAAACAAGGAACTTACTTTTGATTGACTGGCTATTTACAGACTTTTAGTTTAGTCTTCTTTTTTAGTCTTTAAAATAGTCCCTCTTAAAGCCATGTCAGATTCCGCTGAAATAGAAGAGTGTAGTCCTACTAATCATTTACAGATTATTTTTAATGTTACGATTATTTATAGATGAATAATTACAGTTTAAGAATAGCAATATTTAGACTTTTTAAACCATTTTTCCCTTGACATGTCGAAAATGAGCTTCAACAGTGTTTTTTTTTTTGCATAGAGCTCTTTATTATATAGAGTATTTTATGTACAGCGTGAAGTTACAGTTGTTCTCCAGCAGAGGGCCTCATTACGTCAACATTAAATATCTCTGATTTACCACAACTGCAGCCATTCTTATTGCTTACTAGGTAAAAACTGCCGTTAGTGTTTTATTGTGGAGCATTAAAACACTAAGCATCATTAAACACGACTTAATTTATAAACATTACGAGCCTCTTTTGTTTTTCTGATGTTTATGATTTGACTTAAGAACAGTAGCGTAATGTGAGTTTTGTTCCTGTCACGTGATATGTCCGCCTAGAGAAGATCCGCCATTACCTACGTAAATGTTCCTTTAATCAACACCAAATCTGAGTTATGTCTTCATTGGGTGTAACCACAGCAGATCCAAAAGGTAACAATAATATCAGTGTACTCTACAGATATTTGACTCAAAGCTTTAGCTTTTGTTGTCTCGATGTTTCTCGTTTGTTTTAGGATACTTTCGTTTTATATTTTTAATGTAGTTTCGTCATGTTGTGATTTACAGTGTAGTTTTGAAGGGTCTCTGTATATGTGCATGTATTTTTGGAAATCTTTTGGTAATTTTGTAGTTGCTGTGCTAACACAAGTATAGTAATATAAAAATATGACCCAATACTGTACTACGTTTTCTACAACTGGGAATATTATACTACAATATACCACAGTTTATTGTTGTAAAAACTAAAGTATAGGCTTTGACTGTATTTATTAGTTTGACAATAAATAGTGGAAACACTGTATTCTATTGTTGCAAATACTATAGACCATTTTGAGGGATGTAAACAATAACAATGGTCCTAAAGTATTTCCTGTTTTACATTTTTTATTTCCGCTTCTGACCCTGCTGAAGAAACCAGCTTAAACCAGCCTAAGCTAGTTGGCTGGTTTTAGCTGGTCGACCAGCCTGGTTTTAGAGGGGTTTTGGCCACAGCCTGGTTTAAGCTGGACATAGCTGGTCTTTGCTGGTCAACTCCCAGCCTGACCAGGCTGGAAATGGCCAAAACCCCTCTAAAACCAGGCTGGTCGACCAGCTAAAACCAGCCAACCATAGGCTGGTTTAAGCTGGATTTTTCAGCAGGGGAGAATGCAAAAAAAGTCTAAATATTGATAATTAATCATATGACAGTTGTTTTAACATACAGATATAATTGAATTGCCTCTTGTTACAGTTATGAAACAGTTTGACAACAAGCAGGAAGTTTTCATGGGCCAATGACACGACCACATTGAAACGGTCTATAGAGAAATGTCATGCAAATATCAACATTGACATGAAGAAAATAAAGTTTTCACCAAAATAGCAAAACCCTTTCTAGGTTTTATTGTGTAGGCTTGTTACATACCTTTCCATTACTTTGTAATAGTCGAGGGGGAACGAAAAGGAAAACATTCAGCCAGTTTTAATTATTGCTGCCTTTTACAATAGATGAGGAACAACAAGACACAAAAGTGCTATTTAAGTGAACTTGTTTATTATAATCAAGCTGTGGATATTTAAATGCTTATAGAAAAATAAAGTGTCACTCAAAAGTAGTTAGAAATAAGACAACGAGTCTTTCAATCGCTCCCTGACACTCTGGGTGTTATGTGCTGGAAACTCAATTATAGATAAAGACTTCAGTGTTTGTGGAAACACACGTGATAGAAAATTTGTCCCTTGGTCTGTTTGGGGAACTTTCGGTAGACCAAAAGTAGAAAAAAACTTAATCAGAGATTTCAGAATAATAGGAGCCATTATTCTACGCAATGGGATAGCCTCGGTAAAAACGGGCTGCTCTGTACATTATAGTACACAGATACTGGTTACCTGTTTTTGTCTTTGGTAAAGGTCCTTTGCAATCCACCAGTACCTTCTCAAATATTTCTCCTATAATAGGGATGGGGGAAGTGGAGCAGGTGGAATTATTTGATTCGGCTTTCCGGCAATTTGACACGTATGACATGTGTGACAAAATTTAACTACATCACGCTTTAATCCTGGCCAAAAGAAATGCTGGAGAATGTGATATGTTTTAGCTACGCCTAAATATCCAGACATCGTGTTCATGTGCCAAACATAATACCAGAGAACGATATTTATTTAGAACTACCACTTGATATAACATTTCAGTCCACATCATCATCCAATTTAGATCGCCGTCTTCGCATTAATAAGCTGTCATCTACAAAATACGCAGTGTCTTTTTTTTAGCAGCATCCAAGTTAAGAGCAGATGCAAAACACATAAAGACAGGTCCACTTTTTGTGCTGAAATAATTTGAGAACGAGTAATGGGCACGTCTAACGAATCAGAAGTCATTAAATTATTGGACTTTTCCACAACAGAATCTGGGGAAACTTTTTTTTTTGTTACTTTCAGGGAGAGATAATTCACCCCCTAACATGTTTCCATTAGAGAATGTGTGTTACAGTACTGTAAACATACTCAAAAATGTCTCTGTCAATGTTTTTAAACAATTATATTTGATTTATCAAAGTCACACAAGTGTAAATTTCCCATCTGTCACACCCATAAGCAAGCTTTTCCCTCATAAATGCAGAAAATGTCAAATAAAGTCAATAATGTTTGTTCAATAGAGAGTCGACTGACTCTTATCCATTTGATTAGCATTATTTCTGTTGGGTTGTGCAGTTTAATTCACAGAATTTCTACAAAGTATGTTGTATTCTGTAAACTCACAGACTCTTTAGGTCACATGATCCATGTTTAATCAGGGTGTCCGCAGGGCTCTCAAAAAGTTGATAAATCAATGTAGAGAAATTTAAGGCCCTTAAAAAGACTTAAATGCTGTTTTTCAAGGTATTAAGTTTGATATAATTTTTAATTATGCTATGTATGGTTGTATGCTAAAGTTTGCCTGATTTAAATCTGTGAGTATCCGGATGCTGTGTAGTTCATGAAATCAATGATATTCTACTAGATTTAACATCATGCTGCTTTGTTTATTGCAGTAACCAAGGGAGCACCTTTATTTCTGCAGTTCTATAGGTGCCAACCTGCTGAATTAGCTAGATTTAATAGATTTTTTATTCAGTATATGAATGGTGTTTTAGTTTTGGATTAATTTCTTAAATTAATATTTAGTAAATATACTGTAAGTTCTCACCAGTGTTTCCGGTTGAAAAGTGGTTATGAGGTCTTAAAAAGTATTGCATTTCACTCTCTGATTCCTGTATATACTCTGTTATTTTCCTCATTTAAAATCTAAAAGATGTTTACAGGTTGATCTATTTCATAACTCTGTGGTTAGTAGTTTTGAGAAATATAAACAGATGTTTGGTTCAATATAATGTTAACATATACTTTCTCTGTGTGTTTATGTGTTGAGTTTTCACTGCAAATTTCACATCCATTATGCTGGAATTGCTCTATAATAGGTATAGTTAAATACACATTACTATAGGATGGTTGAATAACTCTAGTGTTTAGTAAAACAATACTTTTCATGTGTGGTGCGTTTATAAATTTGTAATATTGTGGTGTTTAATTTGAGTCATAAAAATGTCTTTAAAAAAAGATATGTTAAATCTTGGTTTTCATTATAATCATTTCAACATTTTTTTTTAAGATCCTGATGATGTTCAGACAAGAAAAAGATGTGACAGTTATGAATTCCAGCCTCCCAATAGTAAGTATGTCAGCAAAGGGTGTTATTTTTGTGTTTAATGTCATATGTGTTTAAACTCATTTAATCTGTATAACTTTAGGTAAACATTCATGAAGAATTGTATTTAGTTTTTAATCAGTGAACTATTTTCATTTATTGACTTTGTTTTATTATATATCTTTATTATTTTATATCTTTATTCTCAGTGTCTTTGAGACGAATGGTTCTGGTGGGACGGACAGGAGCAGGTAAAAGCTCTTCTGGAAACACAATCCTGGGCAGAAAAGCCTTCAGATCCGCTAAAAGTGCTTCATCTGTGACTAAAGAGTGCTGGAAGGAGACTGGAGAAGTGGACGAGCGTCAGCTGGTGCTGGTGGATTGTCCAGGCATCTTTGACACCACACTATCAGAGGCTGTAATCATAAAGGAGATCAGTAAATGCATTAATATGACGGCTCCTGGACCTCACGCCATCATCCTGGTCATTAAAATAGGCCCGTTCACTGAAGAAGAGAAACTCTCAGTGGAGAAAATCAGAGCAGTGTTTGGAGAAGCAGCAGATAAACACACCATTGTCCTCTTCACACACGGAGATGAACTAACTGAGGGCATTGAAGAAACACTTAGTGAAGCACGACGTGATCTAAAAGACCTTGTAGAGTCATGTGGAGGACGATATCATGTGTTTGACAACACTAAAGTTCACGATCGCAAACAGGTTTTAGAGTTTCTGGATAAGGTTGATGAGATGCTGCTGATGAATGAGGATAAATATTACACCAGTGAGATGTTTCAGCATGTAGAGGAAATGCTGAAGGACAAAGAGGAGGAGTTTAGAAAGCTGTATGATCAGAAGATATTAGAGTTAACAGACAGATTTAATGAAGAGAAGACAGAACTGGAGGAAACGATCAGACTGATGAAAGAGTCCGGGCAGAAGAAAGACCAGAAAATTAAAGAGTTAAATGAGCTAGTGAAAGAAAAGGACAGGCAGTTTAAAGAGTTTAAGCGTTTTTACAGGCAGAAATATAAGAATGTGAGACAGGAGGTGGAAGAGACACAAGTGGATAAAAAAAACATCCCAGAATTCTACAAAAAACTACAAAAGCTCTGTGTCTGAAATGTTGTATAGTTGATTTTGAATTATTTTAATACAGAGTATTTATTGGTCAGCACTGAGTGCTGTAGTAAATGTATTAGAATTAGATATTTCTCGTGTGTAAATTACTATACATGTAAATGTGGAGCAGGAGGCCTCCATTTGAAATGTTTTTATTTTATTTACACTTTTGTGTTTAGCTGCACTATTTGTTAAATACTATGTAGATGTTTTCTTGTAATCTGTTGCAGTTTCAAAGTAATTATTTCTACAAATTCAAAAAGAAAATACATATATATGAACTGATGTGAAACTGAAAATGTTCCATACTAACTGTAGGCCTAAACACTACTGACATTAACACAAATTATATGAAATTTAAATAAACGTAAATCTACTATAGTGGGGAAAATAGCTTGTTGTAGGGTACTTTCTATTGCATGTGGTCAAAGTAATAACATCATCCTCTAAGAGTATTGTTTTATAAGGTGTTTTTATCACTCCATTTATACAGTACATTTCCAACTCACAGTTCTGCTACACCGCCCACACATAGAGTAAATCACATTGGATGTTACCACATTCTTTATCACCTGTTGTTATGTTATCACCATGTATCAGGTTGAACAACACCTCTCTCGCTCACTAATCAGGATACTCCAATTATTTTTATTCAGAGAATCCTTCACTTTGACTTTAATGTGACCAGTGGATATTCATACTACTCAGGGGTAATGACTTTTCCATGAAGATTATTGCAAACATCCAATATTGCACATCTATTTTATCTGTTTATTTAGTTTATTTTATGTAGTTTTTTATCTTCATATGATTGATATTTTTTATATGATAATTTACTGCTTTCATTTAGGATTTTTTTTTCTTTCTAATTGAGTCTATTTAATCTATTACATGGTGTTTCATCATCATCATCATCCCAAAAAAATGTGTGTGTATATATATACATACAATTATGTACATATATAACGTAAAATTATTAAATTGTTGATAATTTTTTAAATGTTTATTTTTTCAATATATAATTTGAATTTCAATGTATTATCTTTTAATACCTAAATACCTTTCTATACCTTTTCTATACCTAACAATTGTTAAACTGTTTTGTTTAAATGCACCAAAAATTACTGTCTATAGCCACTGAGAAATGGAAAAAATATTCATGTTTAAAAGGGGCTGTAGTGCTGAGTGCTGTGAATGTATATTTTCTTCTCTAATCATTCAACAGTTTTTTAATCACACTTATCTCTCCCCTATATTTAAATCTGATATTTATATAGAATTATTCGCCCCTTTTGAATATTTTTTTTTGTTTTGTAAATATTTCCCAAATGATGTTTAAAAGAGCAATGAAATGTTCACAGTATGTCTGATAATATTTTTTCTTCTGGAAAAAGTCTTATTTGTTTTATTTCGGCTAAAATTTAAGCAGATTTTAATTTTTTAAACACCATTTTAAGGTCAATATTATTAACCCCTTTAAGCTAATTATTTATTCGCTAGTCTACAGAACAAACCATCATTATACAATGACTTGCCTAATTACCCTAACCTGCCTAGTTAACCTAATTAACCTAGTTAAGCCTTTAAATGTCACTTTAAGCTGTATAGAAGTGTCTTGAAGAATATCTAGTCTAATATTATTTACTGTCATCATGACAAAGAGAAAATAAATCAGTTATTAGAGATGAGTTATTAAAACTATTATGTTTAGAAATGTGTTGAAAAAAATCTCTCCGTTAAACAGAAATGGGGGGAGGGGGCCTAAAAATTCAGGGGGGCTAATAATTCTGACTTCAACTGCATATATTAATTTTGTATATATTTATACAATTAAACTTATTTTAATTGTAATAGTTGGAAAAAATATGTAAATAGCCAAGAGCATAAAGTGACTGTAAAACATTAATTTCTAGAAGCATTGGCAATGACAGTAACATATTAGCAGGATTAATCTTAGCCTGGTTGTTAGCCTGCTCTGGATCTCAGGCTAGCTGCAAAGAATAAATCTCCCTATTTGCATGAAAGCAGGCTAGAATAAGCTGAATGAAGATACTGAGTCAAGCTAAATTCAGCCAGCATAGCCTCAAAATCCTAGTTTAATCCCTTATCTTTCGTGCAATACCCCTCAGATATAGTGCAGTGAGGACGTCAACTAAAACATTATTCATAGTGCTTTTTAGAGCACTCAAAAGATTTGTCATCTCCATTCGCACATTCAAAATTAAGGTTTAGCCTATGTGCTGCTTACAAAATGTGTAATGTCACACCAAACAAAGAAATTTAAATGTTTACAGCAAATAAGGGTTCGGCCCTTTAAACAAAATAAATATGTTAATCACACTCTTCATTCCTTTGAGAGATCGCGTACTCTATATAGAATCTGTAAATGAACCTAACGCGAAATGTCTCGCAGTTATTATTATTTTTTATTAATTATTATTAGGAGGTAGGCTAAAGGTTGGGCTACAGGCAGACACAACCCCAAGTGATAGCCTATTCGCAGGAAGAATTTAGACCTTCTTTACGTCACACAACCTTTTATTTTTACTGCGTACGAGGAAGTGAAAGCAAATGTACACAAATACTGGCGTTGTATTACATATATCACGGAAATATCTCACAGTGGATACGGTATGTATTAGTTATTTGCACGTCTTATTCCAGTTACATGTAGTTTGTAACTTATTTGTGAAGTACACTATATAAATAGGCTTTGGATGTTTTGCATATTGAATAACTTCGTCAGAAATCACACAATGTTTACGTCGATTTTATTTGTGTTTTCCATTGTCGGCCGTATTTTCTCTTTCTCTCTTCCGGTGCATTTTTGATTAAGCTTGAAACTCGATTAACAAGGGTATTTTCCAGTGCTTCTGAAAAAGATGTGATTAATTGAATAGACTAGATTTTAATACACTTATCGTATTATTAAAAAATTGTACAATATAAAACAATATAAAAAGTACACTATATTGCTATAAAGAGTATACACTAATATTGATGCTTTATATTGACTATTAAACAGCAAATTATTTTCAGGTGTGTTGTCCAGAAGTGCATTTATTAATGGAATAAAATGAGTTTGTAAATATATTATATGCATAGTTATATCCAAAAAACAACAACATTTTGCTAAACCACATTATACAAAGTTTGTTTTGCTACAGAAAGTTTAAGGTGATCATTGTGTTGTTGTTTTTAAAGAGTTTTACCTGTTGTCTCTTTAAGGTGATCTGAACTGAATAAGAAAATGCAGAGTGGATCTTCACCTCCACGTTGTAATTTGGTCCTGCTTGGACAGGTTGGAGCAGGAAAAAGCTGCACAGGAAATACAATACTGGGACAAAGAATATTTCATTCAAAAAAAAGTTTAAAGGCAGTAACAGAAGATGTTCAGAGAGCTTCTGTGACTGTAAATGGCCTCAGTGTGGATGTTTATGACACCCCTGGGTTTTTAGGTCCTGGGGTTCAAAGCGGAGAGATTGAGAGAAAATGCCAAAAGCTTCTGCAGTTGAATTCTTCAGCCCCCACTGTGTTTCTGTGGGTGATTAGCACTGATAGATTTGCAGAACAAGAGAAAAAAGCTGCTGATTTAGTTTTAAGCTTTTTAGGGAGCAGTAATTTGCAGAACACCTGGATTATCTTTACTAAAGATGATGAGCTGGAAAGCAATGAACTCACCATTGAACAGTACATGGAGGGCTCAAAAGAGCTCAGAGCATTAGTCCACAAACTGAACAACCAGTATCTGGTTTTTAACAACAATGGGGATCCAACTAACCGGGAGCAGGCTGAGGAACTTATCAAAACAATTGTAGAAACTAACAATAGTACTTGTAATTGTTTTTTTTGTAAGTATTGTTTTGTATCCTTGATTATAAATGTATTGGTTTTCTAGTGTATACTGTGCAAGTATTTAATTTTCAACACTGTCTACAGCTCAAAACCAGCTGAGTCCCATAGCACAGCAGAACCATCTGGTGAGTTTATCTTTGAACACAATGTTTCACACTTTACAATAAGGTGCCAGTAATTAAAGTAACTTAATGTATATAGTAACATTATTTTTTTTCTGGCATGAACTTAAAATGAACAATACATGTATTACAATAATATTACATCTGTGTAAACATTAGTTAATGAAATTAAAGTTGTTTATTGTTAACTCAGTGCAATAACTAATGTTAGCAAGCACAATTTTAGATTTTAATAATGCATGAGTAAATGCTGACCAATGATTTTTAAATGCTCTACTATTATTGTTCATTGGCAGTAATAAATTAACCAACATTAACTAATATAACCTTGTAAGGTGTGACCGTCATTTCTTTGGCCAAAATATATTTGAAGCTTTGACCGTTTTTGCTATACAGATATATGTTTCTATTCTATTATTGTATTCTTACACAACTGTAAGAAATCATGTCAAATTATTAACATTTATGTACAAAGAACAATAAGCAACACTATTTGTATTTATATTTGTGCCGCCATTTTTCATAAACTGAACTCAATGATCTAAAATGTTTTTAACTGGGCTCTTAATCATTGTGGCATTAAGTAATATTCTTTATATTCTTTAAAATGAAGTGAATGTGCATTTTTACCAGTTTTTAATCTAAAGGAGTGGACAGATAATCATATTGATAGTAAGCGACATGTACGTATCTGTTCTGTTATTTGGCTGAAGTGTTTCAGAGCAAACAAACATGAATTCTGCCTGGCAACTACTGATTTCACCAAGTTTCTTTTGTCACTACTGCACTATACAATTGATGCAGCAGACCTTAATACACTGGTATACTTTACAGGTAACAATTTATAATGTTTCATTTACTTACATCTATTAGCTATTATGAACTAGCAGACTAATAAAAGCTAAATTAATGTTAATAAATTAAACTTAGCATTTTATGTATTTCTTAATGCTTAAGCAGTTTACAATTGAAATTAACAATTGAAACTGGATTGTAGATGTTTTTTTTTCCATACCCAACCAATCACTACAATCTGTTCACCAATGTTGTTATCACCAGAGGTGTAGCACTCATGGATCAGTGGTGAACACTCCCTGTCATTTACCTGAACTACATATCCCACCATACCATGCAGTCACACAACCAGAGCCTAAAATTAACACTTGCAAGCATCAAATGCGAGTAAATTTAAGCACTGGCGAGTATTTACAGTCCATCCAGAAAGTATTGAAAGCGTTTCACTTTTTTCACATTTGTTTATGTTACAGCCTTATTCCAGAATGGATTAAATTGATTTATTTCCTCAACATTCTACACACAATCCCCCATCATGACAATGTGAAAAATGAGTTTTTGAAATTGTTGCAGCAATTTCCCATCTGTCACATCCATAAGCAAGCTTTTTTCCCTCATAAATGCAGAAAATGTCAAATAAAGTAAATAATGTTTGTTCAATAGAGAGTCGACTGACTCTTATCCATTTGATGAGCATTATTTCTGTTGGGTTGTGCAGTTTAATTCACAGAATTTCTACAAAGTATGTTGTATTCTGTAAACTCGCAGACTCTTTAGGTCACATGATCCATAATGCCTGTTTATTTTCATCATTTAAAATCTAAAAGATGTTTACAGGTTGATCTTTTTCATAACTCTGTGCTTAGTAGTTTTGAGAAATATAAACAGATGTTTGGTTCAATATAATGTTAACATATTGTAGTAAAGTTCGTTTGTATGAGGGAAGAAGAAGACAGGGTCGGCG
>CAIGQZ010031719.1:0-10038 GCA_903798205.1 Danio tinwini | reverse complement strand
CACTATACAACAATTCACAACAATGAGCTCTTCAACCAGCAGCTCCACCGAGCGGTCATTGTGAGTTATTGATCACAGTAATGTTATTGATCACAGTAATATTGATAACGCTGTTCCGAAGTGCGGCCTAGTCGCTGGGCCGCAGCCTCGGTGTTTCCTGCGCGCCTCACCGCTTTCTCGAGGTGCGTGCGGGCCAGCTCGCTGTTCTTCGTGTGGTGGTAGAGCACCGAGCCCAGCTGCAGATGCGTGCGGGCCTCCACCCTCTGCGGCGGCTTGAACTGGAAGACGGCCTGCAGGCAGTGCACGCACAGGCGGATTTTAGGAGGACTGGAAGTTCGGAAATGTTCGGCGAAACCGAGCAGAGCCAGGTACCAGGAGTCCGGGGCCTCCGCGCCAGCCGCCATCATCACCACAACAACAACAATACGAGACTCTCGCGAGAACATGGCGGCGCACGAGAGTTTGGCTCCGCGGCACAGCCCTGCATAGACGAGAGCTCCGCAGAGTCTCGCGAGAGTTCAGAGATGTATTCATTCATTCATTCATTTTCCTTCGGTTTAGTCCCTTTATTAATCAGAAGTGGCCACAGCGGAATGAACCGCTAACTATTCCAGCACATGTTTTACACAGCAGATGCCCTTCCAGCTGCAATTCAATACTGGGAAACACCCATACACACTCATTCAAACACACACACACACACTACGGCCAGTTTAGGGGAAACCGGAGCACTCGGAGAAAACCCCCGCCAACACTGGGAGAACATGCAAACTCCACATAGAAACACCAACCCAGCCAGGACTCGAACCAGAGACCTTTTTGCTGTGAGGCCACAGTGCTGACCACTGAGCCACCCCGAGATGTTGTTAATTTTTACATTTAGTTTGAGCAACTGTTGTTTATTTCTTTAATGGACGAAACTCCTACAGCTTATCCAACAATCTGACACACAGAGTCCGGGGCGGATTCATTGATCTGGGGGCCGAACGGTCTTAACATGCACCCTTTCTACTTTTATTTATTGATGTTGGTGTTTTCTCTCGGTTTCTGAGCTTCATCATATTGCAGTCTCTACATTTTTAATCATTTGTTTCCTTAAAATAAACTAAGAAGTAAACTATTTGGTTTCTGCAGATGAGATCTTGACTCATGTGGCTGCTGGACTGCTCCATGACCCACGATGGGGGACAAACTTGCGAAATAATTATGTAAATATTTAATTGTTAGATCCACACCATACAAAACAAGCTGTTATATATGATTAATATGTATAATTCATACCTTTATGTATTTCCTGGGGCCCCAATAAGCAACCATCTACCTTACTTGTGTATACTGTAGTGTGTTGATGAACAAGTGCAGGAAATCCTCTCCTGTACCCTCATTCACTATTCCCTACACTAGTCGTGTTTTCAAGGAGTCAGTTTCTCATTGAGCTCTTCATCTCAATAAGGAAGTTAATTTAAACCAGTTATATTAAAATAATCTGCAAAATATGTATTATCTGCAATATTATCAGGAGGCGCAGTGGTGTCGCACTGTCGCCTCACAGCAAGAAGGTCTCTGGTTTGAGTCTCGGCTGGGTCAGTGTGTGTTTCTGTGTGGAGTTTGCATGTTCTCCCCATGTTGGCGTGGGTTTCCTCCGGGTGCTCCAGTTTCCCCCACAGTCCAAACACATGCGCTATAGGGGAATAGATCAACTAAACTGGCCGTAGTGTATGTGTGTGTATATATGGGTGTTTTCCAGTACTGGATTGCAGCTGGAAGGGTATCCGCTGTGTAAACATGTGCTGGAATAGTTGACGGTTCACTCCACTGTGGAGACCCCTGATTAAAAAGGGACTAAGCTGAAGGAAAATGAGTATGATCACTAATATAAAGATCTTCAGAATCAGTTTTATTGCCAAGTGTGCTTCACACACAAGGAATCTGTTTTGATAACAGAAGCCAAAACTAATTCCTTGTGTGTGTGAAGCACACTTTCTATTGTAGCTAAGAAGGTAATCACTAAACAGCAGCTATATCCAGCTAGTCTTGAAGATGACGGACACAGTGGAGGATATCTTCATGATGGAGAAACTCACCTGTGTGCTGAGGTTAGTCTGCTCTGCTGAGTACATGTGCAGAGACTGCAGTGAGTCTATTCCCCTCATCTCACATCCTGTTAACCTCAATAAACTCCTGCAGGACCACTGGCCTCATAGAAGCCCACAGCGACATGCGTTTGAGTGTGTGATTAAATGGATTATTAAAATATATAATAAAAAAAAGTATATATATATATAGAGAGAGAGAGAGACACAAGAACACTGGTGAAACATATTAGAGACTGCAGTATTAAGATTAATTTCAGATATTATTAATGGTGTTTGGCTGTAAATCAGTAATAATGACACATCAACAACACTGTGAACACCAACACACACTAACTGTGTTTAATAATGCTGCAACAGTGCACTGCTCACGCACACACGCGCACACACACACACACACACACACACACACACACACACACACACAGACAGTGAGTGAGTGTGTGTATCAAGAGTTTATTATAGTCACTGATGGTGTTGTGTTGAATCTGAGCACTGAAAGCAGCTCAACATCACAGATGTGTGTATGTGTGTGTGTGTGTGTAACTGCAGCGTGATAATCAGATGAACACACAGCAGACAGGACAGACTCCAGCAGGTTTACAGTCTAAAATAAATGTCAGATAATAATCAGAATATGACAGGAACAGAACCGGACTGTGCTGATCCACTGGTGGGAAAGAGAGAGGGGGGGGATTACTCTCTCAGATAGAGCACATGACTATAATGATGATGATGAGGACCCCTGCGCTGTGGCGTTCAGTAGTATGGCCTTCTGGGATTGTTCTGCACACAAACAGAAGAGAATCAACATGTTAATAATGAATCAGACTCCTCAGCTCCACACTGATCTCTCTGCACACGTGTACGCGCGCACACACACGCACACACACACACACACGCACATGAGCGCGCGCGCACACACACGCACGCATGCGCACATGCACACACACGCGCACAAACACGCACACACACAGAGCTCTGTGAAATGAGCTGAACCACAGCCCTCCTGCTGTATGGGGGAACTCAATGCTTTATGTTCAGTCCACACACATCTGTTGAGTTCATCGATTTGTGCTGAGACGACCTGAACGAGTCTCAGGCCCAATCCCAATTCTAGTTGTGTACCCTTCCTCTTCGCCTTGGAAACAGTGTGAAGGGCTTCAGATGTACCCCCAGGCATTGGGACAACACCTGCACACGTCATCTCGATCTCCTGCTTCATATGAGAGTGATGATGGCGACTGCTGTAGTTCCTCCAGTTGTGTTATCTTTAGGTGTTTATCTTCAGGAAACCACTGAAGGCAGATATTATGTTATCATGATGATCTAATGTGGCAGTAAGATCATAACTATACTGTGTATTTACACCGTGGCCATATTCATCTATATGAAAACTACCTTACCGTTACAGCAGACACTGTAAAAGCTCATTCCCAGACACTAGACAGCTCTAGCAGGGTATTCCAGTGTTGTGGGAACACTATACAGGAGTTATTATTGAGGATTATAGTTGATGATAGAGTATATGAGGTATATTAGATATTCTTCTTTGGCTCTCGGTGAAGGCCCTTCCTGCCATATCTCTCCTAGCTGGCTTCTCTAGTCTCCTGTTATTCTATCTCTGAGGCTCTCCGTGTCCTGCTCTCCAAACGAATAAGGAGTTATGGATTTGATCAACTGGTCTCTGAACGCGATTGACACCATCTTCTTGGCTTATGCGGGGCCCTGTGGTATCGACGACTGATGAAAGCGGTCAGTGCAGCTCAAAACCCCACCAAGCTGGCCAGCTTGATTGAAACGGTGGTGATCAGAGTCGCTACAAACCAGACTGTAGTCTTAGACCGCACATTGGACAACACCAAGATGAAACTAGCTGCTCTGCAACAAGATTTGGCCAGACCTGGAGACCAATGACGGACATTAAATATCTGTGAATTTGGCAGATATGGACCCAAATTTGAAAACCTTTTCTTCTCTTTCGGCTTCCCTGTGTTTTTCCTACCAGACGGCCTCGGCTGGAGACAAACAACTTCTCCCGGACAGCAAGATAAGGAGACGCTCTGAATTCCTGCTCTCTGTCAAGGACACCTGTGAGACTCTATACACGCACGCACGCACGCACGCACGCACACACGCACACACACAGACACGTACACACAAACGCACACGGCTACAGATAGACTATCACTACCTAGTGCCTCATCCCACACCTTCGTAGGCTTTCACCCACCGGTGTGGGAAGGTGGGTCTGTGACCAGCGCTCTCTAGCTGCAGGACCAGATGTCTGCCGCCCTCATCCGACTATATCCACATGCCCTGTTGCCATGCCGTTCCTATGTTATGTCTGTGTTTATGTGCTTGTGCTGGGCCTTTTTCCCGCTGATCTCGCACTGCCCTAATTCAAGGGTAATGTGAGAGGGAGTTTTTCGCCTCTCTCTCCCCAAATGTATCTTACTTCCTTTTTTCTAAACGCTACCACCCGTTGACCTGTCTTCCCCTGAAATGTGATGTTTGTGCATGGTCGGGGGGGTCCAACTTCACTACATGACAGTGTATTTGACTATATGGAAGTGTATGTGACAAAGGCTTTGATTGATTATAGCATGACGGTAAAACAAACGCTGTCACGAATATATTCAACATGTGCTTGTTTATCAGAAACCATTTACTCTTAGCTGCTGACCAAGGGTGCATCTCACTATTAGTTCTACTAGATCTTAGCATTATTAGAAGACACGGGATCAGTTTTCACTGCTATGCAGATGATACTCAATTATACATTTCAACTAAACCGGATGAGATGTCTGAACTGTCTAAGCTAACTGAGTGTATTAAAGATGTTAAAGACTGGATGACCAACAATTTTCTTCTCTTAAACTCAGACAAAACAGAATTATTACTTATTGGGCCTAAATCCTGCACACAGCAGTTCTCACAACTCGACCTGCAATTACAGGATACAAAGTTAGCGTTAGCTCTACTATAAAAGATCTGGGTGTCATATTAGACAGCAATTTAACCTTTAAAAATCATATATCCCATGTCACAAAAACTGCCTTCTTTCATCTGAGAAATATTGCTAAATTATGAAGTATGCTATCCATCTCAGATGCAGAACAGCTAGTTCATGCTTTCATGACTTCTAGGCTGGATTACTGTAATGCTCTGTTTGCTGGTTGCCCAGCATTCTCTATTACAGGGTTTCTGCAGATATCATAATGTCAAATTTAAGACTTTTTAAGACCATGAAGTATTAAATTTAAGACCTATATCACAATATCAAAACACGCATACACATTAGAGAAAATGCTAAATCACAAAATTAGTGTTTTGTATAGTATTATAAAATTAGTGTATTATTGTATATGTGTTCAAATTGAACAGTACTAAAGACAGGTTAGATGCACCATTGAACTACAGAAAAACAAACAAACACCTTAAGTCTGATTTATACTTTCGTCTGGCGCCACATTGTGCACCTTATGAAACGGACGAGGCTTTTATACTTGATGCGTTCACCATTGAGATATTCTTTTAAATAACAGGGGCCGGTCAAAAGAAACAGACAGTAAAATCAGAAGGATAAACAGAAGTAGAAAGCTTCCGGAACTAGGTCATATCATTAATATCATTGAAGATAATTGTTTTTTATTATTTTTATAATTTATTATAAAGATTTTTAGAAACATTCAACATTTTTTATATCTAAAAGTTTTCAAATCTAAATGATGCATCACTTGCTTTTGTTCATATCTCAGACAGTCGTACCTATAAAGTAAAATATTAAAGGCAACAGAACTTTGCTTGCTCTACAATTATATTTTTATTATGGCAAGAATAAAAACAAAAGAGTACACTTACTAAAATACTGACGTTTTTTTTTTATTTTATGCCCACTCAACAATTCACACATTATTGTCTGGCTAGTTTCTGTCCTCAACTTATAAGCTAAAAAGGCAATAATGATCCAACATTCATGACCATTATCACCAATAAAGCCTAGAAATTGGGCATCAATATATTGTAAACTGATAGGTTCATTTATTCTTTTTCCAGTTACAGTCAGATTTATTAGCCCCCCTTTTCCCCAATTTCTGTTTAACAGGTTTCTTCAACACATTTCTAATCATAATAGTGTTAATAACTCATCTCTAATAACTGATTTATTTTCTCTGTCATGATAACAGTAAATAATATTAGACTAGATATTCTTCAAGACACTTCTATACAGCTTAAAGTGACATTTAAAGGCTTAACTAGGGTAATTAGGGTAACTAGGCAGGTTAGGGTAATTAGGCAAGTTATTGTATAATGATGGTTTGTTCTGTAGACTATCGAGAAAATATATAGCTTAAAAAGGCTAATAATATTGACCTTAAAATGGTGTTTAAAACTGGTTAAAAACTGCTTTTATTCTAGCCGAAATAAAACAAATAAGACTTTTTCCAGAAGAAAAAATATTATCAGACATACTGTGAACATTTCCTTGCTCTGTTAAACATCATTTGAGAAATATTTAAAAAAGAAAGAAAATTTCAATCATTATAATGAATAAATCAATAGCTAATAATTCTGACTTCAACTGTATCAAAGACATAATGTTACTTAATTTTAGTTTGTAACTTGTAAATTGTTTTAAATTCACTATTGTAACCTATACATCAGTGTAAAACCTATGACTGCTGGAAAAACATATTCTGTAATATTAAAACCACCTGGGTCTCCACTTTTGCATGGCCTTTTTTTTGTTTCAACAAACTTATCCCTCAGGTTTTTCCAAACTTTTACAAAAACGTTCCTCCTTTCCCACTGCTGTTGCAATTTCTAGCCAAGAATTATTGGTCATCTGGTTATCTCTATGATCCCGCATGGACAGATCATAAAGAAGATGTGTACAGTCATACCAGTTTCAGACAAAATCCCTTCAAAGTGTTTCATATTCAACTTAAATCAAATGCAGCGTCTCGCGAACTGTTCAGCGTTCACTCGAGTCTCAAAACATTACGTGAGCCCCGCCAGCCGAAATCATGTCACGCAAACACAGCGATGACGTCACATTTGCCGCGCGCACTGCAAGTCTGCCTCATGTGTAGTTGTAATACCGCAAATTACAATCAGACTAGTGAAATAAAGAAATACAACATCACAAAAACCAAACAACAGCAACAAAAAAGAATTTAAATGAGCTTTAGACGTAGTGTTACACGGACATCGGAAAATTAAGACCAGTGCAAAAATATATAAGACCTAGAACAGCGAATTTAAGACTTTTTAAGGCCTAAAATTTTGATTAAAATTTTTTTTGACTTTTTAAGACCCCGCGGAAACCCTCTATTAACAAATATCAGCCAGTACAAAATGCAGCTGCCAGAGTTCTTACCAGGTCAAGAAAATATGATCATATCACCCCAATTTTATCCTCCTTACACTGGCTGCCTGTTAAGTTTCGTATTGAATTTAAAATATTGCTTCTTACCTATAAAGCCTTAAATAATCGAGCTCCTGTTTATCTAACCAACCTCCTGTCTCGCTACAATCCAACCCGCTCTTTAAGATCTCAAAACTCAGGGCTTCTGGTAGTACCTAGAATAGCAAAGTCAAGTAAAGGAGGTCGAGCCTTCTCATTTATGGCCCCTAAACTCTGGAATAGCCTTCCTGATAATGTCCGAGGCTCAGACACTTCAGTCTGACACTTCAGTTCAGTTTTCAGTGTTTAAGTTCAGTTCAGTTTAGCTCAGGTCAGTGTGGGTTAATAATCACTACCAATTGGTGAAGTTTTTTCCTCGCCGCTGTCGCCACTGGCTTGCATGGTTCGGGATCTGTAGAGCTGTGCATCGATGGATTTGCTCTTCAGTGTTTGGACTCTCAGTAGTGATTATTAACCCACACTGACCTGAGCTAAACTGAACTGAACTTAAACACTGAAAACTGAACTGACACTGTTTACATTCACTATAAACTTCCATGTGAAGCTGCTTTGACACAATCTACATTGTATAAGCGCTAGAGAAATAAAGATGAACTGAATTGAAAAAATGTGTAATAACGACAAAAATACTAATTTGTGCTTCTTGTGCAGTCATGCTGCCACTGTAGCTGGTGTATTCTGGGAAAGTTCTTACCCTTTGGTTTCGAGTGTGGTCCTGGAAAATCTCTGTTTCAAGGGGTATCTAGCGCATCCTCTTAGCCCGACACCTTTAAGATGAAGAGAAGTGGGACACCCCTACCGCTTCACGAGGTGAGGACGTGCTGAAGGCAGATTTATTCTGTGTGAAGCACATGCGTATGCTCCAGCGCAGCCTTCATGCGGTCACAGACCCCTCGCTGTGGCTGATGCAGACACTGACGCACACCTCTTAAATAAACATAACTACAATAACTGTAACTACTATAACAATAAATAATTAACTACACAACAATACGACACGTACAGCAAGCTCTGTGATTGGTCGTCTTGGTAGCGAGCCTGATGGAGCGAGTGTTTACAAGTGTGGAGTCCCCTGAAGGAGCTCCCGATGTGTTGTGTTCACCTCATGACTAAAGCTGCTGCATATTCGCCGGCTCCACCTCTGAAAGAGCGAGTTTGAGCTGCTTCTACATTAAGGCAGCGTTAAGAACAAACAGAACACCAGTGGAGAAACTCCACACTGAGGAACAGAAACACCTACTGCCAACTAGTGTTCAGGAGACTTACTGCAGAGCAACACACACAGCAGCAGGAGGATAAATGCAGGAGTACACACAACACAGGGGGCGCGGGTCACGCAGATCACTCCACACAGGAGCATACACCAGCCTTTAGGGGCAGAACTGGGACTGGGCCTTAGTCAGTGTTAGTGAGTGAGTGTGTGAGAGCATTTCTTTAAGTGTGTGTTAGAAAGAGTGAATCAGAGAGTCAGTGTGTGTCTCACCAGTGGGTTTGGTCTGAATCTGTACGCCAGCATCATCCTCTTCCGGAAGGCATCATACTCATCATCACTCTTGGAGAGCTCAGCAGGTCTGTCCACACCAAAGCCTGCGCCGTCCACTGCTGTTGAGCCCCTACACACACACACACACGCACAGGCGCACGCACACACGCACACACACACACACACACACACACACACACACACACACACACACACACACACACACACACACACACGATCAGATCATCTTCAGTTTCCAGCACATTTTAGTGTGCTTTCTGTCTTTTAGACTGGTGTGTGTGTGTGTGTGTGTGTGTGTGTGTGCGCGCGTGTGTGTGTTCACCTGTTGACAGGGGCTTTGATGCCCTGTCCGTCTGAGCCCAGTCCGTCTCCTTCTTTCCAGCCCATCTTCATCAGCATCTGGAAGCCGATGTTCTCCACCGTCAGCTTGAACTCCTTATACTCGGAGTAATCTGGATCTCTGCCCTCCTGCGCACACACACACACACGTCCACAGTTTAACATAAACAAACACTGACACACATTCAGCGTGTGCTCAGATGTGGTTCCATCAGTGCAGTACAGATGTTTCCTCAGCGCCCCCTGCTGTCTGACACACACACACACGCATGCACGCACGCACTCACGCACATGCATGCACGCACGCACTCACGCACGCACACGCACGCACGCACGCACACACGCACGCACGCACGCACGCACGTGGTTCCCATGTCTGTGCTGCACTCTCGTTTCTCTATTATACTCTGCCTGGCTCAGGACTCCAGCATTCCCTGACTGTCTTCAAACAGGTCCTGTGGTGACATGACGCTCTCGCTCTCACCTTCAAGGCTTTGAAGGTCTCCATGAACTTCTCCAGCTCGTCCGGCGGCAGGAAGTCCCCGATGAAGTGTTTTCCTTTGCCCATCTCCGTCAGCTGCTCTGCCCACTCTGAGAAACACACACACACGTCAGTCACACACAAGCTATGTTATGCAAACCTGTACAGATGAGCAGTGTGTGTGTGTGTG
>CAIGQZ010031715.1:0-13385 GCA_903798205.1 Danio tinwini | reverse complement strand
TGTGTGTGTGTGTGTGTGTGTGTGTGTGTGTGTGTGTGTGTGTGTATTAATGCTTCTAAAGTGTGATGTTGATGCATTTATAATTTTATTACCTTCATAATATATATATTTTTAAATAAATAAACTTACACTGTTTTGGGTTTGTTAATAAAACCACACATAATAAATTCTGATGTTGTGTGTTAACATAATATTATTTATTAAGCACTAAAATTATTTTAAAAGTGGAAATTAACGTTTTTTAATGAGTCAAAATCTTTATTATTGCATTTTTTTTGCGCAGAAACTTTTTTATCAATGAAAATGTGAATGAAAATATCTTATTATTACTTAATGGTATTGTTGTTGGTGGTGTTGCTGTATTTTGCAAGAAACTGGTGATAATAAAGTTTTGCTTGTCCAGTGAACTTGTGTTGACTTTAAATGGCCACACGAGGGCGACGCTTAGCTTATCTCTGACGTGTGCCTGACTCTGACCTTTCCTTTCTGGAGTTTCTTCATCTCCTCCACTGTGGTGAAGTAATTTACTGCAGCATATTCAATGACCGACAAGAACACGAAGAGGAAACTGGCCCACAGGTAGATGTCGACCGCTTTCACATACGACACCTGCGGCATGGAGGCCGACACGCCCGTGATGATGGTGGACATGGTCAACACGGTGGTGATTCCTGGAAGAAATGAGGAGGTTTCAGGCTGACAGACAGAATGAAACGGTGAGAGGAAGTTCAGAAGTTTAAGAAAAGAGTGTTTATATTCATTACATGTCACACAAGAGTCCCCGTGCGGTTTATAGACGTTAAACTGGCTGTGAAAGGAAACGAAAGTGTGAGAAATACATGACATTCAGTTCACATCTTCCTGTTACACATTCCCACACTCGCTTTAAGGCAACCCCACAGTGCTTTTTAAAGTACCCATGAAATCAAAATTGCTGGTTTTTAATATGTTAAAGGGATGGTTTACCCCAAATGAAAATGTACGCACTATAGACGAATTACCATGTTTGTAAACATCCAGGATGCGCGCGCAGGGAGGTTGCAGAAAAAAACCGGGAGCGCTAGCATTTACAGCGAGGAAATGACAACCGATGCGGTACAGAGTTTGTTGTTGTCTTAGAAATAAGTTATATTGATTACATATTATTTATATAATGCTTTCAGCCTATTATAACAGCTTGTCACCCAGTGATAAGCACAGTGATTCGGCAAAATTAACGTTAAAGTGAGCGGTGTTTGTCTGACTGGTCGATTTGCGATAGCACCCTCCCAATGCATTCTGAATAAGACAAAATGGCCTAGCATCCAGCCCCAAATATACAATCTCATTTAAGCTTCAAGTGTTTTAACAAGATGTGTGGTAAGGTGCAAGAAATAATGTTCCATGATTACCAGATTCAAAACTATGTAGTGCTAAAAACCGATTCTGCCTAGCCAAAGACATGGAATAAAGACAGAGCTAACGTTATACAAGGCCTGGGTAATCATCATCAAGCAAAACTACTGCATTCTGACAGCGAACTACACCTGTACGGCAGGCCCAGGGTATGTGAACTTACACATAAAGGTAAAGTTGGTTTTATATTCGCACATTTGGACTTTTTTCTTAATATTACAATTTCATAAAAGTATTATTTGCAAATTCTAAATAGCAAAATCTTATTAGCAGCCAATGACCATCAAAGTACAACATTGTTCACAGTCAAATAAACAGTGTTAAAGTTGTTTTTAAGTCACACTTGCAGGTTATTTCAGATTGAATATTCAAAGTGCCGTGGTACCAAACATAGGGAGTGTGTCACAAGTTGTTAGATGTTTTGTAGATGTAAGGTGTTTTGTTTTAACATTGGTCTGACATCCGACTGAACACTTTTTTTAAATAAATATGTCTTGTTTTGGTCATAAAAACGTAACATCAAGTCATATTTTCAGAGTATTTGTACAAGTCGGGACTCGAACTTGGGCCATTTCCAACACAGTTACTCTGTGCACACACACGATCCACTAGGCTACACGAGATAGAGTTTTTTTTCCCGACCCTGTCAACCAAACGCAGATTCGCCAGGTCTCGAAATGCTTCTGAAATGACCGATGCTTTGAATCGCTTTAGGCACTTCGGAATCAGGTCAGCCATCTCTAGAATTAATTTAACTTATTACTTTTTACAAATTTAAGTGGATTGAACATAAAACAATTAAGTTGTCCCCCCAAAAAACTCAAAAAATGTGTTGCTTCAGCTCAGTTTAAACAAAGACTTCAGAATACACTAGACATGTCACTCGTATCTTATTAAATAGGGAAAAGTGTAATGGTCAATATGGTGAATAAAGCCCCTTCCACAGTACAGGAGCCAATCAGCGATTGCTATATAGCGAATAAAGCCCACCTTCTAGTACAGGAGTCAATCAGCAATTGCTATAGACTGATGATACTCCGGGGGAGGGGCGCAGACCAGACATGTGTTTCTGCAGTTTGGTGTGATTTGGATGTTTAGAAACGAAACCTATGAGACAATTGTTTATTTTATTGGTGATTCCTAATATGAAATTCAATCTTAAGCTTGGCAAGCAGTTTTTGAGAATTTGATGTTTCCTCATTCAGACAGAATGCCTGAGCATATCGCCTGAGAGGTGTCTCAAAGATGGCCGTTGAGTGAAATGACTTGCCTTAAAAGGACTTTGGTTTAAATAAGTAGTTTGAACAAACAGCAAATACCATTTTTTGAGTGTACTATGGATATGCATTTTTCAGAATAGAGGAAAGAAAGTGAATGATGAGTAAATAATGAAAGAATTTTCATTTTTGGGTGAACCATCAATTTAATCGGCTAGGCCTATTGCTGTGTTCAAATCCTCCTGGCATGTTCCTATTTACGAGTAAAATGTTAATAAGTGTGGTCAAGTCACTTTTGTCGGCACAGGATAGCATTGTACTTTGATAAATTACAAGAAAATACACCAGGATTTGTTAACTGTTTATAGAAAATGAAGAGCAAAGATTCTGCAATGAGTTCCACCTACTGATCCATATACAATGTATGTAATGGTATATAGACTACCTGACAAAAGTCTTGTCGCTTATCCAAGTTTTAGGAACATTAAATAAGAACTTGACTTGTTGATCATTTGGTATCAGAAGTGGCTTATATGAAGGGCAAAGGCCTCTAGGTTACGCTTATTTTACCAAAATAAAATATGATCATGCCTTGATTTTTAATTATTTAATTAGGACAGTAAGGTCTGACTTCGCTTAGACAAAAGTCTTGACACTTAACAGAAATAATATACAGTATAGAATTTAAAGTCATGGAGCAGTGGAAAAAGAATTAATATTGTGTATGACTCTCATGAGCTTGGACGACTGCATCCATACATTTCTGCAATGACTCAAATCACTTAATAATAAAGTCATCTGGAATGGCAAAGAAAACATTCTTGCAGGACTCCCAGAGTTCATAAAGATTCTTTGGATTCATCTTCAATGCCTCCTCCTTCATCTTACCCCAGACATGCTCAATAATGTTTATGTCTGGTGACTGGGCTGGCCAATCCTTGACCTTCTTTGCTTACAGGAACTTTGATGTGGAGGCTGAAGTATGAGAAGTGACACTATCCTGCTGAAGAATTTGCCCTCTCCTGTGGTTTGTAATGTAATGGGCAGCAAAAATGTCTTAATACCTCAGGCTGTTGATGTTGCCATTCACTCTGCAGATCTCTCGCACGCCCCCATACTGAACGTAACCCCAAATCATGGTATTTTCTTCCCCAAACTTGACTGATTTCTGTGAGAATCTTCGGTCCATGCAGCAGGTCTTCTGCAGTATTTGTGATGATTGGGATGCAGTTCAACAGATGATTCATCAGAAAAATTGACCTTCTGCCACTTTTCCAAATGATCAACTAGAAGTCAAGTTATTATTAGTTGCTCCTACAACTGGGATTGACGGCAAGACTTTTATCAGGTAATGTATAATCATGGATGCTGGTAGCAATTTTGGGGCCTATGAAAGAAAATGAGGTATATGCTAAAGTAGATCTCTGGGCACCCCAAAGTGCAAGGTGCCCTTAGATTCATCTTAAAGTTCCTCTGCTTAGTGTTCCCCTTATATATATAATTCTCTACTATAGATAAGTGATTCTGCAATATTTCTCACTGACACGCTCCCAACTTGGAAACTTTGAGGTTAAAGACAGTTTATTGTTTCCCAATCGTAATTACTACTTTGTGGTGGTGTTTCTGTGCATTCAACTTGTAAATACGATCTGACAAGACTTGAACACACCAATTATATAAGCTAGTATGCTTTAAAACAATGAATAAATGGCATTAATAATCATAAGCATTCAAAATTTGCGGTTTCCAATGTGGATGCCTTTTTTATGACATCGCTCTGCACTTTAGCCTCTCATCAGATATTCTGACCAATCAAATGCTCACTAGTATCTGAAATGTCCCGCACCCTACAAGACGCTGCTGAAATTTCATAAGTTATTATTAAAACCTAAAATATTCAACCTGATTATTTGCATATGAAAATAATGAACATTACCCAAAACACTGTTGATCTGAATTCCTCCGCGGTTATTAGTCATAACAATGAGGGAAAAAATCCCAAAAAACACTTCTCTCTTTACAGGAAGCCCAGGGGGCGAAATTCTTTGCACATGCCTACACACAGGCAATAGGATTCCCACAATTTAAAGTAATATTTCACCCAAAACTGAAAATTCTGCCATCATTTACTCACCTTTTACTTGTAACATGCCTGTTTGAGTTTCTTCTGTTAAACACAAAATAAGTTATTTTGAAAAGTTTTGGAAACCTGTAACCATTGACTTTCATAGTATTTGTTTTTTCTACCATGGATGTCAATGGTTGCAGGTTTCTGACATTTTTCAAAATATCTTCTTACTCAAACATGTTTGTGACAAGTGAAGGGTGAGTAAATAGTAAGTATATTTAAATTTTTGGATCACCTATGCTCTTAAATACATTACAAATGTAGCTACACACACAATTAGAGATTTATGTAAGGTCAATGGCACAGAGTGCACTGTATTGGGGATAAGCGATTGAGACGTTGTAAAAATATGCCTTCTATTTGGGTGAAGTAAATCTAGTTTTGTGTCACATAAACTTCTGTCTTACACACACATACACACACAGGTCTGCTCAGGCCCAGAAACATGATCGCAAAGACCAGATCTTATGCACAAGTTGGCACAGACCCCAACAACATATCAGACTGAATGCTGAATTTTAATTTGAGAAATGTATCAATTAATCAACCTTCATTTATATCAGGGCTTCCCAAACTTTTCAGCCCATCACCCCTAAAATAGCAATGCCAGTGACTCGCAACAAATGACTCTTAGATGGTTATAAATATGCAAACGTTGCTCATACAACAATAGGCCTATATAAACATGAGCATATTGACAAAACAAAAAAGTGCAACAGTCTTAACAACCATATCACTTTTATAGTCATTTATTAATTTGTTTAATATTAACCTCACCTAATGAGGCCGGTGGGCACAATGTTTTCAGCACAAGTCTATTCACTCTCAGGATGGCGCCGCGGATGGCTGCCTCGGTGTGGAGCTCTTCAGTGTTTGCACTATTTCTGTTAGTCTGTCCTGTTTTATGTTTATCAAACACGATCAGTTATACCAGGGATGAGCTGCTGAACATTCGGCAGTGCACACCAACTAATCACCAACTGGATTTTGATTTCTCTGGCGTTTTGCGGAACATTGTCATCGGCGGAGCAGCTGCTTTGTGGAAGAAATACAAGACCCGGCGGCGAGGAAAAAGAGCCGGCGCGCTCGTCAGGCTGAGACAGCGCGGCTTCAGAACAGCGCTGCCTAGCATCCATCTAGCGAATCTCCGCTCGCTTCCTAACAAAATGGACGAACTACTTCTGCTCTCACGCGAAAACAAGAACTTTAACAACTCTGCTGCGCTGTGTTTCACAGAAACATGGCTGAACAAAGCCATTCCGGACAGCACATTACACTTACCGGACTTTCAGCTGTACAGAGCAGATCGCGATACGGAGTCAACGGGCAAAACACGCGGTGGTGGGACATGCTTTTACATCAACAGGAGATGGTGTACGGATGTAACTGTGTTAAAGAAGATGTGCTGTCCTGATGTGGAAGCGCTTTTCATTAACTGTAAGCCGTTTTATGCACCGCGGGAGTTCTCCTCGTTCATTCTTGTCTGTGTTTACATTCCACCACAAGCACACGTGAGGACTGCGTTACAACAGCTGTCTGATCTGATCACAGAGACTGAACAACGACACCCGGACTCTGCTTTTATCATTCTCGGTGACTTTAATCAGGCAAAACTCACACACGAGCTGCCTAAATTCAAACAGCACATCACATGCCCCACCAGAGACAATAACATTTTGGATCATTGCTACACCACAATAAAGGATGCATATCGCTCTGTCGCCAGAGCAGCTCTAGGACTCTCCGACCACTGCCTGGTTCATCTTATACCAACTTACAGGCAAAAACTTAAAACTACTAAGCCAGTATTAAGGACTGTTAAGAGATGGACCAACGACACAGAGCAGGTCTTACAAGCCTGTTTTGAATGCACTGATTGGAGTGTTTTTGAAGCTGCAGCCACCAACCTAGACGAGCTCACAGAGACTGTAACATCATACATCAGTTTCTGTGAGGAGTTATGCATCCCTACCAGGACCTACTTATCATTTAACAATGATAAACCATGGTTTACACCAAAACTTAGACAGCTTCGTCATGAAAAAGAGGATGCCTACAGGAGCGGGGACAGGATTTTATACAATCAGGCCAGGAACACACTGACAAAGGAGATTGGTGTGGCCAAGAAAAGCTATGCCAAGAAGCTGCAAAACCAGTTTTCTGCCAACGACCCTGCATCAGTATGGAAAGGCCTGAAAGACATCACAAATTATAAAACGCCATCCTCCAGTATCGACTGCAACAACCATCTTGCAAACGAGCTGAATATCTTCTATTGTAGATTTGACACCTCTGACCAGACACCTCACACCCACCCGGATCATCTCCCTACACAGCCATCAACACCTCCAGCCATCTACCTCTCACCCCCTGCACTTCAGATCAGTGAGGATAATGGGCATCAGATCCTCAGTAAACAGCCATCAACACCTCCTGCCATCTCTTTCTCCACCCCGGCACTTCAGATCAGTGAAGATAATGTGCGTCAGATCTTCAGTAAACAGAGGAGACGAAAAGCACCAGGTCCAGATGGTGTTTCACCAGCCTGTCTGAAAACTTGTGCGGACCAACTGGCTCCCATTTTCACACAGATCTTCAACAGATCACTGGAACAGCGCAAAGTTCCATCCTGCTTCAAACGCTCCACCATCATCCCAATACCAAAGAAACCAAAGATCACAGGACTCAATGACTACAGACCTGTTGCCTTAACATCTGTGGCCATGAAGTCATTCGAAAGACTGGTGCTAGCTTATCTGAAGGACATCACTGGACCTTTGCTGGACCCCCTGCAGTTTGCCTATAGAGCAAACCGGTCTGTGGATGATGCAGTCAACATGGGACTGCATTATATCCTAGAACATCTGGACAAACCAGGGCACTACGCAAGGATACTGTTTGTGGACTTCAGTTCTGCCTTTAACACCATCGTCCCATCACTGCTCGAGAACAAACTGACCCAGCTGTCTGTCCCTAGCTCTGTCTGTCAATGGATCACCAGCTTTCTGACAGATAGACAACAGCTAGTCAGAATGGGCAAAATCACATCCGACAGCCGCACCATCAGCACTGGTGCCCCCCAGGGATGTGTTCTCTCCCCACTGCTCTTCTCCCTGTACACAAACGACTGCACTGCAAAAGACCCCTTCATTAAGCTCTTGAAGTTTGCGGATGACACTACTGTTATCGGCCTCATCCGGAACGGTGACGAGTCTGCATACAGACAGGAGGTGGAGCGGCTGGCTTTATGGTGCAGATACAACAACCTGGAGCTGAACACGCTCAAAACAGTGGAGATGATAGTGGACTTTAGGAGAAACCCCCCTGCACTCCCCCCACTCACCATCATGAACAGCACTGTGGCTGCAGTAGAGTCATTCAGGTTCCTGGGCACCACCATCTCTCAGGATCTGAAGTGGGACATTCACATAGACTCCATTGTAAAGAAAGCCCAGCAGAGACTGTACTTCCTTCGTCAGCTGAGAAAGTTCAACCTGCCACAGGAGCTGCTCGTACAGTTCTACTCAGCTGTCATCCAATCCATCCTCTGCACTTCAATCACCGTCTGGTTCAGCTCAGCTGCCAAAACCGACCTCCGTAGACTACAGCGAATAGTCCGGACTGCTGAACGAATCACTGGCACTACCCTTCCTACACTTCAAGAACTGTACTCTTCCAGAGTGAGTAAAAGGGCTCGTAAAATCACTCTGGACGCCTCACACCCAGCACACTACCTGTTCGAACTGTTACCGTCTGGTCGTCGCTACAGAGCACCAAGCACAAAAACAGATAGGCACAGGAAAAGTTTCTTTTCTCAGGCCATCTACCTCATGAACAGTTAAATATTCCCCTACTGTGCAATAAACGTGCAATACTTTCTCATACGCACTTGTACACAGCACCTTATAACCTGTATATTTACAACATATCTGTACATACATTCAACATCCAGATCTTTTTGACTAACTGCATCTCTGTTTAATGTTTAATGCCTTTTCTTTTCTTGTATTTAATTTTGTGTTGTCACTCGTCACTTTATGTACACTGAAAGCTTCTGTTGCCAAAACAAATTCCTTGTGTGTGTGAAGCACACTTGGCAATAAAACTGATTCTGATTCTGATTCTATTCTTGTTTAAATTTTGGAGACAACCAGTCAAAGATCATCCTTAATATTTAGCCTGTATTTATTTTTAATGTATTTGATTTACATAAAGGTGTCAGAAAGTTTAACCTGGTGCTATAAAGTCAATCTGCTGCTGCTGACACTATTGCTGTGTTGTTAATCTAACGTAAACACACAGATCCTATAAAAAAATCATTTAAAGGCTTTTCATTTGCGTGCTGTCTGTTATCTTCCGTGGGTTATGGTTAAAATATTGTAATTCTAATACTTTAACAAAATTAATTTGACACTTTTTAAAATCACCAAGCGACCCCGTCATGTCCCGCAACCCCCACTTTGGGAACCACTGATTTATATTACCTTACTGCAACCAAAGTTGACCAAAGTGCAGTTAAACAAATTACACAACAAATACTTGAAAACAAACATTCAATAAGCAACACAAGAACGACAATAAAACATTAAAACTGTAAGTTTTAAAGGAAAGTGTCATACTTTTTTGCTACTATGTATTTGAATAAGTGGGTCTTAAGCATGGTTTTAAAAATCGTTAGACTGACTCAGCATCAATTCTTACTGTTGTTATCTGAAGAAGCTTTATGTACCCTTTTCACAAGACTGTTATGATGTGTTTAACGGTCATAATAATCATAAATCCTTGAACGTTTTTTTATATTTTGATTTAAAAGAAAAACTTATGTATATTTAGGGTGGCATGGTGGCTCAGTGGTTAGCACTGTCGCCTCACAGCAAGAAGGTCGCTGGTTCGATTACCGACTGGGCCAGTTGGCATTACTGCATGGAGCTTGCACATTCTCCCTGTGTTGGTGTGGGTTTCCTCCGGGTGCTCCAGTTTACCCCAGTCTAAAGACATGAGCTATAGGTGAATTGAATAAACTAAGTGAAGTTTATAAACTACTTTTGAGACTATCACATGCTTATGATTGACCACAGCCGGTCCCGCATTAGCTAATCATGATCCTCCAATCATATGATTCCTAAGTTACCATAAATCTAAAGTCTTCATTCCACATTTGTCTTCGTCTGGAAGAACCCCCCCTTCCTCCCCTTCTCCTCCTTTTTTCTCATAGATAGGGTGGCATGGCGGCCCAGTGGTTAGCACTGTTGCCCCACAGCAAGAGCACCGCAGACTCTGGTCCTCACCAGGCCGGTGGGTGTTTCTGTGCAGAGTTTTGGTTCTCCGGTTCCCTCCCACCATCCAAAGATACGCATCATACGTTACAGACTAAGCCAAACTGGCACTTTGGCTAGCTCCCAGCATCAGTATCTTTTCTTCTCAAAGTAGTTCACCTTAGCCACTTCAGCCATGTAGTTTTTGAGATCTACCTAAGCTCAATCTCCCTCTTGCTCTCCAAACAGTGGAGAGCCCTGGGCTTAAAGATCCCTTAAACTCAGGGCTCTCTCCAGGGACAGCATGACAAACAAGCTTATGATAAATCATCAGCTAAGCGTGAACTCTTGAAGATGGCCGTAGTGTATGTATGTGAATGAGTGTGTATCGCCCCATTCACACAGGGCTTCAGCGTCAACGCTTGACAGAGGGCGTGTCTGAAGTTGGGGCTGATGCGATCGTCATAGCAGCATCAGCCAATGAAATTAGTCAGCAATAGGCCACTGTCTGAGCTGGTGCATTTGCATACAGCGATCTTATTGGCTGACGCTTCCGTCGGCGCTTGAAAAGTTAAGCAAGTCCCAACTTCTGCAGCGAGCAACGCCACTGAAGCGGCGCCGACGGATCTACAGTGCAGTTCGTCAACGCCTGACGTCACCCATTCAAAGTGAATGGGAAGCGGTGAAGCTGACGCCCCGTGTGAATGGGGCGTATGGGTGTTTCCTAGTTCTGGGTTACTGCTGGAAGGGCATCCTCTGCGTAAAACATATGCTGGACTAGTTGACAGTTCATTCCGCTGTGGCGACCCCTGATAAAAAAGGGGCTAAACCGAAGGAGAATTAATGAATGAATGACTTATGTACATTTATTTGTATTCATGTATGTATTATATCATCTTTGCATCAAGTTACAAAAAAGTTAATTAGTGCTTGTGAGGGGCGTTTCTAATGCAGCGTCTATGGGAAAAGACAGTAAATTGTTATTCTCTTTTTTGGCTGTTGTTACCAGTCTCACTCTTTTTTTTTTCCTTTTTCTGAAAGTCTTAATAACACAATCATGGAGTTTTTTTCTTTTATTATTCCAGCAAATATAGCAAAAAAGTATTTGTTGTATTCTCCTAATCACTGCGCTCGAATTGTACCCAACAACTATGACAACTTTTGCTTCTGAGAAACCCGGAAATGTGAAAAAGCTTAATTTTCGAGCTGTGATGCAAGCAAAACTCTTTTGTCTAAGGTGATGGGCTACTCAATATGCCCCACCCTATATCCCACCAAGTTTCAGTTTAAATTACATTAAACAAAGCTGCGTGTTTCAGGGGCTCTTTTAGAAAACACACAGCAGGGGCTATTATCCATCATTGTGTTCATAACCCGCAGTATTGTGACTCTCTACGGGCGTCTGCTGTGATTTATGTGAACTCAAGTAGCTTTCTGGCTGGACGTTGAACGCCTGCTGGCCTGAGTGCAGAGATATTTTTGTTGAGGTGAACTGATTCTTTTCTGTCTAAACCGGTTTGTACTTGTTCCTAAAGAGCGTCATTACTAGAGGACACAGAGTAAATGCACACAGCTCACTATTACAAACCCACCTGGGGCAGAATAGGCTTTAATAATGAGCAAACAAGAAGAACTGGTCTTTTTTAGTTGGAGACATTAGCGGTTTCCATCCACCTATTTGTATGTGCATTTTGGAGTATCGCATAAAAAGATACTTAATAGAAGTGTCAAGATGCTCATACATTTTGGAAATGCGCACAACTGAGTAAGATTTAAGATTTTTTAGTAAGATACGCATTTACTGACAAATATCATTATGCGTATCAAAAAAGTCATGTGATTTTAACAAATCACAGGATAACAAAAAGGAATGTGATGGGACAATGTGACCTAATTGTAAAATATCTGAAATCAGGGCTACACAATATTGGAAAAATCTGATATTACTTTCTGATAATATTTTATTTATCTGCGATTTAAATATTGCGATATGAATACAATTTCACAATATTAGTTTTCCTGGGAGTCTGACAGTGTTTAGGTACAAAAATTGACTAATCACAATGCAAAAATATGCTTTTTTAACTTTGCTTTGTGTCATTTCTAGTCCAAATAGCTAAAAGTTCTTAAATCAAGTAAGAATGTTGTTGTTTTCACCCTGTTTTCAGAAGATTATGTAATAGTTTTTCCTTAAAACAAGCACCATTATCTGCCAATGGGGTAAGTAAAATCTTGTTTTCAGTTTCAAATGTAGATGTATGTACAGTTGAAGTCAGAATTATTAGCCCCCCTGAATTTTTAGCCCCCCTTTTTATTTTTTCTTCAATTTAAATTTAACAGAGAGAAGATTTTTTTTCAACACATTTTTAAACATAATAGTTTTAATAACTCATTTCTAATAACTGATTTATTTTATCTTTGCCATGATGACAGTAAATAATATTTTACTAGATATTTTTCAAGGCACTTCTATTCAGCTTAAAGTGACATTTAAAGGCTTAACTAGGTTAATTAGGTTAACTAGGCAGGTTAGGGTAATTAGGCAAGTTATTGTATAAGGTTGGTTTGTTCTGTAGACTATAAAAAAAATAAAGCTTAAAGGGGCTAATAATTTTGTCCTTAAAATGTTTTTTTAAAAAAATTAAAATTGCTTTTATTCTAGCTGAAAGAAAACAAATAAGACTTTCTCTAGAAGAAAAAATATTATCGGACCTACTGTGAAAATTTCCTTGCTCTGTTAAACAGCATTTGGGAATTTGGGGGGCTAATAATTCAACTGTGTGTATGTGTATGTGTGTATGTATATATATATACATGAGCATGAGCATTTTCATGCAAATGTCAATCTTGCCATGAAAAAAATAGTTTTCACCAAAATAGAGAAACCGTTTCTAAATTTTTTGTGTAAGCAAGTATTTTACAGTACTTTAAAAATACTCATAAATGTATCTGTCAGTGTTTAAAAACTATTATATTTAATTTGCCAAAATCACACGTGGCAATTTCACAGCTGTCACATCCATAACAGAAAAGTGTCACATCCATAACAAAGCTTTTTCTTCATAAATGCAAAAATATTAAATAAAATAAAATCAATCATGTTTGTTCTTTAGTGAGCCGACTCGTATCTGTTTGATTAGCATTGTTTATTTTGGGTTGTGCAGTTTAATTGACAGAATTTTTTCAAAGTATGTTGTAGACTGTAAACTCACAAACTTTTTTGTCACATCCATATTTTCCTCATTGAAAGTATAAATTTTTTTTACAAATTGATATTTTCCTGGTCCCTTAACTCTGTGGTTAGTTGTTTTGGAAAATATAAACAGATGTTTCAATATAAAGTTAACGTATACTTTCTATGTGAATTTATGTTTTGAGTTTTTACTGCAC
>CAIGQZ010031710.1:0-13025 GCA_903798205.1 Danio tinwini | reverse complement strand
AAGCTTATTATAAATTAGCTTATATATATTTATATATTTGTTAAAACGCAATTCTCCCTAGATATTCTCTTTATGCTTGCAAGACTTTGTCACTGCCAAGTGGAAAAACTCGCTTTATCAATAGCCTACTAAAAATTACTTACTATTATTATTATTATTATTATTGAAATTGTTAACTGATGCACATATGATTGCAGTGTAGAAAATACAAATAAATTAGCCTAAACCGTTTCAAGCCATTTTAAACTTTTTTTACAAAAGCCTATATTTGAAAAAAAATCTAAACAATAAACAACGTAGTTTTAAAATATTTTTATAAAGTATTTGGATACGATGATATTAATCAAATTGTGCAAATAGAGCATTTCTTGAGTGAAAGCAGAAACTAGGCTACCTTCTTTTCTGTCATCCAGTCCTGTGGAGCACTGCTTTATAAACGGATTTGGAAAAACTGCAAAAATGTGTTCTGTGTCCTCAAACAAGTGTTTATGTTTTTATATAATGTGGAAAATGTAAAAATGAAATTTTATTATAGCTGCTGAGCGCAACGAAATATAGCCTAGGATACTATAGCCTATATGTTTTATTACCTGCTATTATGTCCTGAAAAACATTTCATTTACTTAAGATAACTGAATAATGTGCAACCTCCCTAAATTATTCTCTTAAATAAAGGAGCATTACCTATTAAGTGTCATATAGCCTATGGAAATATTAATGTTTTAGGTCTCTCTGAAGCATTTGTGTTGAATGTTTGACGGCGTCTATCAAAACGAGGATGTTATAAAATACACTCGATGTACAATGCCAACAGTCGGTGTTCGAGTAAACAAATAAAATGAATGAAAATACAGAGACCTGTGCGTATAGACATATAATGTAATGCTGTACAGTAACGTGTCATTAGTTCAAAAGGTGTGTTTGTGCGTGATAAGTGCGCGCTTAGATGTTTTAAATATAGATATTTTATTTAACATAGTTCATTCCAGAAGTTGCTGTGCTGTGCAAAAAGTAGGCCTGTGTGTAGGTAAAAGATAACCAGGAATTTTGTCTCTCCATGTTTGTGAAAAATACTGCAGACATCCCTCTTCCCCCATCTCAAACCAAATGTTTGGCCATTGTGGTGTTAATCGGTCTTTGTCAGTCACGTGCGTTTGTTGTGTGTGTCGTCACACCTGGTCAAGCTGGAGAAGTACAAGAAAATCGAGAGTCACGCAAAACTCTCCCAGAAGGCCCCCAGAACGTCCCTGGAATCAAACGTCACAACCCGCCAAGTTCAGTGGGAATCAGGCAGACAAAGAACACCATCACATCATCACGAAACGATTAAAATAAAGACAACCGAAACAAACGTTGACACCTTACTGTACAGCATTAAATTATATACAGTATCTATATGCACAGGCATGTGTGTTTTCATACATTATATTTGCTTAGTCTGCTCGCCGACCGACTGTTGGCATCGCACGTCTAGTGGTCTCGCCATAACGGAGGGACCTAATATATAGGCCATAGGCTTACACTTAATCTGTAATTCCCCTTTATTTAAGAGAATAATTTAAGGATGTTGCATATTATTCGGTTATCTTATGTAAAGTGTCAAGTGTTTCAGCACATACAGCTGTATTATTGAAAACCTATTGTAGTTTTCACATTAATTTTACACAAAATTAATTTAACGGCAAATTTGTTTGCCGTTTTTTCCCCTTTAGAGCTTAAGAGAGTTGTATTTAAATAATTAGTTAACCAAAACATGTAATACTAATTCGTAAATTATTTCCTTAAATAAAACGGAATTATCTATTAAGTGTAGCCTAGGGAAGAAAAATATTTTTATGTCTAGGTGTAGATTTTTATATTATTGTTATTATTATTATTATCATTAGGCTATTTTGTGTAGCAAGTCCTGTAACCAATTCTGTGTTTTCGAGTTGTTGTTTTCGGTTAAATCACAAGCACCATTAACACCTCAGAAAGGCTGCATCATTAATGGCCCAACATTTGGTTTGAGTTGGGGGAAGGGGGATGTCTCCAGTATACAGACACAACGAGACTGTTGAAGATATTTATTTATTTATTGTTAACAAAGTTACTATTGAGGCAATGGTAATACTACTGTAGAACTAGGCTATAAATGTCAACGAAAAATAATCCTTAATTTTTTTTTAAATATAGAAATTAATATATGTGTGTGTGTGTGTACAGGGCCGGTGTCATGAGAAATCGAGTACCCCCTGACTCAATAGTGAAAATTAAAGTTGCCAGTTTATTAAGTGAGGACCGGTGGGATACGTGTCCGGGGGGGAAGGGAACTGGGGTGGTGATGGGGGGGGAAGGGAGGGGGGTTGGTCGTGGAGGAGGACCGGGGAGAGGGGGTTGAGGCGCACATTTGCCGCCCTTACTATTCTGCCACCTAGGTCGCCTCTATGGACGCACAGGCCTTGTGTGTGTATGTAAGGTTATGCTCATGCGCACGTACAAATCTTGCACCGGCAAAAGAAAAGATTATAAATGTGTTAGAGGAAAAGAAAACATTTTAATTATTTGTTAATAAAATAGTGCACAAACAAAAATATATTTCGTATTTTTCTTGTAAAAATATATTTTTGAAACGATTTTTGTTTGCTATCATTTTTTAACTTACTTTTACTGTATCTTTTGTTGATCATTTATCAATAAACAAAAATCATGAATAACATTTGAGGTGATGCGCTTCAAAACAAGTCCGCTATGTGCTGTACAGTATGTGCCAAAACACAAATTGCCGTGAGATAGGCTATAGCCTATATTTCGTTGCGCTCAGCAGCTAAAATAAAGCTCCACATTTACAATTATTTTTATTTAATTTTACGTCATGTAAAAACAAAAACACTTGTTTGCGCAGGACTGGATGACATAAAATAAGGTATGCTAGTTACTGATTGTTCGATTGTACCGAAAAATGCTCTGTTTGCAGAACCAATGATTGATCTTATCCATCCGTGACCCACCCATAATTAAATATGCAGCCTATTTTTTGATTACCTGACCGGTGCATTAACATTTATTTGGCTTTGAAATAAAACAGGTGAGGACAGACATGCTTGCATATCAGTGAGTGTATTTTTATGTTACTTGATGCTGATTTTCACTTTTTGTAGAAAGATGAAAAATATGTGAGGCAACATATGCACACATGATGATTGACATATAATATTTGTTAATAATCGGCGGTTGTTAAAACCTCTTCTTGGTTCACCCCAAATCTTTTTAAATGCATTAAAAGGCAAGCGCATATCTTAGCCTTTCCTTGAGTTTGTTGATATGCCTGTATTAGCATACATGCTGTATTTTAATATAGCTAATTCTGATGAATTAGCTCTAACTTTTGACAGATTTTTCTTCTTTTTACGCGGTTATGCACTCATTTTATTTCACATGCAAGGTGACTGAAATTGAAATTAAATTACAAAATATACTGACCCATTACAAATAAAAAACAAAACAAAAATTATACTTTAAAGGAGAACTGATGTTTTGAACAAAAAAACTGAACTGAAACTAAATCATTAAAATTTCCTCAAGCCCAAAGCGAGTTGATTTTTTGATATAGATTAACAAAATAAATATTCAACAAAAGAGACATATATTTCATATTTCACCATGCATTTCATCTGATAGGCTAAACTTTATAGCGTTATTTTAAGAAAGAAAAACAAACAAAAATATGTTTGCGAATTGTTTTTATTTCGAGCTAAATAACATTTTAGAAAAAAAAACTGCAAATCAATCTGTTGGTGTCTCCTCGCGGTTGAAATAATTCGAAGTATATCAGCGCGCAGTCTAGTTGCTTTTTAGATTTATTTTAGGCCTGTATTCAGCTGACGCACGCACAGCCGCGATACCGAGAGAAAATATAGGCTAAATAATATATTCTTTAATCTAAACGACTCAGAAAACTTTGGCTATATAGCCTATACGGAGAGGACGAAATGACAATCTAAACTGGCTGCAAAGTGTGGTTTATTTATAAACTAATTTCGAGAAGATCACGTGCTTATGATTGAACACAGCTGGTACCGCATTAACTCTGCATATTGCGCCAATCAGATGAACACTGACACACTACAAATTACCAGAGCCTTTTGCTCCAGTCATCTTCGTTTGAAGACCGCCCCGCTCCGCACCAGCTGCTACTCCACTTCCAACTCCAACTTCAACTACAACTTCAACTACATCTTCAACAACTTACAACTTCAACAACACAGCCTAAACTTTCAAGACGCAAGCGATCCTAGCATTGCAATGAAACCGAACCCTCATGGCTCTCCTAGTGGTGCACCAGTGGTAACGTACATAGCACGCTCCAAAGGGAAGCCTCGCTAAAAATAACCACTCTCCAACAAGACTAAACATTTTATAAGTCTTTGCAAGACGAGACTAGCGCGAATAGAATAATTTATACAAAAGAACTCACCTCTCAAACATCCTGCCTGTCCACAGATCCGTATCATCCTAATGGCATGAATTCATTCGACTGCAAGGGTCCAGGCAATCCAATCCGCAAAACATTAGTCTACAGCATATTCATACATCTATAAACATCCATTAAATGCACTGTTGTCATCCAAACCACTCGCTGAAGTGCGTTCAGTAGTGTCTCCAGTCATAACAATAGAGATTCTAGTCAAAAGTTCTTGATTGACACTTGATTGACAGCCAATAGCTGAAAAGAGAAGCATCACCATCCAATGAGTTCTAAAACTCGAGATGGTCCCGCCCTCTCTCTTGACAGATTAAGAATGGACTCTGAATTTGTGAATGAACTGGGCTAGATATGCTTGTGATTTAATCCCATTATGACTCCAAATCTAACGTTATTTATCCATGGATTGAAGTAAAGCCCATGACTAACATTCACACAAAGTGGTGACTTTAAGTTCAGGGCTTGATGTTGGCAGTTGATATATTTAATAAAAATAAATAAATTTATAAATAAATAAAAAACCTCTGCCACACAGTTAGATACATCCACATGTTAGATACATCCACATCTTAAACTAATTTCTATATCACTAGGGGGTTTAAAACTCCATTGCACTATAACTTCACCTACTCAGTCTTCAAGAGGTACTCCCAGGACCACCAGATAAGCCACACCCCATATCCTTAGGTCTCCATCCATCCATCATACATTTCCACTCACCCAACCCACACCTCGATGCCATATTCACACTAGCTTTTAGTTTTTGAGTTCCAAACTAACATCACATTTCAATCCCACAATCCACCTCACCATATCTGATCTAACTTTGCAGGATGAAGAAACACTATCTTTCTTTATTAAGCAAAGCAAACAGACCAATTTTACCATGGACATTCTATTTTTATTTTGATATCCAATCCCCTACACACACACTTTACTAACCCTCTTAGCATGCTTGCACAACAGGAGAGCAATAACACCTCAGGGAAGCCCACCTGATCCTCTCCAGCTGACCTCCACCCACATGTATTTCTAGCTCCGACCCATTTTGGGGTTGCCCCGAGTTCAATTGCTGCAGCAGCAATGCTCTAAACAGGCTCATATTCACTCTCATTTCCAAATATCACTATAGTCACACTCCCTCGCACTCATACAGCAGTAAATGCTTCTGCAGGAGCGCACATTGCCTCCATACTGACCAATGCACCTCTACAGCAGCGGAGATGCTCCGCTGAACTACACCCACCCTTAGCACCACTGCAACTGCAGTGACGCTCTAGAAATTTCATCTCTTGGCACCAGAAGCGGACCCTCATCCAACACCAGTACCTCCATATTCAGAAATGATATTGCCATAAACCACCCACTATATAACCTCAGCCAAATTTTCATATCTCTCATATTACAGGCTATAGCCCCCAGAACCCTTGATTCATACCTCACAGCATGAAAAGCCTTTAAACACTTCCACATACTGTACAAAGCATTCTTTCCTGATTTTTCCCTCCTCTCAATCACCTTATTCATATCTCACATATCTCATCAGCCAGCACTATTAGTAGCTACTTAAGCGGGATCCAATTTTTCCATAAGCTAATTTACGCATCCCCCTCAGATGCCATATCTAACTCCCAAATCCCCCCCCCCCCCAGATTCTAGACTCCCCATCACACTCAACATTCACTCCAAATGTATACACACACACACACACTGCTTAAAGGCTGAGAAAATCTCAAGATTCTAATTCCCCCCCACCCACTTTTTACTGACGATGCTTTTGGTTTCAAAAACACCTGAAAGAAATATTACGCCTATCTGGCTTTCCACCTGAATCATTCTCTAGCCACTTCTTCAGAATCGGAGCCGCCACTACAACTGCCCACAACGGGCTCTCACAAAATCAAATTCAGGCCCTTGGCTGCTGGTCCACAGATGCATTCAAAACATACATCCGACTCAGCAGACATCACCTCAAGGAAGGCCTGCTGTCTCTCACCAGACGACATCCATCACCCAGAGTACAAGGGCACGAGCACGACTCTGCCATTTCCTCTTCCTCCCCCTCCTTCTAGCGTTGAGTTTCTCTGCAACTTTTCTATAATTTCTAGCGTCGAGTTACTCAGCTAAACCCCTTTTTCTTCTAACCCTGCATTTTCCCCTATTATTCTTTAATTTCCAGCGTCGAGTTTCTCCGCTGTTTTTTTTTTTTCTAGCGTTGAGTTACTCCGCTAACTTTTCTTCCTTCTAGTGTTGAGTTCCTCCGCTCCTGCCTCCCATTTTTCTATTTTTAAATTCAGCTCTAACTACTCCCTCTCTATTCTTTTTTTAGCGCAAGCTATACTCCGTTTCCCCCATCACTCTCCCATGGAGGCCCAAGAGCTTCGACCAAGAGTCACGCCAAGCCCAATCCCCGGCCACCCCCTCACTCATCACACTTCCAGCAAGAGCTCCACTGCCCCCTTCCTTTCCCATTTCTTGCAGGACCCCCCCCTCCTCCTCACGGCTCTACTCCCACGGAGTGCCCCCAAGCCCTGACTCTCACAGGAATCAATCACTGCCGCCCCCTCAAGCCACTAGTGAAATCTTACTTTTGCTCCTTCTTGCATTGTTTCTCCGCATCTCCTTTCCTATTTCCATATCTCCGCATCTCCGCAACTCAACCTTTTTCTAGCGTCGAGTATTCCGCTACTCTTTTCTTCCTTCGCATAAGCCCTCACTCCCAAGCTCGAGTTACTCCGCTATTTCTTTTCCTTCCTTCTAGCAAAGAGTTACTCCGCTACTCTTCCCTATTTTTCGCATAGGCCATCACTCCTCAACTCGGACTCCCACGGAGTTTTCCCGAGTTTGACTCCATCGGAGTCATGGCCCCCCTGCCCACTTCACCCCCTCTCCTGCAGGAGTCCTCATCATCCAAAAACATACCCCGACTCCTGCAGGAGCCCGCCCACCCCCGCAGGAGCACCCCTCGCATCCGACTCCCCCGGAGTCAACCACAGCCCTCCCACGCCCAATTCTCAAATAGATAGGGCCGCATGACGGCCAGTGGGTAGCACTGTTGCCTCACAGCAAGAACGCCGCTGGTCCGTTCCTCTCAGGGCCAGTTGACGTTTCTGTGCGGAGTTTGCATGTACTCCCTGTGTTCGCGTGGGTTTTCCCCGGGTTCTCCGGTTTCCTCCCACCATTCAAAGACAGGCACCATAGGTAAATTGACTAATCAAAATAGCACTCTAAGGCAACTCTTAGTCAGATATATCCAAGCAGTTTACAGTTGGGGAGTTCTCGAGACCCACCTGAGCTCAAACTCTCCGCTCGCCCTCCAAACGGGAGGGAGCCCCGGGCTCAAGGATATTCTGAGCTCAGGGCTCTCCCCTGGGACAGCTTGCCAAACACGCTTTATCAACAATCATCAGCTAAGTGTGAACTCTTGAAATATATACACCATTAGTAGTTAATCAACGCATTTGCCTTATTTAAAAAATCTACTCGTTTTAGTCTTGCAATTATGATAACTTTTAGAAATAATGTATGTTTTTATCAACTTTTCTGTCATTAATTTCTCATTTGCTAATTATTTTATTAATTTGTTGATGTTAATATATTATAGGCTATTTTATATACATATCTAAAATCCTTTGGCATTCAAATTTGCTTTGAACTTGAAAGAGAGAGAAGCAGATTTGACCTGTCAGTGTGTGCACATTGCTCCTAAATAGCATTTCTTTTTCATGTCAATCTTTACATTAACCTATTAAAAAGAAAAGTGTCATAATAAATACAATTATTATTAAAAATGAAATTATGATTTGTTTATTGCATATAGTTAACTGTTTATGCGATGTGGGTAAATGGTGTTTCAATCTAGCTACCACCGCAAGTATATTTCAAACCTGCGGAAGCACTGTAATTGATACAGTTTTCTCCAATAAGGTGGTGTAATAAGTACATTTCAATTTTTTTAAGTGTTGTTTACATTAAAGAAGAAGAAGAAGAAGAAGAAGAAGAAGAAGAAACATTGGTTTAAAAAGTATTTTGTGACATGACAGTCTCACTCGCGGTTCTTGCGCACGATGCGTGTAATGAAAGACAATGACAATAAGCCTTAAGGTTCATGTGTTGTTTACTTTTTGTAAAGTATAGGCTACTACATAGCATATAACAATTTTGTTGTTTACATATGATATTGCATTTATTTGCATACATGTTTTATAAGCTGTAAAATGAAAGCCTCAGTTTGGTGCGAAGTTATTATTATGCAAACATCAAGAAAAACTTTGGATTTGTTTGATTTGTAAATTAGGCTACATAGGCTATTTAAAAATGTATATTATATAAGCCTATATATATCCTATTTGTTTAGTTTATGATGCGGCTCCAGGCAGCAGAGGCGATTAGCATTAGCGCTGGTTTGTCAACTTGTCCGTGTCAAACTGTGACCAGGAATATCATTCTTTCAGTTAATAGGCTTCTATAAAAACTTTAATTTTATTTAGGCTAGATTATTATTCTATTTAACAGACCAACACAATCTCACGGCAACTCGTGTTTTGGTGCTGAAGCATACTATAGCGGACTTGTTTTAAAGCACTTCACCCCAAAGGTTATTTGTTATTCTTTATTCCTTTAAATAATGTAGCCTAGTTGTCTTTTTAATGATTAATGAAGAAATTATAATGCTATGTTTCATTGTTTATCTTTAATTACTAGTAGTAGAGTATTTACAGCTAATGTATTGGCTATTTCTGTCCGTTTGCATCCCGTCCCTTTGTGCATCACTTCAGGAGGAGGCGTGAATTAATTTAGCTAAACTGCAACATGGTCATCTTCCGGAAATGTTACTAACGATCCATCAGGTAATGTTATCCCCCTCTCTCTGTCTTTTGGTAAAGCTCTGTCAACAAATATTTTTCCTCCACATTCCATAATGCACAGCGCATCGGCCTACGGCAGCTGGATTAGACCAAAAAGGCGCAGTACTTTTTGCGGTTGGGTCTGTTTTAGTTCGGATCATGTTCTCACCACAAACAATCCGCTCCAGGGTTCGTTTGAAAGCGTACCGAGTAGGGGTGTGAACCTACACTGGTCTCACGGTTCGGTTTGGTTACGATTATCATGCCATCTATTCAGTTCAATTCAATATCTTAGTGCATCACGGTGCATTGATGATGCTTTCCATACATAATTAGATTTTTTCTTCACAACACAAGAAAAAAAATTATAAAAATCTATAATAAATGTTTATATTTATATATTATTTGTAATACAAATTTGTCCTTCAATACAAGCAGTAATATATATGAACTGTACCTTTAATTTTACCTGCTCAAAAAAAAAACACTCTTAGTGAACATTTTAGACAAAACTCCAACACATGCACAGAAGATAGCACGAGCATTCATAACAAATAAACTAATGCAAATATGATCCCGCTTGCTTTTTGAGCGCTGGCAAGTTCTTACACCCCAATGATTGGTCATTGTCTTTACCCGCTCAACAGAAAGGGCTGCGATTAGAAACGAAAGCGCCCCATGAGTGACGCGGGAAAAACAGCCACGGATCAGTCTATATGCACATAATACGCGGTTATCAGGTAATAGAATAAATACAATACAATAAACTCACACCACAGGCACGCTTCTGTCTGGATCCACAAGTAACAGCTGAGAGGAGACAAAACTTTACCTCACGAACATGACAACAGGTCAAATGCTCGATTTGTTGAATTCGATTCAACCGAATTAAATAAGGCAGGTGTGAAAGCACCCTAAGATTTCTTTGTATTCTATTTCTCATTCTTATATACACATCAAAACAATGGGAAGCACCTTTTATCCAAGACAAACCTGTTTGTTCACAACAATTTGTCAATTTGTTTTTCAGTGTGGCATTATCTCTCTCCACACCACCTCCACTTTCGAGGTGGTAGGATGTGTTTTCTTAAATCTACAGTGCATCCGGAAGGTATTCATAGCGCTTCACTTTTTCCACAATTATTTTTTACAGCCTTATTCCAAAATTTATTAAATTAATTTACTTCCTCAAAATTCTACACACAATACTCCATAATGACAATGTGAAAAAAAAAATTTCAAATGTTGCAAATTTATTAAAAATAAAAAAAACAGAAAAATCACATGTACATAAGTATTCACAGCCTTTGCTCAGTACTTGATGCACCTTTGGCAGCAATTACAGCCTCAGGTTTTTTTTTATATTATGCCACAAGCTTGGAGAGCTCCTGTCTTTGGGAATTGTTGCCCATTCCTCTTTGCAGTACCTCTCAAGTTCTATTAGGTTGGATGGAAAGCAACGGTGTACAGGCATTTTCAAATCTCTCCAGACATGTTCAATAGGATTTAGGTCTGGGCTCTGGCTGAGCCACTCAAGGACATTCACTGATTTGTGAAGCCACTCCATTGATATTTTGGCGGTGCTTTGGGTCACTGTCCTGGTGGAAGATGAACCATCGCCCCAGTCTGAGGTCAAGAGCACTCTGAGGCAGGTTTTCATTCAGGATGTCTCTGTACATTGCTGCATTCATCTTTCCCTCAATCCTGACTAGTCTTCCAGTTCCTGCTGCTGAAAAACATCCCCACAGCATGATGCTGCCACCACTTATGGTCTGAGAGTCCTTCAGATGCCTTTTGCACAGATGGTTGTCCTTCTGTAAGGTTCTCCTCTCTCCACAGAAGAACGCTGGAGCTCAGACAGAGTGACCATCGGGTTATTGATCACCTCCCTGACTAAAGGCTCGTACACACCGGGGTGCTTTTCGTTTGCATTTATCATCAGCATTTTCCAAGATGTTTTTCCGGATTCAAACCCAAGCAATTTTCACAGGCGTCGAGCAGAAGAGTATGCAAAATCACTTCTTGACGTTAGATGGCGCTACACAACTTTAAGCTCCTGACACCCGCTTGTAACACAGAGAAAGAAGACAAAGTTGACACGCTTGTTGTTATGGATAGTTCTAGCAGCAGCTCCAGCTTTAGCGATGAAGAAATGATTTTTGTTCACCAGTGCAATAAGCAGCTCTACGTTTATCACGCCTCTGGGCATCTTCTTCAATGTGCGCTCGCATTGACAGTGTTGCGCTTGAGCGCCTCCAAGTGCTGTTTACTGTAACCTCAGCAGCTCTGTGCATGTGAACAAAAGTGCCAATCTGATTGGTTGAGAAGGTTTTGATGCGGCGCGTCAAAACAAAAAAACGAGCATGAGGCGTTTTTTTAAAAAATGACGCTTTTGCGCCTGGCGTTTTACGCGTTGGTGTGCACGATCACATTGACGCCCTTTATTTAGTCATAAGGCGTAAAACGTCGACGGAAAACGCAAGCAAAAAAGAGACTCTCACCAGAGTCCTGGTGGTTCCAAACATCTTCCACTTACGGAAGATGGAGGCCACAGGCCACTGTGCTCAATGGAACTTTCAGAGCAGCAGAAATTTTCTGTAACCTTCCCCAGACTTGTGCCTCAAGACAATCCTGTCTCAGAGGTCTACAATTTCTTTGTCTTCATGCTTGGTTTGTGCTTTGACATGCACTGTCAACCCTGGGACCTTATATAGACAGGTGTATGCCTTAATACAATTTCTTTGTCTTCATGCTTGGTTTGTGCTTTGACATGCACTGTCAACCCTGGGACCTTTTATAGACAGGTGTATGCCTTATTAATAACAAAATTAATAACAAAATCATGTCTAATCAACTAAATTTACCACAGGTGAACTCCAATTAAGCAGCTGAAACATCAAGAATGATCAGTGAAAACAGAATGTACCTGAGCTCAATTTAGAGATTAACTTCAAAGGCTGTGAATACTTATGTACATGTGATTTTTCAGGTTTTTTTTATATTTAATAAATTTGCAACGATTTAAAAAAATATTTTTTCACATTGTCATTATGGGGTATTGTGTGGAGAATTTTGAGCAAATAAATGAATTTAATCATTTTGGAATAAGGCTGTAACATAAAAAAATGTGGAAAAAGCAAAGAGCTATGAATACTTTCCGGATGCACTGTAAACTGAAACCATTTAACCAGGCAGAGCATTTTAAAACTATTTCTACAATTTACATTTTCAGTTTCTGTTGGGTTCACACTGAACGCAAAGTGAACACATTTGTTGCCTTAAGCTATTTTTCCACTAGAGTTGCATAGTTGAAACTTGTGCAAAAATGTGATTGAGGTGAATATCACACACAATACCACACAAATGTTTTGCATTTCATTTGCGAAGCCCAGTACAAATTGCTGACTATGTGTTTGCATTGACTTGCATGCAATCCACTCACCCAGATACTTTGGTTTACTTCAGACACTTGAATTGAGTCTGCATCACATCTCTTATTAGAAGGGGAACATGGGGAGCCATGGCTGCATGTGGTCCTATACAATCCTTGTTTAACCCTCCCAGTGACATTCCATGAACTGCCTATTGAAAACCAAGCAAAATACAAACATGCCAAGTAAAATTGCTTATAAACACAAAGACTATAGTTTAAAGGGGTGGGCCAGAGTGTTTTTAAGCCTGGTTGCGTTTATAAGATGCAAAGCAATGTGCTT
>CAIGQZ010031704.1:0-11425 GCA_903798205.1 Danio tinwini | reverse complement strand
TTAGATCATGTGATACTGAGGACTGGGTTGAACTGCTGGAAATTAACTAAAATACAACCTGATATTAGCCAAATTTGAACATACACACATAACATTTTAGAGTGGATTTGTAATTAGTTTGGTCATAAATAGTTTAAATACATTACCCTGCTGAAAAATCCAGCTTAAACCAGCCTAAGATGGTTGGCTGGTTTTAGCTGGTCGACCAGCCTGGTTTTAGAGGGGTTTTGGCCATAGTTTTGTAACAGCGCCACCTGTCGAATTGGATGAATTAGCGGAAACTTCAGTTTCAGGACTGCCTTTCCAGTGCCACCTACCTGATTAGATGATATAGTGAAACTGCATTTCTAGGACCGTAGTTTTGTAACAGCATGGTTTATGAAACACCTGCTTTGAGTAACCATTTACATTAAAACAAACACATTTATACCTAAAATATAAAAGAAAAATGTTGTTTAAGCTTTACACAAAAAAAGCTGAGTCCCTTAAAAATCTTATATTTCTTAAAAAATACTGTATATTTAAAAACCCCCTTAGATTTAACTAATTAGCTCAGTATTAGGGAAAATAAATTGAAATCAAGTTGGATCAGCATTTGCAGTCACTAATTTAAAACCAGAACGTAGAGAGTCAAGACACAAGAATGATTCAAGAATGCACGTTTATATATATATCCACACACTCATTTTTGCATTATTGCAATACAACAGCACAAACATGACCCCATAGTTTAATCAGTTGCAGCATTCAGACTGGCTGGCTGTAGACTTTAGCTCCTGTGAATGAGAGAGAGGAAAAGAGAATCAAGTTCAAGTTATATATATATATATATATATATTGTAGAATATGTATAATCATGTACATAAACTCAAAAGGTTAACCATTTGTTGTGCAATTATTCATTTATTTTCTTTTCGGCTTAGTCCCTTTATTAATCTGGGGTCGCCACAGTGGAATGAACCGCCAACTTATCCAGCACATGTTCTATGCAGCGGATGCATATACATACACACCCATACACTATAGTGTAGTGTACACCTCTACCACACTCTCAGAAATAAAGGTATGCAATATGTCACTGGGGTGGTACCTTTTCAAAAGGTAAAAATCTGTAGCTACAAGGTCCATATTAATACCTCAAGGGTACATATTATTACCTAAAAAGTACAAATATGTCCCTTTTAAAATTTTTAGGTACTAATATATACTTTTGAGGTACCAATATGGATCTTTTGAAAAGGTACCACCCCAGTGACAGCTCGTGCACCTTTATTTCTGAGTGCGCATGTCTTTGGACTTGTGGGGGAAACTGGAGTACCTGGAGGAAACCCACGCCAACACGGGGAGAACATGCAAACTCCACACAGAAATGCCAACTAACCCAGCTGAGGCTCCAACTAGCAACCTTCTTGCTGTGAGGTGATCGTGCTACCCACTGCACCACTGTGAGGCTGTTGTGCAATTATTAAGTTAATAAATTGCTTTACCGTGTTTAACTGTAATATTTATTTCTGGTTTAAACTTATGCACTGTTGGAAGAATCAAAGTATATAGGTATATAAGTAATAAAAGTGTTTTTAAGTATATAGTAACAATACCCACCAATTGAATGGTCTCCCTTCTTGCCTCAACTGGTTGTCTATCTGTTAAATTCTTCTACTTCACTGAAACAGAGAACAAACAATGTTGGATTAACATAAATATCAGTAATAAAAAGGTTCTCTTAGCATTGTGCAAATTTTACAATTTAAATCATATTTTAACCTGTAGCAACCTGCTCTGCATCATCCAAATACAAACTTATCAATGTCTGCTTATCTGCTTATCAATGTCTATTAATGTAGAGTAAATGCTAAACAAATAATAAAATTATAAATTAACTATTTGTTAATGCTTAATAATTTATTTATAGTATGCAGTTATTATAAAGTGTTAGCCAATAGTTTGAGATCATCTCAATGAAAATATTCCTATAGTTTGTTTTCTTTTCTACAATAAGCCTAAGCAAATCCAACCATATTGGCCATCACTTCATAGTGGCCAGGTAAAATAGGCCTACCTGATAGACATTTATATACAGTGATAAACAGTGAGAATCTATTTGTTCAAGGCCTGTAGAATAAGCCTAACTATAAAAACAGCAAAACATCTCATTCATCACTAAACGATGACAAAAACAGACTAATAACACATATTGTGGGGCAAACAGGCAGTCAGTCACAGTTTTTAATGTGCTAATGTGATGAAACAAAAGTAGAGGAAGTTTTCACACTAATAAAATATAGGTAAATCTGAAACATTTCGAACATCAACGTGCTTTTATCATTGTTTAATTAATGTGCACGTTTAGTCAACAAGCCATTAAATCAACATAAAACCATGGCCACAAATGAAGAACATCGTAATATTTAATTAAACTAGAACGAATTCTAGAACATTAATTCATAATTAGCAGCTCTCACTTTAGCTGTGTAAACCTCCTCATACTTATTATTACGGCAGACCCTTGAAAGTTGGATAATCGTGCGGGCTAATCGGGCATTTCTGCATAAATGTTGCACAGTATAACAGTAACAGTACAAAATAAACACATGCTTTAACAGTTTATAATAAAACGTAATAGAAAATCAGTACTCACACTTTCATGCCATCCATGTCGTCCATCTTATTAAAGCGTCTATAATCCAATCCGTTAGGTGGCAAAAAACTAGGGTCCTACAGATGCGGTCCTAAAAATGCAGTCCTGAAAGTGCAGCCACTCCGGTTGTGCAGAAACACCCTTCACACTAACCCAGCATTTCTTATAGTGAAACAAAAAACATTTTAACCTTTTGCCACTCTACTCAATTCTGTGTCTCCTCTCTGTGTATTTTAAGAAGTTATATACATAGCTAAAACAAACATCACCTGTGCTCAACTTGTTCTTTATGTTTGGTTCAACTTGTTTTTCGTGTAACTGTGTGAATAGTCTATTTCTTTCTGTGTGATATATTGGGCAGTGCATCAATACATGTTCTATGGTCTCCTGGTTGTTATTACATTCACACACCCCATCTGCATGTTTATTGATCCTGTGTAATGTACTATTGAGTGCTGTGATTAAATCTCATTCTTGTGAACGTGTCTTCTTCCTGTTTGCTTTTCCTTGTTTCCCTACCTCTTCCAACTTTGTCCTGTATGTTATAATATTGACGTCCTGTGTTTCCATTATGTGTTGCCATTTTCCCAATACTTTAGCTTTCACCATACTTTTGATTTCAGATTTGCTGTATTTAATGTCCATGTCTATGGTAGTTTGCTGTGCTGCTTGTTTTGCCAACTTGTCTGCCATTTCATTCCCACTGACCCCTATGTGTGCTGGTACCCACAAAATTGAAATGATAACTCCTGATTTTATAAGTTTATTTCCTAGCTGCACTATTTCATAAATTATGTCCTGCCGTGACTCTGATACTAAATTGTTTTTACTGACAAGTGCTGAGCTTGAATCAGATGCAATGACTGCTTTAATTGGTTTATTATCTTCAACCCACTTTAGTGCTAACCATATCGCCACCAGTTCTGCTGTATATACTGCTAAATTATTTCTGATTCTTTTTGCTACTGCAATTTTTAACTTTGGACTACTGTATGCCACTCCTACCGTTTGTCCAATTCTTGATGCGTATGTGTAAATTGTTTCCTTGTATTTTTCTCTTATATAATTTTCCACTCGTTTACTGTCAATCTCACTTTCTTGTTTTTCTTTCATTATTTCAAAATCAATTTCCAAATCACCAAGCAGCCATGTGGAAACTGTTGGAAACACTACAGTGAGAGAAATGGTGCATGTGTCTAACTCCATATCCTTTATTTTACTTCGTATTATCCATCTATTACCTTTAACATCCTGTTTCTCTCGGTCTTGGCACTGCATCAGAACTGTTTGTGCTATGTGATTATCATTATGACCTTTCAAGTTTGCCCAGTAAACTACAGCCAGTTGATCTCTCCTAAGTTGTAAATGCATCTCTCCATCTCAACTTGTAACGCTGCTATCGGTGTGGTTTTCATGGCTCCACAACATACTCTTAGTGCTTGATTTTGGATTGTATCTAACTGTTTTAATGTTGTATTAGCTGCTGATCCATACACCATACTACCATAGTCGATCCCTGATCTTATCAACCCTGTATAAACTGTTTTTAATGCTATTCTACTAGCAGCCCAGTCTACACCACATAGGCACCTCATTACATTTAACACTCTCTTACATTTGTCAATCATTTTCCTAATATGTGTGTTCCATGTAAGTCTCCTATCAAACCTCAGTCGCAGATATTTAAAAGATTCAACATTCTCTAAATCCCCCCAATCTCAATTTTAGTTCCCCTCTTGTTTTCTTTTTAGTGAATAACATTGCTTTTGTTTTTTCTTGAGATATTCTAAATCCCCACTTAACTGTCCAATCTTGCACTGTATTTAATATCTGCTGCATTTTCTTCATTATAAATGTTATGTTTCTCCCTCCTTTCCAAATCGCACCATCATCTGCAAATAATGCAACTCCTGTATGATTTTCTATCTCCTTAAAAATCCCATCAAACATTATAGAAAACAAAAAAGGGCTAATGATGCTCCCTTGTGGTGTACCATTTGACACTGTAGCATCCACTATATGTACTATTTATTTTAACTATTATAGATTCTCTATGTCTAAAAATACTGCTATAACTGATTCCCTGTTTACCTGTGCTTTTTTAATATCATCCTCCAGCCTTAAAATTGGATCCATTGTCCCTCTACCTTTCCTAAATCCACTTTGGTAATTTCCCTTTAGTTTCAACCCAGTACACTAATCTGTCATTAATCATCCTTTCCATCATTTTCCACATATGCGATTGTAGCAGTTTTACTCTGGTTGTGTGTTTTTCATTAAGACGACAGCGACGTTGGAGGTCTCAAGTTCGATTTATTCTGCAAAAACACATAGCACAATTAATATGCTGAAAAATGTGTCTCTCTTTTCCCACTCAGGCTCACGTTAGCAGAGCGAGAGCATGCATCTAACTCCGCCAGCAGCAGATTCAATACTGAAGATGGATGCATTAATAATAACAAACAAATTGACAAAAACAAAAAGTAAAAGAAAATATATACAAATAAATAGACCACAAAAATTAGCAGTCAACCCCAACATTGTTATAGTATACAACGTCAGATAACTTGTAAATAGAATGTTTTAACTGGTCACTAAATTACTGAGCAATAAAATGAAAAATAGTGTCAAACATCAGAAATGATACACAAGCAAACATTTAACTAGCAATATAAAATAAAATGCATTAATATATGCAAAATTACATTGCTTTGGAAACAGACCTCATTTAAACAAACTTGTATAATCACATATTCAAACATCACTTATCAAACATACCTGCAAAAACACAGAGCACAATAATATGCTGAAAAACGTGTCTCTCTTTTCCCACTCTGCCAATTAGAAAGAAAAGTCACTTTAAGCACTCAAAATGTGATTATTAACATTCATTTTCGATACATTATAGCTTTATATCACATTTATACATTCACTGTCACATGAATTAACACAGTGAACTCATTAAATACGCTTGAAAATCCTTACCAGGCTCACGTTAGCAGAGCGAGAGAGCATGCATCTAACTCCGTCAGCAGCAGATTCAATACTGAAGATGGCGCTGCCTGCCCACACACCGCATGAGTTACTGTGTGCATCACTAATATGTGCTCTCCATAACAACATTCACCAACATGGTCCCTTATGGAAAACCGGTCTATACCAAAACTTTATACATTATAATTAAGAAAACAAAATATGAAACAAAAGTAACTGGAAAAAAAGTAAAGTTTTGATGAAGTTCACTAATACTTAACTGCTGTATATTTTATACTTATTAGCTCAGCTACACGATGTCAAGGCTATTGGTCTATACCTGTTTGGCTGTTTGGGATCTTTCCCAGGCTTTGTAATAGGAATGATAACTGCCATCTTCCATTCCTTTGGCATAACCCCTACTTCCCATATTTTGTTATATAACCTCAGCAGCACCTCCTTTCCTTTATCAGTTAGATTTCTAACATTTGCATAACAAATTTCATCTCTCCCTGGAGCGGTTTTCCCTAATTTCTTTAACACCCTATTAAGCTCAGTCCCTGAGAAATTTATATTTAATACCTGGTCCTCTTCATTTTTCTCTAAATCAAACTGATATCTTCCCCAAGTTTCCTCCGTACCTCTTTTCTCCTCTTGGCTTAAATTGTCTGTGCTGTGTACTTTAACTAATGTCCTTGCTATGACTTCTGCTCTTTCTATATTATTAACAATAACCCTCTGCCCATCCATCAGCATTGGATATTCGTATTCTTTTCCATTTCCTTTCATTTTTTTAATCATTCCCCATACTCTCTCTACTGGTGTTGTTCTACTAATAGACTCACAAAATTGTCTCCAATATTCTTTCTTTGATTTTTTAATTGTTTTTCTTACTATTGCCTGTGATTGTTTGTATTCAATAAGATTTTGAAAGTTGTGTTCTTTTCATTTTTTTAATGCTTTATTTCTCTCCTTTTTAGCTTTCTTACACTCCTTTGTCCACCATGGAACGATTTTATTAATTATTTTAGGTTTAGATTTGGGTATTTCCATGTTTGCTGCTTCAACTATTCCACCACTAACTCTTATACACATACTTTCAACATCTAAATTATCTTCAATCTTTTGCAGACGATCTTCACTGATTTCCCTAAATTTATCTCAATCTGCTCTTTCTAAAATCCCCTTCTCCTCTCTCACTTCAATTTCTTTTACACATTCTAAACCTATTTGAGTTTTGATTGGGTAATGATCACTTCCAACTGTACTACCTCTTAATATTTCCCATTCACACCTATCTGCAATATCTTTTGTAGCTATTGTAATGTCTATTGCTGATTCTGTACCTCTTGCTATATCCAATCTAGTTCCTGTCCCATCATTTATGCAGACTAGCTCCTCTTCTTCTATGAATTCTTCAATTACTCTCCCATTATTGTCATTTTTGTTTCCCCGTAATGTACTGTGGGCATTAAAATCTCCACACCAGATAGTTTTTTCATTAATATCCTCCCATATCTCTTCCAACTGTTCCCTCTCTAACATTCTACATGAGTTATAAAAAAAATGTATTATTTTTACATTACCTTCACTTGACCATACCTCCACAATAATATATTCTAATTCCTTCCCTCTCTGTACTTCTCTGTACTGGATACCTTTTTGTATAAATTTGATAATTCCCCCTCCTTTACATATTTTCCTATCCATTCTTACTGCATTGTACCCTTTAATATTAAAATCCAATCTTGATATTAGCCATGACTCTTGCACACACACTATATCAGGTTTTTCATTTAAATTATCAATATATTTCTTAAATTCCTGACCATTAGAAATTAGACTCATCACATTCCACTGCAGTATAATTATTACCATTATGCAGCTCCACCCCATGTTTGTGATTGTTGTTGCTGAACTTCTTCATTTAATGTGTCTCTTACTGATTCCCAAGGGATTCCTTTAATACCCAAGTATTTCTCAGCTGACTTGACTATTATTTTAATCCTTTCCGTGCGGCTTGTTGTCTGTGCTGAACAGTTGATCACCTCTGCCATAAAAAGAACAAAGTCATTTTTATCCACAATCAGTGTTTCTTCCTTTATTTTATCGCCCTTTTTAGATTTGATCGTATCTTTCCTTTCTTCTCTTATTGTTGGTATTTGTACTGTCTGCTCACTTGTAGGCCTAACTTTCTTTGTTGCTTCTGCATACGATATTCCTTGAGTGACTTTTAGTCTCTGTACCTCTTGCATTCTTTTATTTACCTCACAGCCTCGATATGCTGAACTATGTTCTCCACCAGTTGCAACATTTTAGTTTTGCTTTCTTATCACTCATGTTCTCCACTACATTTACTACATCTTATTGTTCCTTTACAAACCGCTGCAATGTGACCAAACCTTTGACATTTGTAGCATCTAACAGGCGGCGGTATGTATACTCTCACTTCATAACTCATGTATCCTATGAAGACTTTGTCAGGTAGTTGTGTTTCATCACATGACAACATTACTGAAAGACTATCAGTTATGGCTCCATTCCATCTTGTTTTCAAGCGTTTAGCTTCTTTTACTTTAGCATTCGTTATTCCTTTAATCACATTGTTTATTGATTCACTGACCGGTATGCCTGTGATTACTCCTCGTATCATTTTTCTATCAAAGCACTCTGAGCATTTCACTTTTTTTACCATTTATTTACTTTAATTGCTTTCTTTTGTTGAATCTCATCCTTACACGAAACCAATAAGCATCCACTCCTTAATTTTTTAGCACATCTTACCTCCCCAATCTCCTTATACAGAGCTTTCGTTAGTTGTATAGGACTCCAATCCTCAAATGTGGCCCCTTCCTGTAATAGTCTAACAAACACTTTATACTCTCCGTTTCTTTCCGCTACACTGGATCTCATCTCTTCATCACTATCTAGTTTGTTTTTTTTTTTCCGCTTTTTACCTCTACAGCTTGTCCACGGTTCGCAACTCTCACTACCCTCCATCTCCTCAATTTCACTTCCTGATCCGTCATTTTCGTCTCCCCACTCCTGACCATTCTCAAGTCGTTGCCAACCGCCTGTACAGCTCCTCCTCCACTTGATGCTGCCATTGTCCGCCTTCCGTTCTTCTCCGCTACCCAGTTCCTCTTCTTCAGTATTCTTCTTCTCATGAGTTTTATTGGTGGTTGGCATACAACTTCTAGGTGCATTTCGCCACCTGCTGGTTAGGAGTGTGGGCTATGATCGCATTATCAATCCATCTTTAGAAAAGTAATGTAAAAAAATAAATGTAAAAAAATAAACCTACACCACTTCTATCTAAATTCTTTTATCTAATTTAGACATTTTTTATAAAAAATTCATTACAATTAATCATCCTATACAGTCCTCATCTGACTTGTTTTCTAGCACTTTAACCAAATTAAAATTCATTTAAACTCTTTTCAAATTTATAATAAATACTTTCCTTTCTCTATTGTACTTTGGACATTTCATAATTGCATGCTCCACTGTTTCCTCTAGCCCACAATAATCACATTTGCCAGTCTGATGTTGTTTCATTTTGTACAATGTACTGTTGAGTCCTGTATGCCCAAATCTAATTCCTGAAATTATACTCTCTTCCCTCCTACTTCTACTTGTTATTCTTCCTTTATCCACATTTATATTGTATATTAAACAACCACCTCCCATTTTTCCTTCCTCCCATTGCTTTTGCCACCTATTTTTTACAAGTCGCTTGATTAAAACTTTCATCTCACTTTTACTATACTTAACTTCCATGTCTACAACTGATTTTCTTTAGCGCCCTCGTCTGCCAGCTCATTCCCTGTTATTCCACTATGAGCTGGAACCCAACAGAACTTAACCTCTAATCCCATCATCTGAATGCGATATAGTGTTTGCAATATCTCAATCAATATATCCTTTCTGCTTTCAGAATGGCCACTCTCTAATGTCATCAGTGAGGAATTTGAGTCCGAACATACCAGTGCTCCTAATAGTCTGTTTTCCTCAACCCATTGAAGTGCCATTAGCATTGCCACCATTTCTCCAGTATAAACTGACAGATCATCTGAGATTCTTTTAACCACTTTTATTTTAAAATCTATTACTGTATATGCTACCCCCACTCTGTTTCCTCTATCTTTAGATGCATCTGTATATATTAAAACATGATTAAAATATTTGTCTTTAAGATATGCTTGCACCATTTAAATATTAAAGTTGCCCTCTGCACTTTTATCTCTTCTTCATCAGTGTTGTATCAACAATAGGTTTTGGTAGTAACCATTCAGGAGTACTTGACCATGGTACTGTTGGACTAATGAACATCTTGTTTAGTTCCATTTCTTCCGCCACTTTTGGTACAATCCACCCAAAACTTTTGATTTCAGACTTTTCTTTTTCCCAACAAGGTTTTAACACTTCCTTAACTGGATGATCAGAGTTATGTCCCTGTATATTGACCCAATAATTCATTGTCAATTGAACCCTTCTAAGTTCTAAAGGCAATTCCCCAGTTTCAGTCTGAAGAGCTGCTGTAGGGGTAGACCTTATAGCCCCTGTTATTAATCGCAATGCCTTATGCTGAATTTTATCTAGTTCCCTTAACATACTTGCATTGGTAGATTGAAATACTATACACCCATAATCCAGTACTGATCTTATTAAACTATTATACATTTTTTTTCATTGCCACCCTTTCAGCTCCCCAGTCAGATGCTCCCTAAACATCTCATTACATCCTGTGCTTTCCTGCATTTATCCACAATTTTCTCAATGTGTACTTTAAAACGGAGCTTCTCATCATACCATACCCCTAAAAACTTAAAACATGAAACTCTTTCTATATCTTGTCCACATAACTTCAGAATTAACAGTTTGTTATACTTTTGCTTTGAAAAAAAAATTACTGTCTTTGTTTTTTTTCAACAGAGAATCTAAACCCCCACTTATATGACCATTTTCCACCACTCCTAAAGCTGTTTGCATTTTCCTTACCACAAAATCTACATTCCTTCCACGTTTCCAGACTGCACCATCATCTGCAAAGAACAGCTTATTCCTCTCTCGATATCTGAAAACACATCATTAATCATGAATGAGATTAACAGAGGGCTAATTATGCTTCCTTGAGGAGTACTATTTTCCACACACTTGTTCCTAGAGATACTTTCCCCAATCTTAACTTGTAAAGTTCTTCCAAATAAAACGTCTTTAATCCAGCTTACCATGTTTCCATCAATCCCTGCTTTCTTTAATTATCAACCCCTCTCTCTCCACATCATGTCATAAGCCTTCTCGATATCCAGAAAAACCGCTACTACCTTTTCTTTACTAATCTGTGCTCTCCTTACTTCATACTCTAAACACACTGTAGAATCTATAGTACTTCTCCCTTTCCTGAATCCATTTTGATAATTCACAATATATCCTTTAGTTTCCATATAATATGTTAACCTTTTATTAATCATTTTCTCCATAATTTTACATATATGAGAAGTTAATGCAATTGGTCTGTAATCAATTGGTCTAATTCCTTTCTTCCCTGCTTCACGTATTGGAATTATTATTGCCTCTTTCCATATTCGAGGTAATTTACCACTCTCCCATATCCTATTATAAAAATCCAGTAAAATATCTTTAGATGTCTCACTTAAATTTGACATCATTATATAACAAACCTGATCTTTACCTGGTGCAGACACTCTATTGTTCCTTAATACATCATTTTGGGTTGCAGCTGGAAGGGAAAACATATGGTGGAATAGTTGGTGGTTCATTCCGCTGGGGTGACCTGAAGGATTTGGATTT
>CAIGQZ010031702.1:0-51302 GCA_903798205.1 Danio tinwini | reverse complement strand
TATATATATATATACACATAAATTTTTTTATTTGTAAATCAAATATCTTTTATAGTTTTCTAACTTAAAAAAAGCTGAAATATATTTAATATTTTAGCATTGTTTTGTACTATTTAGGCCAAATATTATCAAAATACTTTTGAATTATATTTTATACATGTGTTTTTGCATTTCTTTTCTTTTCCAGTATTTGGGCATTTTAAATGTCATTTCTCTTAAGCTTTACTGTTTGTTTGTATTTAGCAATTTTTAATAGAAATCACAATATTTACTTGAAAATAATATTTTTTTTTTAAATGAAAACAATTCATCATTCATTATTTATCTTGCTGAATTAAAGTTAAATCATCTTTGAAGTGCGCTTATGTTATCCTGATATTCTGCATGGAAGCTCCATTGGGAATTTGCTACAGTAACTATGAAGATTTGTCACGTGTAGGATGACTTTAGTTATTTGTTTGAACATTGTCTTTCCTGTTGTCTTCTTAAATGTGTTCAGAGGTTAGTGTGGTAATTGTTAGAATCTGCAACCCCATTTTTAAGATAACTTATACACACAGATGGTCTTATTATTCTGTATTTAAAGCAGTATTTTGAGTATCAGTCTAAATATTCATTCATTTTATTAATCTGGGGTCCAGTGTAAATATGCAGTTATTTAATAGAAGGTTTCATTTGATTTGTAATTTCTATTTTCACTTTAAAACATGGTTTGTAGTGGTGTTCGAAATCCTTGAAAATGCTTGAATTTTTATTGATTGTTTTCAAAGTTGTGGATAAAGTGCTGGAAACGGCTGAAATGTGAAAATTGTGTTGCTTTGGTAAAAATGCATCTTATTAAATAATCAACTATTTCAGTAAAATAAAATTTTTGCTTTTGCATAAAATGAAAACTCTGGAGTCTGTAGTGTGATCTGCTTGTCTTTTGTAATTTTTTTACTCCGTGTTTAAGAGGAAGATGACTCATTTAAGATGCAAATAAAAGACATTTAAGAGAGTAAATAAGACTAATTCAATAATGAGCTTGGTGCAAACATGGCATTAAAATTTCTCCTTACTATAATATAGAATACAAATGACAATTAACATCTGATATAATGTGTTGAAGTATGTATTAAGGCTGCACAATATTGGAAAAATTACAAATTGTGATATTTTTTTATTCTGCGATTTTTTATATATATTATGTATGTATATATATATGTATGTATGTATGTATGTATATATATGTATGTATGTATGTATATATATATATATATATATATATATATATATATGTATGTATGTATGTATATATATATATATATAAATGCGATATGAATACAATTTCACTAGATGAGTTGAATAAATGTTTGTAAAGAATCTATAATTTTAGATTGAATGAGAAGATTCTGTAGGGAGTGCATAAAATATAATAAACAATCTACAAGCACAGATAAATTCAATAAAGAAAAAATATAATTAATAAATAAAGAGCGTTTTATTGTTTTCCCAAAAGTCAGAAATGTATTCATGTATACAGTAATTTAATAATGAGACACAGTCACAGGCCTCAAAAAACACAAGCAAGATGATAAATTATAATTCAGACTCAACATTGCATATACTCGCGACATGACTATTGCTTCATATGTGACTGTTGCTTCACATTGCGATATCGATGCTGAAATGATATATTGTGCAGCCTTAGTACGTATGTAAACATGTAATTTGGCAGAAATGCTGGAAAAGTTTGAAATTGCATTTGGAAAGTAGTTGAAAAGTGCATAATTTTGACTTTGGAAGAGTTATTTAAATCGTCTGAATTGTCAACTTAACATGTTACATTCTTACAAGACACAGAGCCGGAGGGAATTGTTGCGTTTTCGGTTTATCTTGAACTTCAAGCCAGCTTTTATCTTTTATATGCCTCAATATGGTTTCCTTTTGCCTTTGTGTTTCCTGTCTTTGCTGGTCGCAGATTAGGTTTCTGGTTGATGTGTTTATGTCTGGCCGTTTGATGTTTTCCAGCCAGGGGTTTACAGCTTTATTACATTTCTTTTCAGACTAAGAAGTATAAGTAGTTACAGCAGTTTATTAAATTAGCTGTAATAGATTGGGATGTCTTCTTGTTTAATGAGAAATAATAGGACAGAGAACCTTTTCAGACATGTAAATGTGGGGAAGAACTAAAAAGGCATCTGTGCAGCTACTGTTTCGTTTATGTCATTATCTTTACAATTGCTTCTTTATGATTTTTAAAATCAATTCAGATAATTAAAAGTCAGTTCAGATTAAAGAAAAAAAAGGTTTTTGTCTACTGAAAAAGAAGTCTTGGCTTATATCAAGTCATATTATATGTATTATATTAGGCTCTGTCTGTCTCTTTACAGGTGTAACATGGGGGAAGATTGTGTCTCTGTATGCAGTGGCCGGAGCTCTAGCTGTGGACTGTGTTCGGCATGGACATCCAGCAATGGTGCACACTATTGTCGACTGCATGGGCGAGTTTGTTCGCAAAAGCCTTGTGTCGTGGTTAAAGAAGAGAGGAGGCTGGGTAAGAAGTCTTTTTTTGAAGAAGACATATGCTGCGTCCCAATCCACATACCTATACTACGTCCTAAAAGTATGTACTTTTCTTTATAAAGGAAAAGTATATACTTTTGAGTGTGTAACAGAAGAGTATCCAAGCTTTGGGACATAGTACTTCCTCGTTAAAAGATTTTTATGTCAATCATCCACACATCACCCACATTTCTTACATATTCAATTTCATATTTATTAGAGAAGCAGCAGCAGCAGGATTATCCACCATTCGTCAGTCTTTCATGCAAATCTCCTCAGGTCTTTGGATAAATATGCATATCTTTATATCATATCAAACATATCTTTATATAAGTTCACATTGTTGTTGCAGATGGAATATAACACAGAAAATTTGATTAAAATATGTTACAGTTGGCTAGATATGAATTAAAAGTCATTCAAACAACTTTACCGAAGCCTCTCTACTTGACGGTTGGTCTCGCGAGTGTGTAGTTTATTGACATTATTCATCCACATTTTTAGTTCTAATCAAATTCACGTCCAATGTGCAATGTATTGTGGGCAATATCAGCGGTTAGAGTATGGACGCTTCTACGCTTTGAATTTTACCGGAAATAGTAAACCATACGGGAACCTTTGCCATGCTCTTTTCAACATACTATGATTTGGGACATACTAATTATATTTTCAAATGCTATTTAGGACTGATAGTATGCGAATTGGGACGTAGCTTTAATGTATTTTTGTAAGTATGCAAACTAGAGTTATTCACATAAGCAATGGAATATGGGGAAATTTCATGGTCAAAACTACATCCATTATGCAGAGTTGATAGTATAGAGATACACCAAGCAGAATTCTCTTTCAAAGCATTTTTGTTGGTCATTGCCTCTCTCAAATACTTGATTCTGATTGGTCAATTGTGACTGAGCATTCCTTTTGCTAAGTTAATAGATAACTGATAACGTAAAGTGATAATTCACTCAAACATGACAATGATGTCATTTACTCATCCTTCACTTGAGTTTCTTTCTTCTGTTGAACACAAAAATTTCCCTAGCATTTGTTTTTTTTTACTGTGGAAGTCAGTTGTTTCCGGTTACCAGCTTTCTTCAAAATATCTTCTTTTAGGTTCAGTAGAAAAAAAGAAAGTCATAAAGGTTTGGAAACACTTGAGGGTGAGCACTGCAACTACTTTAGACTAGTTTCTAGTCCAAATATCTAAAAAAAAAAAATCTTAAATCAAGAAGCATTTACTATACAAATAAAATTATTGTTCTGTTTTCAAAAATAACAATGAACTTTTCTAATAAAATTAGTTTTATAATAGCCATTTTAAGTTAAATAATCATGTTTTAGGTTTGAAATAAGTTTTTTTTAAATTACCCCATCAGCAGAATATTTGCTCATTTCAAGGAAAAACTCACTTTATTTTGAAATATTTTTTCAGAAAATTCTAATTGTACTGTCGCCTCACAGCAAGAAGGTCGCTGGTTAAACCAAGGGTTTCCGGTTACACACATTTACCACGCGCATACACCTGCACAGCGAAGGGGCGTGGCCCCTGTAATGTTACAGCAGACAAAGCTAAAATGCCGTCCAAACGCTGCTATTTCCACAGAGCTTCTTCTGTTTCTGTATTTGGGCTTCCAAAGGACACGACACAAAGAGAGGTGTGCTTACAGTTGAATTTGAATTATGTTCTAGAAAATTATAAAAAAATATATAGCTAGCATTTAACAAAAGAAGAGCAGCTCCAACCACAATAGAAGAAGCTGTGGATTGTGAGCCACAACCTGTAAGTATTTTTAATTTGTTAAAATTGTTCTATTACATGCACAGTGTCCAGCGGTAACGTTATGTTGTAGCAAGTAAACAACAGGAAATGCTGTTTGGCACCTCTAACAATTTAGCTACAAATTCATGTTTATCCATCAAACCCCTGTAAACACACACAATCTTCAGCAGCGCTGCAGTGTCTCTCTATGCAGCTGCTTTCTTTGCATCATACATCTCAAATAATAAACTCGCAAAAGATATAAGAATGCTTCATATTACTTACACATGCTTATAACCCGAATATATGTGAAAGACATGTAACGCGTTGAGTTGGGTAAAAAAATACAGGACAGCTCGCCTAACTCGTGTTGCAGCAGAAAGTCATTCAAAGCCCACACGGGTCGCATTCCACATCTTGTGCTTTATTCTTCTGTCAACAGCATCACTGTATATTACAGTAAAATAACTTAATTTGAGCATCAGAGAAAAAGAAACAGAATCAAAGCGGGTGCTTGCGGAGGCTGGACGCTTTCACTGTAATGTGGAGCCAATCCACGACAGTCGATTTCATGTTAGCAGAGTAGCTGTATATAATCAAAGTACGATATATGAAAAAATGATGTGATTTCCTACAAGTGAAGCATGAACACACATTGCTTTGCATCTTATAAACATAACCAAGCCTTAAAAATACATTGTGGACCACCCTTTTAATTGTCTTTAAATTGCATCTTGGTTTAAACGTTTTTTTTCATATTTGGACTGGAAACAGGACAAAAACTCTAAAACTAACTCTTTTAATTGTTGGGTAAAATTAAAATATCAAACAGGTGTGATGTCATTTCAAACTAAATCAGGTCAAAACAATGTCTGTTCAGTAGTTCCAAATTACTTGGAAAAACCAAACCATTGCTGGAAAATGTCTTCAAACTACCATTGGTCTTTGACCTGAACATTTGCTCTGGTGTATTTACTGGTGCATTAAGGTCAGAAATCAAGAGCAGGGGTCTGTTCTATGTACCTTACCTAGAGGATTACCCCTGAAATCCATTTTTTTTTGTATTACACCCAAAAATGAAAAAGGATTACACCCAAAAACAAAAAAAAATATTTTAATTACTCTCATAAATAATTACTCTCGGGAACTCTCGTGTTGTTTTTATCCCCTGAGATAGATGTTCATTTTCTGAACACAAATTAAAATATTTTAGATGAAATCTGAGAGCTCCCTTGTCCTACATAGACAGAAAAGTCCAAAACAGGAACCAAAAACTGTCCATGTGACTTCAGTGGTTTAACTGTAATCATATAAAGATTCAAGAGCAATTTTTTTATCTCCAACTAAATACTCATTTTTGACTTTGTCTCCCACATTAGTTTATGGTGCCGTTAACCACAGGCAATACAATATTTGTGTGTTGTGCTGCTGACTCTAATAGCATTACATCATATGTTGTTCATATTAACAACAATAAAATCCCACTCAATAATCTACATACCAAGAAAGAGCCCCTGGTTGGTCTATATTCAGCACATGACATGATTATTACTTGATCTCAAAGGGAATTTCAAAGCTCCAGCAAAAATCCACACCAGTAGTATCAAACACGTTCTTGACTGCTGTTTTTTCCACACTGTCTTTTTAGTTGCGCAATTGTTATGATATTAAAAGAAAAATGTCCAGCACATAATAGTAATAAGCAAAAGTCTGTGGTCACCACCAACTCTGGTGTTTTAGCAGAGTTTTAATGGCCATTACATTTTTGTGTTTATGTCATTTAAAGGTAGTGTATGTGATTCAGAGTGGCTAGCCAGGGTTTCCGCAGGGTCTTAAAAAGTCTAACATTTAAAAATCGAAATTTAAGGCCTTAAAGTCTTAAATTCGCTGTTCTAGGTCTTAAATATTTTTGCACAGGTCTTAATTTTCCGATGTCCGTGTAACGCTACGTCTAATGCTCATTTAAATTATTTTTTGTTGCTGTTGCTTGGTTTTCAAGGAGTTGTAGTTTTTTGTTTCACTAGTCCGCGGTATTACAACTACACATGAGACCAACATGCAGTGCACGCGGTGAATGTGACATCATCGATGTGTTTGCGCGACATGATTTCGGCTGGCGGGGCTCATGTAATGTTTTGAGACTCGAGTGAACACTTAACAGTTCGAGCGACGCCGCATTTGATTTGAGTTGAATATGAAACACTTTGAAGAGATTTTGTCTGAAACAGGTACACACATCTTCTCTATGATTAAGATGTGTCCATGCATGATCATAGAGATAACCAGATGACCAATAATTCTTGGCTAGAAATTGCAACAGCAGTGGCAAAGGAGGAAAGTTTTTGTAAAAGTTTGGAAAACCTGAGGGATAAGTTTGTTAAAACAAAAAAAGAGGCCATGGCAAAAGCGGAGATCCAGGTTGTTTTAATATTACAGAATGTTTTTCCACCAGTCATAGGTTTTACACTGATGTATAGGTTACAAGTGTGAATTTAAAACAATTTACAATTAAGTTACAAACTTAAATTAAGTAACAAATTATGTCTTTGATACAGTTGAAGTCATAATTATTTGCCCCCCTTTGAAATTTTCTTTCTTTTTTAAATATTTCCCAAATGATGTTTAACAGAGCAAGGAAATTTTCACAGTATGTCTGATATTTTTTTCTTCTGGAGAAAGTCTTATTTGTTTTATTTAGGCTAGAATAAAAGCAGTTTTAATTTTTTTAAAAAAACATTTTAGGGTCAATATTATTAGCCCCTTTAAGCTATATATTCTTTGATAGTCTACAGAACAAACCATCATTATACAATAAATTGCCTAATTACCCTAACCTGCCTAGTTAACCTAATTAACCTAGTTAAGCCTTTAAATGTCACTTTAAGCTGAATAGAAGTGTCTGGAAAAATATCTAGTAAAATATTCTTTACTGTCATCATGGCAAAGATAAAATAAATCGGTTATTAGAAATGAGTTATTAAAACTGTTATGTTTAGAAATGTGTTGAAAAAAAAATTCTCTCCTTTAAACAGGAATTGGGGAAAAAAGCGGGCTAATAAATCTGACTTTAACTGGAAAGAAATATATGAACCCATCAGTTTACAATATATTGATGCCTAATTTCTAGGCTTTATTGGTGATAATGGTCACAAATGTTGGATCATTATTTACTTTTTAGCTTATAAGTAGAGGACAGAAACTAACAGACAGTAATGTGTGAATTGTTGAGTGGGCAAAAAACCCCAAAAACGTCAGTATTTTAGTAAGTACTTTTTTTAGTTTTTATTCTTGCCATAATAAAAAATATAATTGTAGAGCAAGTCAAGTTCTGTTGCCATTCATATTTAACTTTAATAGGTAGAACTGTCCGAGATATGAACAAAAGCAAAGGATGCATAATTTAGATTTAAATTTTTTTTATATAAAAAATCTTGAATGGTTATAAAAATCTTTATAATAAATTATAAAAACAATAAAAAACAATTATCTTGAATGATATTAATGATATGACCTAGTTCCGGAAACTTTCTACCTCTCTTTCTTTTGACCGGCCCCTGTTATTTAAAAGAATATCTCAATGGCGAACGCGTTAAGTATAAAAGCCTTGTCCGTTTTGTGAGGTGCGCGATGTGGCGTCAGACGAAAGAATAAATCAGACTTTAAAGGGCACCTATGGTGAAAAATCTCCTTTTCAAACTGTTTGGACAGACATATGTGTATGTATGGTGTATAGACCATCATATTGGGGTAATATAAACACACTCAGTGCTTTTTTTTTTCAATTTAACAACATAAAAACGGTGGACCAATTGGAGCCGTTTTGAGATCGACCACAACTTGACGTAGGAGTGCGGTCCCCCCGCCTGCCGAATTGATTGACAGCTGCGTATTAACATGTCTCAGTAGTAACTGTATAATCATATCAACCAGACACAGGACCACACTAAGTAACCGTAAATAAAAGTCTGTTCAGTTTGCTAGGATCATCAATCATCATCAAATGTGATCAAGAGTGAGTTTTACAAGTTTAAAATGTTTTAAAACAGTGCATATTTGTAATCAATTACAGCGATTTACTTCAACACAGCCGTGTGTCAGAACAATTATAAAAGACGCTTCAATCCCGGTTTGTGGACGTTAAATCAGGTTTATTTTGTACATTAACATAACAGATATCCATATAGCAGTGGAGATTAACCTGCATCCTATCACATTTGCGTGCAAAAACAGTGCTAAGCTAAACGCGCGCTGTCTGTGTGTGCCTGTCAGCTCTGTGTGTGTGCCTGTCAGCGCTGTGTGTGTGCGTGAACTTTGTAACTACATTGTGTGTGACTCAGCCTTACAACTCCACAACATGCATCACATACTTATTGGTAAGATTCTTACTGTAGTTTCTCCTCACAAACGTTACGTGAGATCTTATTCCTTCATATTTGTCTGTTGTCTGACGCAGCCGAGGGAGCCGCTGCCAGGCACGTGGAAACAGTGGGCGTGAAGGACTAGCCTTAAAGGCGCAGTACACAAAAACCGCTAACTGATGCTAAATGCTACAAAAGAGAAACCTATGACAGGTATAATAAAAAATCTGATGGGTGTTTTGAGATATAACTTTACAGACACATTCTGGAGACAAAAAAAGACTTGTATTAAATCTGGAAAAAGTGGTAACCTAGGTGCCCTTTAAGATGTTTGTTTGTTTTTTAGTCCAATTGTGCATCTAACCTGTCTTTAGTACTGTTCAATTTGAATACATATATTTAACCACAAATTTTGCATTTTCTTTTTTATGTGTATGCGTGTTTTTGATGTTGTGATATAGGTCTTAAATTGAATACTTCATGGTCTTAAAAAGGTCTTAAAAAGTCTTAAATTTAACATTATGATATCTGCAGAAACCCTGGGCTAGCAGTTGCTAAAACTAAATATCTCACCTGCCCACCCTGGATAAAAACCATGCTTCCTCCAAAACACATGAATGCGCACACGCTGTCACAGACCTGAGAACAGAAGTGATAAAAGGAGGAAATTACCTCATGTCTCATTCATCAGTGAGAAAGCATTACAGTTCAAAGCACATATTACAGTATCAACATATTAATGGAAGTGTTCTAAAGCACTCAGCTGAAGATTGTTGGATGAGAGCAGGTAACCATGGTCAGTCCGTCTGCATAATAAGAATCAGAAAGAGCGTTTTGCCAGGTATGTTCACACATACGAGGAATTTATTTTCGTGACAGAGCTTCTACAGTGTCACAGAATTATGCCTCATTCAGACTAGCAGCAACTTTGTAGCTGCCTGTCGCTCTGGGTGGTGAGCTGCTTCAAACGCAGGTCTGTGTAGGTATATACCAGTGATGAGTCGTTCTTGAACGATTCGTTCATTTTGAATGAATCTTTTATGTGACTCAAGAATGATGAGTCCTCTGCAGGGAGTGATTCGTTCATTCGCGTGTATGCGCACATTTGTGCAAGTGGAGGAGAAGATTAGTTCATTTTTCAAGTCCTCTATCGGTTTGAGTCATTCGTTCCTCACGTGAAAGACAGAAGCCAATCATATGCATTTAGAGCCGGAAAAAGATTTGATCCGTTCATCTCTTGAATCCTCGGTTTGAGTCAGGTGCGCCTGCAGGATTTTAAGGTACGCACATATCCAGCACCACCCCGCCCCATCATCCCTTAATCCTAAAATTGTTTAAAACATCTTAAATGGTAGCGGTTCTATGCGAGGAGGCTGTGCAGCTGGATCAGAATTGTCCGATGAATGAGACACGGGCTGGGCCTCGAGTTACCCCGGCTCAGGTGCTGATGAGACTGCGGTCTTCACCCTGTGTTGAAAAGCAATATTTGTCTCATTAGTTTTGTCCTTTTGGCAAATATCTTAATTAAGTATAGCTGTTTTAAAGAGAGTTTGCTCATTTTGAACCTTGTTTTTAACTATCTGAATTGTAATTTTTAGTGTGCGGAAAAACCGCCAGCAAAACTAAAGCCAATATATTTCTTTTCCCATCTTCCACCATGCAAGTCCATACTCAGTTTAAAACACACAAAGCAGACCTTTATTTATTCTCATTCTTTCTTGCTTTGTTAATATATCATAGTGTGTACTGTTTAATAATCAACTTAAATTATGTAAAAAATCTATTGATAATAAATAAGCGTCATTAATTCACACCTTCTCGTGGTAGGTACATGATTGCACAATGCGTACTGTCGTACGGCTGCAGGTGCCACTGGTTTGAGTCATCACGTGAAAGACACAAGCCAATCATATGCATTTAGAGTTGGAAAAAGATTTGATCCGTTCATTTCTCGAGTCCTCAAGTTTTGAGTCATCTTTACATGCTGTGACGTGATGAACGAACGACTCAAAAACCTGAAGACTCAAAAAGTGAACTAATCATGGGTGTTTCAGACTGTGTGCATTGGTTAAGCTTATATGGGACTGTTAGTGTCATAAATGACTTAAATTTGAAGACATGCCAGAAGAGGTGAGCAGAGCTAATCATAGATAAAACACCAGGTAAACAATGATTATTTTCTCTTTCTTAGTAGCATTGCATTGTAAAGTAGTATTCTAGTTATAACTTCTAGTGTGATCAACGTTTCAGACCAGACGTGAGTTTCTGCAGACTCGGTCGTTTAGAAATAAAACTAAAGAGACAGTTGTTGTTTAAGTTTATTGGGGATTCCTAATATGAAATTCAATGGTAAGCTTGGCAAGCAGTATTGGAGAATTTGATGTTTTCCCATTCAGACAGAATACCCGAACATACTGCCTAAAGATGGCTGCCGAGTGAAATAACTTGCCTTAAAGGTACTTTGACAACACGGAGGTGGTCATTGACATCGTCGCCATCTTGTAGTCCAGTCTTGTAGAACATGCTTATGGTGTGATCTATTTGTATTATTGTAGAGGGATGCAAATCCTTGAAATCTTAAAATGTATAGGACTGAATATATAGATTTTACAAAGAATTGTTTTAGTCCTAAGCCTGATAAATCATCACCTTGGAATTATAAGGTTCTATCTGCATTTTAAATGATTTTGAGATATTGGGCTTCCTTATAATATGCCTTATAATATGAATGTAACAGTTCTCTTTCATACATTAACACGACAGAGATCCATAAATGAATTCTTAAAGTAAATTATCAAAAAAATTTAACATTTGCAAATTTGGGAAACAAAGCAAGGCAAATGCATATATTATAAGGGATGCTTAGAATTATAAGGCTCTGTTTGGCAGGTCATTAATTAAAGCAATTAATTTCAAGATATACCATCAGTCTGCTTATTAATTTAATTATAAAAAAAATTGGTGTTGCATTTCTGCTTTCTATAACATTTATTTAACGTTTTAGGATGAATATTTTTTCTTGTTCAAATTAAGCATACAAATCTGTGCTAAATATTTTGTCCAGTGCACGTTATTTTTATGTAATTAATATGGTAATATTTATTGTTGTAATTAAGACCCCATGAATAAAAAATATATATTTGCCCTTTAAGGCTTAATATCAAATTTAAAGACTTTAAAAGAAAACAGACAATAAGCAAATGAGTTGTTTAACAAAGTTGAATAAACCCTGAAAATGTTTCACTGACTACATATACACAAATAAAAATATTTCACATTTAATATATTTTTTTTAAACAATGGAGCAGTTCAGCAGTGCTGATCCTGATTGGTCCTGCTGCATGCATTCTATATAGTATGCTAAAAACAGTATGCGAGCCGAGTACTATGTCTGTATTCATAGTTTGAAAAACAGTATGTAAGAAGTACCTGGCTGACCTACTACTTCTGGCGAGATTCTGAAGTGTGTATCGGATGGATGCTAAGCTATTCCATGACGCACCACGAGAGAATTTATAAATTGGGACTTGCGTAGGTCACGTGATGATGACAAAAAGGCGGATGTAGTACGTCCGATTTCCATTACTTCTAACATTCATACTGCATAGAACGTACTTTTTTGACAATCGAGTAGTACATTTAAATTCAAATGCAGTACCTACTGATTAGTAGGTGGTTTTGGAAGCAGCCAGTGTCAAATGGTTGCCACATTTAAAAAAATATGCATTCTTGCTTATTCTTGGGCCTAAAAGAGGTGGTCTGGGGTACAGTTCATGTGAACTCTGGTCCGGTTCACTTCTGGTACCGCATGAATGCAATCGTATCAAATAACGGAGTTGACCGCCAACTGTACAACAAACTATTGTTTTCATAACGTTCATACAGTACGTGTGTGTGTGTCTGTGTATCATGTACTGTACCTTGGTGACAAGCAGGACTGAGCCAGGGCAATCACAGTAATAATGTCTGCTTGTCTCCTCTAAAAACAGCTTCTGACATTGCGTTATGTTCTGAACATTTCTGATATTTTTGTGGCAGAAAGTTGCGAGTGGCTCTCTGTATGCTACCAAAACCAAAAGATTGAGTAAAATCAGAATGACAGCGATGTGCATACGTTTTTCCATTTTGGAGCTTTGCTTGTATCCGTCACCTAACAGCCGTACACACAACAGCAGCTCGATGACGCAAGCGTACCGGGGTTCAGAAGGAGAAGAGACAGTGTAAACACAAACCAAGGGAGAAGGTGGCAAGGGGGCACAATCGAACTTGGGTACGGTCCAGGCAATTGAACCAAGTGTGAAAGCACCCTTAATTAAAATGAGCTGAAACAGATTTTTTACGACAATTATATATTTTTTACATATATTTAAAACTATTTGCCTTAGTAATGTTGGTCAATTTAAAATAAAGTGGTTAAATAAATAAAAAATCCTAATATTCCTAAAGGTATTGTTAAAAATACTCAATAATTATAGATACAGAATGATATGAAACATGATATCATGATCATTTCTTTTTTTTTTTTTTTTGCAATATCACCCAGCCCTATATTCATTCTGCCTAAAGTTGTTAAGCAAACATAATCGATTTGTTTTGGGACAACACGAATGAACAGTGTGGAAGTCTATATTTTTACAGTGTTTGTCAGATTATTAAAGAAAAGATCACCTGGTGCCAAACTAACAATTAATAACAGTGAGGAATCTGAAAGTGTTCAGTTATTTTGATGGGCGTAAAAATACTAAACACATAAAGGAGCTTTTGACTCCTTTTTCAGTTAACTGAAAGAAAGGTGCTGTGTTTATGTAATATCAAGCCCCAGAAAGCACACCCACTGCTGCCTTTCCTCTTTTGTCCAGTGTGTGCAGACAGAATGTGTAGCGTTCATGCGTTTTAGTGGGTGGAAATCTGATTAGTCTCTCAGAAGAAAAGCACAGTTCAGCGAATCTATTGAATAAGGAGCTGTGCTGGTATGTGTGGCTGTTTTGGCAGGGCATATTATGGTGTGGTGTCTGTGCTCATTAGACTGTTTCTGTTCAGGCAGATTCAACATGACACTAGGCCAGAACAAACCTGCCTGCACGCCACTAATCTAGTTTTTAAGTCATTGTGTTATATTTTTCAGATAAGTGCAAAGAAATCACTTTCCATTTATGACTTGAAGAACACATAGGGAAAAGACATAACATGTAGTGTTGTTTCTACACAATATAATTAAAAATAGATTCATTCACAATGTTATTCATTTGAGAGCATTGAGTGATTTTCTGTCTTATATAGCACATTTAAAGAGATAGTTCACCCAAAAATTTAGATTTACTCACTATTTACTTCCTGTAGGAAATGCTAAAAACAGGTATCCAGCATTCTTTTAAAAAACGTCTAGTGTGTAAGAATCTTAAACAGGTTTGGAACATGTAAAGGGTTAGTAAATGATGACAGAATTTTCAATTTTGGGTGAACTGCCCCTTCAAGAGCTAATGCACGTGCCTAATATACTGATATACATATGGTTTTCTTTCCCAGTTATTTATATATTTATTTAACCTGATTGTTTGAGGAAATTTACACACACAAAATTTGACATTTTTTTACGTGTGCTCAAAGAAAACCGTGTGCAAATATACCTTTTAGTTTTTATTTGTTTCTTCTTGTGACTGAATAGTTTTCTATCGCCTGCAAATTTTGTTACATGGTACATTTTCTTATTAATCTGTGGATCACATACATCCCCAAAATATGGACATGCTCTGAACAGACCACAGTTATCTCTTACACTCCTTATTTTATTCAACTGAAAATACATTTATAAACACACTGTATTTTATAAGCACACTGAATAACTTATAAAAATAAAATATCTTGATGTGAGTAATAAGACTTAATGTCTATCTCATGTTTTCTTAGGACATAGTTATCTAGGACAAGTTTGATGTGTGTCCTTTTATCACTTTTGCAGAATTGTGTACACAAAAAAAAACCTTCAGCGCTCATAAAGAACTGTTTGATGTGGTGGATGCACGATTTAAAAAGCCTGGTTTAGTTGACTAAGTGAAAGTCAGTAGTTGCTTCAGGTAAAAATCATTCTTAGCATTTTTCAAGGTCTTCCTCTTGGGAGTGTCCAGATTTTCGCAGTATCGCAGTATTTGTATGAAGTAGGCACACCTATACTAAACTGAGAACTGTCATCAGGAAATCAAACATTTTTGTGCTATACTACTACTTTTATAAGTATTTAGAGATACACTGTACAAATATCTGTAAATTAGCAGTTTTCTGTATTTTGTGATTTCATGTTTTTATTTTTCCCTGTTTACTGTTTGCTTTTAGATTGCATTATGGGACCTTAACCTTTCTTCCAACAACCTGTAACCTTAAAATTTTAAAAAAGGTGACACTTTTGTAACATTTTTGATGGTTTAAAGCAGAGATGCCCAAACTAGGGCCTGCAGGCCAAAGTTGGCCCATGGTAACCTTTGATTTGGCCCGCCATGTCATCTAATGTAATCTTTTATTTGTTTGCTTTATTGTTAAGCTACAAAAAATTAACAATTAAATTACATTAAATTTAATTTTAATTTAAATGCTGTAATTTAGTTGTAGATTTAATTTAGTAATTTAGTTGTAAATAACCTACGGATAGAGGACAATGCCGAGATTTTGGTGAGCAAATCAAGTCAAAGGCAGATTCTGCTTGACTAGTGTATTCAGCATTCAACTCCACTGTGTTATACATGTGATGTGATTGTTTATGTTTTTATTGCAATAAGTTATCATTAAAAAGTTATACTGCATTAGTTAATACAATTCAAAGCAATGTTTTCTATTTATTTTGAAATATTATGAAATAAAATAGTTTGGTGTGTTTTTCTTCAGCCTACGGCTATCAATGATATTTGGTTTTTGGCCCTTCATACGAAAAACTTTGGGCACCCCTGGTTTAAAGTGATGTATTGTCTGGGTTAGCGTTGTGTTTTATGGTACAAAAACCTTGTAATAAACTGCCAGTACATTTTCTGTTATTTTACAAGCCTATTTCTCTTTATATAATTTTTTATACAATATATAATTTTAATTTACTTATCAGCAGAGAAGAACATCCCATAATGCAATTCACAAATGTAAATAAACAGAAACCCCAAAATTTAGAAAATGATAATTAACAGATATTTTTTACAGTGTACATTGAGATTCTATATATTTGGTAGAGAAACGGCTAGGATTTTCCCCCCAGTGATTTTGATTTCTGTGTATGTGGACACTCGTGTCTACGTGCCATGCTGAGCGTTTGCTCTTGTTGGATTGGTGTCAAAGTGAAATGAAGGGCCCATTCACACAAACAGATACACAAAACACAGCAAGATTCTTCATAATTAAAATCCCAATTAAGGGGTGTCCCAGTCTCTCAGTGACTTCATTATCTCCCTGTTTTGATCTATCTTCTGACTACTGTATTCCTCCTTTGCAGCCTAAACAACATCTAGGTTCTTAAATTATCAGGAAAATAATTGTGCAACTCCTTGTGCAACAACTTGTGCATTTTTGTACTTTCACCATAACATTTGTATATAAACCATATGCAATTTAAGACAAAAAAACGGGTAACACTTTATTTTGATAGTCCATTTGAGTATTAGTAGACTGTTTGCTTAATATCTGTTGATACTGACATTTAACAGGCCTTCAACAGACATTTAACTCACTATAAGAAACTTTGCAAGTACATGTCAACTTACACTAACCTTAACCCCAACCCCAACCCTAACCCCAACCTAACAGTCTACTTATAATCTAATGATATTTAGTAAAACGTACTAGTGTACACTAAATGAACTAAGTCTTGTTACATATCCAAGTTTTAGGAACAACAAATAATAACTTGGCTTCAAGTTGATCATTTAATATCAAAAGTGGCTTATATGAAAGGCAAAGGCCTCTAGATTATGCTAATTTTACAAAAATAAAATGGGATCATGTCTAGATTTTTAATTATTTAATTAGGACAGTAAGGTCTGACTTTGCTTAGACAAAAGTCTTGTCACTTAACAGAAATAAAGTACAGTATAGAATATAAAGTCATGGTGCAGTGGAAAAAGAATTAATATTGTGTATGATTCTTATGAGCTTGGAGGACTGCATCCATACATCTCTGCAATGACTCAAGTAACTTAATAAAGTCATCTGAAAGTCATCTGGCAAAGAAAGCATTCTTGTAGGACTCCCAGAGTTCATCAAGATTTTTTAGATTAATCTTCAGTGCCTCCATCTTACCCCAGACATGCTTAATAATGTTCATGTGTGGTGACTGGGCTGGCCAATCCTGGAGCACCTTGACCTTCTTTGTTTTCAGGAACTTTGAGAGGCTGAAGTATGAGAAGGAGCGCTATCCTGCTAAAGAATTTGCCCTCTTCTGTGGTTTGTAATGTAATGGGCAGCACAAATGTTTTGATACCTCAGGCTGTTGACGTTGCAATCCACTCTCTCACACGTCTCCATACTGAATGTAACCCCAAACCATGATTTCTCCTTTACCAAACTTGACTGATTTCTGTGAGAATCTTGGGTTCATGCGGGTTTCAATAGGTCTTCTGCAGTATTTGTGATGATTGGGATGCAGTTCAACAGATGATTTATCTGAAAAATCTACCTTTTGCCACTTTTTCACATGATCAACTAGAAGTCAAGTTATTATTTGTTGCTCTTACAACTGGGATTGACGACAAGACTTTTGTCAGGTAGTGTAAATGGCAACTTAGGCGGCATTTTCGTTTTAAAATGGCATTTATGAATTGACGGCATTTCAGAAAAGCGTTCTTCATCAGCACTATATTCGTAGCTTAAAATGCACGATGCACCATACAATATCATTCATGCTTACTATACATGCATTCATACTTGCAGTCTACTGGTTGTGAAATGGTTACATGAGTGGAGCTTGATGAAGACCAGTCAGAGAGCGTTTGTGGATGGCTACAACTCAGTTTTCGAAAGTTTGCTTTCTATAATGAAGCGAAACACCAGCAATTACAAACTTAAATGAGGTCTTCAGTAATTTTAAAACACTCTGTTTTTGTGGATCGAAGATGCCACAATACTGTGGATGCCAGGCGTAACGTAACAAAACTTGTGCAGAAATGGATACGTGGCACCTTACGCCTGTTTCACACCACAAGCACAAGCAGTGCGTGAGCAGCGAGTATAAAGAGCAGAAACAGTGCGCAGGCGTTTGCCTTTCACACCGACTGCGTCTGCAGCGCGCAGCTCAACAGCAGCTGCTGCACAGATCAATCTATCTCTGTCTTTTCTATTTAGTTACCTATCGATCTATAAATACTTTTTTTTTTTCATCTGCATCAAGGCAACTTCCTCCTATGCTGTTTCCTTCACCTGCAAGTCTTTATTTTATAAATTATATAGATCCTATGCAGGACATATAATTCATGTCTGGTGCACTCAGAATCGCCTGTGATATCATGTCATTTGTTTTTGATTGTCAGGATGTTGTAGGCCTATATTATAATAATATTTAAACAATATAGTTATAATGATATTTTTACATGATCAAACTTGTGTGCAACTTGCTAAGCAAAACTAATACTAAAGTTGTTTTACATTTGGTTTTGTAGTTCGGCCTAAACAAATATTTGTGGCAGTTTTTAATCATTTAAGTTCATTTGATTGACTATATACAAGTCAGTGGATATTATTGATGCATTTATTGGGTAAAATTGCTACTTTTTACTGTCATTCAATGTGTTTTGGTGATTATCAATGCACTGTCACTTTAATTGAGTGTGAGCAGCGAGGCAAAAATAGACCCAGCATCAAAAAATCGCAGCACTGCTGCTTCAGCAATGCTCACGCCTCATGCTGACGCACTGCTTCTGCGTGCGGTATGAAAGCTCTAATCTGTTAACATGGATGCCGAAAAAACACGCTCTGCTCACATGCTGCTTGCGGTGTAAAACAGACTTCACACTTTAGCAAGACTGCTAAAAATATCAAATGTTTGTCAAAGATTCAAACAAAAGCCTGTTTAAATGACATTTTAAATGTTGTATTTTCATAAATAAAGTCATGAGTGGTTGGTAATAAATAGGATTCTACACAAGCTCTAAAACGTCTTTTTAAAACATTTTTGATCAATGGCGAAAATGCTCATTATCATTTGTGCGTCTCAGGCTTCATTTATACTTGGTATAAGGAAACATTTTTCACCAAATCAATCATAAGTGGACCGCTCTATAAAGATAGGTGTAATGGTTTGCGCTTGTCAAATTACAATCACTTCCTGAGGTGTTTGATTTGATTGGGTTGGTTTCAAATAATGTACTATAGATGCTCTTGTGGTCAAATGCATTCAGTTAGCTACAAAAGAGGATCTACACTTAACCCTTTATATAGGGCACTCGTTCAAATACTCATTGGATATGATTGGTTTCAGGGGGTTATTATGAGACTTGTACATTTATGACTTTGTTTTTGTGAAATCAATTTACTAGCGCACGTTGTTATTTTTTAGGCTAACAATAAAAAAAGGTTTGCTTTAGTAATCTTTAATCAAAGTCTGACCTTTTGCATCTATGTTTGGAGTGGTGGTCCTTCTGTGTTGACGTCAATTTGACAGCTTAAGCAACAATATTCTTAACTACGTTCCTCTTACCGTTAGTTTGCAATAAGGGGATGATGCAAAAAAGAAAGAACCTCCCCTTTCTCAATATTCAGTTTCAGTTGGAAGTACATAAACATTCTGAAATAAAAGTCTCAGCGACTTGAGGTTAAGCATGGTAATCTTACTTCCCTTAAGACATGATTGTGTTAGGTAAATCAAATTGTAAAAAATCATATTTGCTATTCACATTCCTTTTATTCGCTTTATTGCTTTCTGGCTCCAAATCACATGAGCTTACTCATTCAAAATCTTAACAAAATCTAAACACAAGTGGCCACAAGATGCTTTTGAGCAGGTTTAAACCAGATGAAAACAACATCTTGACTTACTTGTGTTTTTTGTTTGTTTGTTTGATTGTTTTTTGACTAGAATACTCAAAATACATGTCAATACCGGGTGGAAACAAGGCCAAAGTGAATACTTTAAAGGGCACCTATGATAAAAATCATCTTTTTGAAGCTGTTTGGACAGAACTGTATGTAGGTAAAGTGTGTCCACAGTCATACTGGGGTGATATAAAGACAATAAGTCTCTTTTTTTTATTTCCTGATATTAAAATATGATCCAAATCCCTCCCATTTTGAGGCCCAACGTGACGCGGGATCAGATGGGTGTTTTGAGCTGTAACGTTACAGACACATTCTGGAGACAAAAAAAAACACTTATTTTAAATCTTCAAAAAGGGGCAAAATAGGTGCCCTTTAACACTTCGGTTTCTAAGACTAGATTTAAGTCTAGTCCTAGACTGCATATTTAACTAAACATAACTTGCAGTGACATAAGAAAGAATAGTATACTGTAGTGATTTTCTAAGCATTTTTTTTATATAAAAGCTGCTTAATTACTTATTTAGTGAAGGTCTAGTTCTAGCTAAGCTAAGCCATGTTTGTGAAACCAGCCTTGAGTGTGCTTTTGGAACTTTTATATCATAGTCAATTTAGTATTACTCAGTGTTGAAATATAGCATGATTAGACTACTGAATGTTGACTTTGGCCTAAAAACTTGCAACCAGCAGTTCAGTTTCCTTTTTGTCCTTGCCAAATACATTGAAACACAAAACTCCATATCATAAACGTTGTATGCTGTATTTTTCATGGCTAGTTTAACCAAAACTGAAAAATCTGTCATTGTTTTGGTAACCTTCCACTTGTTCCAAACCTGGGTTTTTTCTTCTGTGAAATACAAAAGAAGACATTTTGAAGAATGTTAGAAACTATTGACTTCATTACAATTTCCTACTGTGAATATCAATGAATATCAGTTCAAAATATCTGCTTTTTCATTTAAAGTAAAAAAAAGAAAGTCAGCAAGAACCAGAAGTTGCTGAGACTTTATTTCACTATGTTAATGTACTTCCCACTGAAATGGAATATTGAGTAAGGGATGGGGCTTTATTTTTGCGCATCATTCCCTTGTACCAAACTAATGGTAAGAAGGACCGCCACTCTATTTTTTTGCGAAAGCAAATGTTCAGACTTTGACTGAAGATTACCAAAACAAACTTTTTTTCAGTGCATTATCTAGTATGGATAAATTGTTCATCTAAAAAATGACAATGTGCGCTAAGCAAAATGAACAATGACAATTTTGATTTCGCATGAACTTTAAAGGTTGAATATATTCAGAGTAAATGTTCATTTTGGGGTGCATTTTGCCTTAAATAACACGTTTTAGCATGACTGTGAAGTTTTAGTAGTTTGTATTTTATTATGTATAGTATCTAAATATTGTCCATGCTCTCTTACAGGTGGATATCACAAAGTGTGTCGTCAGTACAGACCCCAGTTTCCACTCTCACTGGCTAGTAACGGCTGCCTGCGCCTGCGGTCACTACCTTAAAGCCGTGGTTTTTTACCTGCTGAGAGAGAAATGAAGAGCAGAATCAACAAGTGACGGACAGAAAGGGCCTTCTAGTCACTGCATAAGCCTTTCACTGCTCTTGATGTGTTTACACTTGCACAAAGTTTGCACTTTTCCTTTAAAGGACATTCTTACGCTCCAAGACGAACCATTATCTTTAAAGGCGTTGTTGAGTGTTTAACATGGCCTTTTGCACTCTGTAGGCATTCCTTGCTGTTACCATTTTTTATTGAACCTAATGTTGATATGCAGAATACCAAGCCATGCGGGACGCATTTATGAAAATGTCATTATGTTGTGTTTGAATATGTGTGTGTGTGTGTCTGTTTTATCAGTGCTGCCTTGCCCAACATTGTCTTATCACAGTATTTCTCATCTAATTCTCTTCATGGTTTCTAAATGGAGATTTTTAAATATTAAGATTCATAAGTGTAACTGAGCTCTAAAAGTGGTGAAAAAATGGCCAGGGGTTCTTTAGAAAACAGTAGAAGATGGGAATGATAATATGTGGGTTGATAAAAGAACAATAGACATTTCAATTCATGTTAAATTTCAAGCTGGGTAGTATTTCAAGGGTTTCCACTCCAAACTTTTAAATTCCCTGACCTTCACTGACTAAAAAGCTGAATTTCCATCATTTAAAATAAATAGAAAAACAGGCAGCTGTTGTGTTGACCCTTCAGAATTTAGTAATTGTTGAATTGAATGCAAAGTCAAGCAAAGGATGCAAAATTTAGAGAAGATTAGAATTATTTAATTGTTGCAGATTTCCATTTTGCCAGCCAGGATATGTTTTATTTCATAGCATTATATTCGCTTATAGAATGGCCTCCTATAGTGTGTGATACTGTACCTTGAGTTGTCATAGATCCGACACGGTGAGTGATCCTCTTTACACACATCATGTGGCATCATCGCAACACAAATTTAACCAAAGTCTATTTGAACAAGGCTGCATTTGTTGAGAAAGTCAGTCATTTTAGGCCACAATAATCAGAAATCTTTCCCACAAAATTCAGGAGGGACTGGAAGAGTATAACAAGTGGGAAATATATAAGCCCATAACAAGTGGGAAAAGTATAAAATAGCAATGAAAAAATAGCCTTTGCATAACAATATGCTAAACACATGAAACAATGTGGTAAAAAAATCTATTTTGATAAATGCAAAGTAAGAATTTAAAGGGGTGGTCCACAGTGTATTTTTAAGGCTTTTTTGTTTTTATAAGATGCAAAGCATTGTGTGCTCATGCTTCATTTGTAGAAAATAACGTTATTTTTTTCATATATCTTTGATTATAAACTGCTACACTGATAAAATGTAAACGACTCTGAAAGGCCCGTCCTCAAGAGGCTCTGATTGGTTAGCTATCATAATGTGCTGTGATTCGCGGATTGGCTTCACGTCACTAGGCGCTTTTGTGCTGTGTAAACAATCAGAGACCAGCTGTTAGCAGCATTAGCTGCCTGAATCAGACAGAAAAATCAAGAGCACACAGCTGAACCTCACGCCTGCTCTCTAGAATAAAATCTGACAAGTGTCTTTCACATGTATTCGGAATAAGCATGTGTAAGTTATATAAAACGTTCTCATATCTTTTGCAAGTTTGCTATTTGAGATGTAGAACGCAGGGAAAGCAGCCACATAGAGGGACACTGCAGCGCTGCTGAAGATTGTTTACAGCAGTTTGACTGATATGAATTTGTAGCTAAATTGTTAGTAGTGCCAAAGAGCATTTCTCACTGTTTACATTCTTGTTTACATCCTCGCTACAACATACCGTTAACGTTAGAAAACTGTGCATATAATTAATCAATTTTAACAAATAAAAATACTTACAGGTTGTGGCTCACAATCCACAGCTTCATTGGTTTGGAAGTTTTACCTGAATCCAGCACTGAACTGGAGAAGATTATGGATGCTGTTTTTTTGTCAAATGCTAGAGCTATATATTTTTTATAATTCTCTGGAACATAATTAAATTTAATTGTAAGCACTTCTCTCTTTGTGTCGTGTCCTTTGGAAGCCCAAATACAGAAACGGAACAAGCTTTGTGGAAATGGCAGCGTTTAGACAGCATTTTAGCTTTCTATGCTATAACAATACATTGCCTCTGCCATGCCCCTTCACTGCGCATGCAGAGAATGTGCTCAACCAGGAGCCCTTGTGATCTCACTAGCCCGGATGTATTTTTTTGTAGTCCCCAAATTTTTTTGCTGTAGGCTTTGCTAAGCTAACTTTGTAAAATTCAGTATCTCCTTTTGCATTGAACATTGATGTGAAAATTTAACACATCAATTAAATTTTAAAATATATCGTAGTGGACCACCCCTATAAATGACAAAGAAAACCCCCCTGATATTCCATGACTTGGACCAAATCTATATTCCATGACCCGTGTGCATAATGTATTTCATAATGTTGTCTTTCTCTTGTCTTTTTGTAATTTATTTTTTACTTTTCACATTAATTCTTATTTTTGGTGTTGCTGGTGTCTAAGCTACATGGAGTCTTCACTAATAATAACTTAAAACTCTGTCTTATAATTGTTTATATCATTGTATTGTGTTGTATAGTTTAGTTTATTAATAAAAATTGGTGGGAAACCACATTGTTTTGTGTATGGGACACTGAATGCAAAAAATAAAATATACATTTTTTTCCAAGATGTATTTGCTGTGCTTGTTTTGGGGTTGGAAAAACTTTAACGTAATAATAAAGGCTGATAAATGAACTCAACCTTAGTGTAATTGGTGAAAAGTGAGTGGGAGGATGCTGTTTGGATCAGATAACAGAGTTTAGAGATATTGTTACTATAGTGATCAACCTCAATGTGGTTTCATTTACTCAGACTTCGAGAACACAAATATAAATTATTATGGGGGGGGGGGGGGAACACTTGTAATTTATAGTAAATAATCTTTTGAACTATAGTAAAATGCATTATACTGTTTATGTTATAGTGTTTACAGCATGTTGTTAATGAATGCTAACTACAGTAAAATGATAAACTGAAAAACTGTAGTTTTTCAGTAATATGTGTATTGTATAATAGTTAATGGCAGTATTCTGTGATTTGTTTTCCATAACTATAGTTGTTTTGTTATTATATAGCAAATATATATATGGTGTATTTTTCATTTGGTAATTAAAGCATACTTTTTATATTAGTTATACATTTTAATGTGTTTACTTCTGCCAAAAAGAAATAGCATATTTAATATTCCGTGTTCACTGAAATTAATCTTAGAGCAAATATTTCAGAAGGTTAGTTTGAAATCACTGTACCAACCTGAAATCTTACGTTTGTAATTCAACTTCATTAAAAGCGTAATCATCAATTGTGGAAACTTAGTGACACCTAGTGGTTTCAAATGTATTTTCAGTCGCCCAACTAGAAATTTCTCAGGATTGTGGTTCCAATTAGAGAGCTCTAGATTTTAACTGCAACACTGGGTAGCTAGGCAAGGTTATATTTAGTTTATGTTGTTCATAACTTAGAGAAGTGGCTATTAAATCTTAGAAATAATTTTATTAGACCTTTTAATAAAGTTGTTGAATGCTTAATTTCACCCTCATTCTTGTATTCAACAAGATTATGTTGACTTATAGGCCCTACTGTAACAAATCAACAACATTAAATGGTGAATTTCCTGTTGGCTTTTTAGTTTACTGTGTAAGGTCTAAGACAATGGATGCAGATGCATTGGACCTTCAAATAGGATCATCTTCTCATCCGGAGAGACCCACAAAGTGAAAAAGGTATCTAGTTTCTTGTGTAAAGACCTAATACTGTGCAAATGTTAAATGTTTATATAAGTTAGACTATTACATTAGATAAATTATAGGATTCATTCATTCTCCTTCGACTCTATTTCAGAGGTTGCCACAGCGGAATGAACCGCCAAATTATAGAATATTACTGGGAAAATTGTCTAAATCGAGTTCGTTTTCTTAGTTTAAAACCTGTTTTATACACGTGTGTTTTAATATTTTACGTCTTATTTAATCATATGCTGGTATTACTTTTATTTATTTGCTACATTTACGTTTGTTATGTTCATTTATATTTATATACAAGATGATTTATTGTTTAACGGGCTACGTGTTAGAATGCTTCTGACATGAGTAAATTGGAAACAATTCAGTTACAAAAAGAAAGAATAATAATTAGAGAGCCGTAGATTTTAACTAACAGTAACACAGGGTATATTTACATCAAGGTTATTAGTTTATAATGTTTATATTGTTCCTTACTTACAGAAATGGCTATTAAATCTTAAAAACCATTTTATTAGACCTTTCAATAAAGCTGTTGAATACTTAATTCCACCCTTATTCTCCTATTCAACAAGATTATTTTGATTTAGTACTGTAACAAATCAACATTAAATGGCAAATTTCCTGTTGTCTTTTCAGTTTACTGTGTGATCATGTCATATTAAACAATGGATGCAGATGCAATTAATGGACCTCCAATTGGAATCATTTTCTCATAGGGACCCACAAAATGCATCTAGTTTCTTATGAAAAGACCTAATTTATACTGCAAAAATTATAAATGTTTGGATAAGTTATAATATTACTTTAGATAAATGATAGAATATTACTGGGAAAATATTTAGTTTAAATTGAGTTAGTTTTCTTTACTTAATTTCAAACTTGTTCATTTAAGTCTGTTTTATACTCATTTGTTTTAATATTTTACGTCTTATTTAATCATATGTTGGTATTGCATTCAAATATTGTATTTATTTGTTACATTTACGCTTGTTATGTTCATTTATATCTTTGCTACACATTTATTTGAATGCTTTTCTGCACTTTTTCCTCAAACATTTCCAGATGCCACCATATAAATAACTCATATAGTTTTCTAGTCATCTATATTTTTTGCACAAATGTTTGCACATTTAAATTGAGTAAACACTACACCGATTCAAACTGTTTTCACCGCTCTAAGTGTTTAAAACGATCTAATTTAATGTGGTTTGTCTTATTAAAAACAAATAAGACTTCTAATAGGAAAAGCACTCAATAATTTTGCCAATTTATAATGTTACATTCCAAAACTATGGGATTGCCCAACTACTTCAGCTTGTTGTTTACATCCGCTTTCCAGACAGAACATACCAATCCCCGCCTTATCCAGTCCGTAAAGGTGTTTTAATTGGTTATCGTTAAAACGACGCTTCGTGATCAAAGCGGAAGCGAGTTCCTATTGGCCAGTGTGGCGTAAGGGACACACAACAAACAAGATAGGCTGAATCACTGTCGGGATGGATGCAGGTAAGAAACCCGCAGGAAAACATTTCTTTACATTTCGGTCATTTGTCCAGATGTCATGAAACTGTTAAAAAGAAAAATTCTTCTTTCTACAACAAAGTACGCTCCTGTTTTTGGAGTAGCGGCTTCTACGTTTTGGAATTTTGCCGTTAAATATGGTACATAGATGTCCCAACTGCTGCCAACTGGACAGTATAAGAGATCAGTCTGGTGTCAGACGAGGGATGGACACAGTTTTGTCTTTTAGGTGTCATTGCACCAAAATGGCACGACCACCCGTGGAAACTGTTAGGCTGTTTGGGTTGTGTTTTAGAGTCTAGTCAACTGCCTACATAGACAGCATTTTTTTGGACATGATAGGAGTGTTCCAGTGCACGCATGTGTCTGTTGAGCGGTAAATGCCTCGGGGAGGTCGTGCAAAACCTCTGTTATCACTTTTCTGCATACTTTCATAACATATTTGTCAATAGCATGTAAAATATGGACTTTTAAACCGTTTGGTGCTTGACATCCTTTTAAAAAGAGCAAATCTGTTTTCATTTTTATAAAGTGAAACGTAAAAGATCCTCCATGTTAACTTAGAGCACTATAAAGACTGTGAACTTGTTGAGGAAGTTTAGTATCAACCCTTTATTTTCCAATTCATATATTTTATGATCAGTTACAGTCAACTTATACTACTTATATAGGTACTGAATGAAATGAATGCTTAATTAGTTGTTTGTCATTTCATTAAACACTCTTTTGTGTTCATATAACTTTAAGTAGTTGAAAATGTAAATTAATATGAAATATGATGTCTAGATATTTTTTTTCATTAGCAATTATTGATAATTGCTGCTCAACATGGTTAACCCTGCTAAAAAGTTTGTTTTTCAAGACTTTTTTTGTCAAAATTTGAACTTATTTTTACAAACTACATGTGATTTTTTTTTGTGTGAACTCAAAAAGTGTATATGGTTAAGGGGTTAAACTTACTTAAAATTGTTCCACATAGTATGAATGTGTGTGGTTCAAATGGCATCTGCCCAGTCATGATGGGACATGCAGTGTTAGTTGTGTTGCTTTATTTTATTCACAAATCATTTTCTATGGCTTCGTGGCAAAACAAAGTGCCAGATGCTTTACACTGAGTATACAGTTCAACTCACATGGTGTTATTGGCCTAAATAGAGCAATAGACAAGTAGCATCATTCAGATTTAGATATCACCTTTGTTTTTACTTAATTTACTTTGTTTGTAAATTGTTGAGCCACAAGCTGATGATTGGCTTCCCCCCCAACAGCTACTCTCACATACGACTCACTGCGCTTTGGAGAGATCGAAGATTTCCCAGAGACCTCTGATCCTGTCTGGATTTTGGGAAAGCAGTTCAGTGCTCTAACAGGTTATAAAGTGTGAAACATTGAATGTTTTGAGCTGTTGTGTTTTCGTTTTGCTCTTAACATGGTTTTCATTTTGGGTTGCAGAGAAGGATGAGATTCTAGCAGATGTCACCTCACGTTTATGGTTCACATACAGAAAAAACTTCCAACCAATTGGTGAGAGTGAGAGTCATCAATCCTGATCTCGTCCAAGCAGTCCATATAATTATTCATCTGGAAAGATAGACCGGTTTAGTTTGGTTTGCTAATGTATGTGATTTTACAGGTGGCACTGGGCCCACTTCAGACACCGGCTGGGGCTGCATGCTTCGATGTGGACAGATGATTCTTGGGGAGGCTTTGATCTGCAGGCACTTAGGCAGAGGTAAAGCTAGCACATCTGAAACATGTGGGGTATCGAGATGGTGGTTTATAAGGTCTGCTGTTGTCTAAGGCTTTATACAGTGTCATTTCCTTGCGTTTTAAAGGAACACTCACATTTTTTAGTATTATGCTCATCTTACAAGTCCCCTGGAGTTATTTTTTAATCCATTCAGCCGATCTCCGAGTCTTGTGTAAGCATTTTTAGCTTATCTTAGCACAAATTATTGATTCAAATTAGCATCTTGCTCAAAATAAAAAAAGAGTTTTGATAATGTTCCTATCTAAAGCTTGACTCTTCTATAGTTACATCATGTACTAAGACTAACAGTAAATGAAAAGTTGTTATTTTCTAGGTCGATATGTCTAGGAACTCTACTCTCATTGGGACATAATAATCAATTAACTGTGTTGCTGCATCTTGGCTTCAGCATTGCATAATGATATCACACAGTACCTGGAAATAGTCCCCAGCAAGGAAACAGTAGGGCTGGGCGTTTTGGCCTAAAATCAATTCTGATTAATTGAACATTTTAATTCAGTTATGATTAATAAACAATTAATTAATTTAATAAAAATTTATGGAAATTTAAAAATGACTGGATTTCAAAATAATTAAAGGAAACGTGACTCCACATGCAGTAGGGAAAGTAATAAAAAAAAAAAACTCGATCTGGAAAAATTTGACCGATTACAGGTTGTGAAAGACCATTTTCGTTTACTTTTCGATTAATCGCCCAGCCCTAGGTAACAGCACTGTGTAATATCATTATGCTTGATGCAGCCAAGTTCCTTGATTATTAAAGTAGAGTATAGTTCCTTGCTAAAGCTAAAGTAGAGTATAGTTCCTTGCCATATCAGTCTAGAAAATTACACTTTCCATATTGAAATTGCACAATTACACAGTGTAACTACAGTAGAGTCAAGCTTTAAATAGGAACATTATCAAAACATTATCAAAGTTTTTTTTGAGCGAGATGCTAATGTTCTAATTTGATTCAAAGATTTATGCTAAGCTAAAAGGAAAATCCAGAAAATCCAGAGATCGGCTGAATGGATGCAAAAGTAGTAAAATTGAACAGTTTAGCTCTGCTATTTAAAAAAGTAACCTATTTCAAAAAAAGTGGACTGTTCCTTTTTTGCCAGGCCAGTATTTTGCACTGTAGTACAGTATCTGTAGGGAAGTGACAGTGTGTCAGTGGCAGCTTGTGTGTATTTACAGTTTGCTGTATAAATATTATGGCTGAGCAGTTAATTAAAGGCGATATTAATTCATATTTTGGTAGTAAAACCAGTTCTGTAATTAGCTGTAAATCTCCAGCAGCTGCTTTTACATGGGACGTCATTTACAACACTGGGCCATAGTTTATTGACAAGCTAGGCAAAAGATAGCGGAAAATTTAATCAGCACAATCCTGAATCCTTGTTCTGCGACACCTCTCTGTGAACTATGGCTCTGTGTTGCTGCTGATGTGAAAGCACATGAAAATACTACATTTAATAGACCCTTTTCACATTTCCGGGTTTTTCAGTAGCGAAAGTTGTCATAGTTGGGAAAACAGTGAGTGCAGTGAATGGGAGAATACAACAGTTTTTTTTTTTACAATTTTATTTGCAGAAATAATAAAGAAAAAACTCCACAGTGGTGTTATCAAGACTTTCAGAAAAAGGAAAAAAAATTGTGTGAGACAGCCAAAGGAGAGAATAACGTCAAATTTACTTTTCTGTCCCATAGACACTGCATTAGAAACGCCTTGCACAAGCGGTAATTCGTTTTTGTAACTTGAAGCAAACATGATTGGTAACACTTTATTTTGATGGTCCATTTGAGTATTAGTTGACTGTCTGCTAAATATCTGTTGATACTGCTGCTAAACAGACATTTAACTGACTATAAGACACTTTGCAAGTACATGTCAACTTACACTTATAATCTTATAAGAATTAGTTGGCATATAGATGCAATGTAACTTAAATTCAACAAACAGACCATCAAAATAAAGCCAACTTTGTCCAGCATGTTTTACGCAGCGGATGCCCTTCCAGCTGCAACCCATCACTGGGAAACATCCATACGCACAATTTCACACTCATAAACTATGAACAATTTAGCCTACCCAATTCACCTATACCACATGTCTTTGGACTTGTGGGGGAAAGCAGAGCACCCGGAGGAAACCCACGCAAACACTGGGACATGCAAACTCCACACAGAAATGCCCTCGGCCTCAAGTGGTTTTAAACCTTTGAGAGTTTATTTTTTTCTGTTGAACACAAAAGAAGATATTTTGAAGAAAGCTGTAAACCTGTCACTATTCACTTCAAAATAAGAAAAACAAATATTGTGAAGTCAATGGTCACAGGTTTTTAGCTGTTTTTAAAATGTTTTCTTTTGTGTTCAACAGAAGTAAGAAACTCAAACAGATTTGAAAAAAGTGAAGGGAGAGTAAATGATGACAGAAATGTCAGTTTTGGGTGAACTATCAATTTAAAATAACATATACTGCTTTGTCTACATACCTAACCCATACTACGCACATGTATGATGTCACCATTTTCTAAGATTCCCATTTTGTGTGTTTACATGGAAAATGATAAAAGAGGCATTTTCAAATGTATGCACTTTTAGCCATCGAAGCACTGTTGTCATGCAAATGAATAGGCAAAATTTTCTAGTTTTTGGCTGAAAACGTTGTATAAACCTCCCCTGTGATGTAATGTGTTGTATGTTTTAGACTGGAAGTGGAGTCCGGGTCAGCGACAAAAACCAGAATATGTCAGTATCCTCAATGCTTTCATTGACAAGAAGGACAGCTATTATTCTATTCATCAAATAGGTACTACTTGTCTACACTCAGCTTGATTATTATATGAATCATTTTAAACGAATAATTGATCACAAATTGTTAATTTGCTGGTAATTCACAATGTTTGGCTGAAAGTATAAATGCTTAGTGATTCCTTAAGTGCAAGTCAATGTTTACTGGCTTTTAGAAAGTAAACAAACTTTATAGTTTCACAAAATTAATACCAGTGGCTCCTGACAAAACTTTGTGGTCAGTAGGCTTAAATAAATATATATTTATTCATTATGTAATCCACCAAAGCGCACCCTTTTAATTAAACATGGTAATTAATTTTAATAAGTCATGTCAAGTTTTTGATGGTTTAAGGGAAATCCAAAATTCTCTTTTTTTGGGGGATCATCATATTCAATTTATTTTGTTGTTGAGAAAGTGACTGTAGATGACATGGTATGTTGTTGTTTTTTTTAGCTCAGATGGGTGTAGGTGAGGGCAAGTCTATTGGCCAGTGGTATGGTCCAAATACAGTGGCACAGGTACTCAAGTAAGTCTGACCAAGCCTGAATAAATGTGTATATTCAGCATTTTGTTTTGTGAATTTTAGTCATATTAAATATAACTGGTAAAGACTACTAAAATCTTGAAATTATTATAATTTGTTTTAAACTGCTTTTGTGTTTTGGAATAAAAATATGTAAACATTTGTGCCCATGTAGAAAACTTGCAGTTTTTGACTCCTGGAGCCGATTGGCAGTTCATGTTGCTATGGACAATACTGTGGTCATCGAGGAAATCAGTGAGTTCTCTTTTAGATTGTCTTATAAACAGGTCTGAATGGAAGTCTGCACAGAAAATCACAAAAAAGTGCTCATAAGTGATGACATCTTTTGTATGTTGTATACAAATTACCTGCGGTTTTATTGGAAGACCATCAGTATTTAATTTATTATTTAAATAATTAATTGCATTAAGTTTGATAATAGTGATGCCTGATTGGTGAATTTAAAACTTCAAAGAAAGTGATTTACAGAATTACAAAATTACAGCACATGATTATTGTCTCTGCAAGTGGAAAAGGTTGATGAATTACATAAGTTTTAAATCAATTGCCCTTGAAAACTGAGCAGCTGACAAACAAATAAAAATAAATGTATTAACTGAAATATTTAAATATCATTGTTATTTAATCAGCTGGTATTAATTATTTGTCAACTTTCATTCGTGCTTGTCTGAACCACCTTCTATTTTAAGCCTCAGGTCCTTTTTTAAGTTTACACAATATGGTGGAGGAATGTTAACGCATAACCTCTTGAAAAAATCATTGTACCAGTAGGTAAGCTGATAAATGGCAGTTCGTTTGTTCAGAGATGTTCAGTGAGATTTAAGTCAAGACTCTGACTAAGCAACTGAGGGGCATCAATTTCTTTTTAAGCCACTTCAGTGTTAAACTGGCAGTGTGCTTTTGGGTTGTTGCCCTAATGAATTCCTTCATTTATACTTTCTGGCAAGAGGGAGTAGATTAGTTTGTCAAAATCTCCAGGAGTTCTGCAGCATTCATTATTCTTTAGCAGATTGCCAGTGTTTACTGTTTAAGAGTGCATTAATAAAATAACAATATCACTAACGGAACCATATTTCACTGTGGGCATGGTGCTACCTTGCTAATGTTCAGTGTTTCATTATACACACACCATATGAGGCACAAAGTAAATTAATTTAATCAAACCATGTTTTTGTACCTTCGAGTGACATTTGTTGTATTTAGTGAACTATTTTTTCTTTCTCGCCTTCAGAAAAGTTTGAGGAAACATTGTTCTTTGATGTAATATTGATAAATTTGACAGAAAAAAACTGTAGCTTGATAAAAAAAATTGCAGATTTAAATGTACCTTTCACAAATTTCAAAAGCTTTGGGGCTACACAGGCAAACACACATACCACACATGATTCTAAAATTACAGGTACATTTTGCACCTCCTAAATAAACCTTTATGGAAATTTTTAAATAATAACAGAAATAACATCAAGTTATCTCTAAAAAAAATCATGTTTGTATGTGTATTTTTGTCTTGTTTTGGACATTTTGTCTTTAAAATACAAAGTTAAAGACTCCCACTATACCTATTCTTCTCTGCCCCCTGAACCATACTTTTAATTTTAACTTCACAAGCCGGCAGCCAACTCTCTGCAACTTTCACATGGTCGTCCACTTGTGGTGGTGTTAGTGAGATCAGCAGGAGGTGTTCAACCTGCACTCTGTGTGGGTCCAATGCCTCAGTATATTGATGGGGACTGTATAATATGTATAATATGATATTGATGGGGATATACTGCTCAGTGAGCGCTGTCTTTTGGATGAGACATTAAACCGAGCTCCTGACTCTCTGCGGTCGTTAAAAATCCCATGAGTACCTTTGAAAAAGAGTAGGAGTTTAACTTGGGCATCCTGGCCAAATTTGCCTTCTGGCCTCTGTCCATCATGGACCCCCTAAAATCTGATTTAAACTTCTGCGTCAAGCGCAGCCTTTGCGTGGTCGCATAGCACTCGCCGTGGCCATCGCCGACACTGACGCACACTTTTCAAAAAATGTAGCTACACGTCAAGCTCTGTGATTGGTCGGCTTGGTAGCGCTGTCTAGTGTGGGCGGGACCGAGAGCCATGGAACTTGTTGGAGCGAGTGTTTACAGGTGCCAAGTCCTGTGAAGGAGCTCCAGATGAAAACTTCGGTTCTGGCACAATATGGCTACCGTTGCGCCATACAGGTGGATGTTGCACACTGGTGGTAGATAAGGAGATTCCCCCCAAAAATGTGTAAAGCGCTTTGAGTGTCCAGAAAAGGGCTATATAAATGTAAGGAATTATTATTATTTATTTATTTTCTTTTCGGCTTAGTCCCTTTATTAATCCGAGGTCACCACAGCGGAATGAACAGCCAACATATCCAGCATAGGTTTTACGCAGCGGATGCCATTCCAGCTGCAATCCATCACTGGGAAACACCCATACACACTCATTCACACTCATACACTACGGCCAATTTAGCTTAACCAATTCACCTATACCTATATATTTACCTATATATTTGGAGTTGTGGGGGAAACCGGAGCACCTGGAGAAAACCCACAAGAACACGAGGACATGCAAACTCCACACAGAAATGCCAACTGACCCAGCCAGGGCTCGAACCAGTGACCTTCTTGCTGTGAGGCGATTGTGCTACCCACTGTGCCACCGTGCTGCCCCAATTATTATTCAATTATCATTAAATAATGAAGTATAATTTTGTATCTTTTTTTGTGTTTTTACTTCACTAAGTTAACTGTTTGCAAGAAACATCTATTTTCTGTATTATGTGTAATTATACTAATTAAAAAGTATTTTTTTTATTGTCTGGTCTATTCTAGTCAACTCTGTTACATAGGTTATAAAAAGGACAATTTTGGACAAAATAACAACCTTTAAAGCACTGATAGAAAAAGCATGTGACCTGCTCCTACTGATTGTTTAGGGTACCCTAATAATGTGATAATAAAATGTCAACTCTGTTATCATGATTTTTTTTTTCCTCGTTCACCTTTTGAAAACTATAATATGATGAAAATACATAAAATTCTGATTTAGACATACAATGTGGTATCTGGTGTGAGGTTAGCATCTTGAGCTAAAGCATAAAAAGGTATAAATGTCAACTATACTATTGTCAAATCTGTGGTTTAAAAAGTGTTGAGTTAAAAACACAATAGAATCAAATGTTCACTTCTAAGCATTGTCAATAATTTGACATTAGTAATGGATTAAATGCCTATGTATCCACAATTCTGGATTTTAAGTTAGTTTTGTATCTTTTTAAACGTTTGTTTCATAATAGGTTTTTTTATGTCAGGATATGTGTTAAATCTAATTTCACAACTATTATAAGTGATCCATTTAGCTCTGACTTGTGGCATTTGATAATATTTGTTTTGTCTGCCTTTGTTCAGAGAGGTTGTGTATGCCATGGCTGGACTTCGACAGGGGTGCATGTGCTGTTTCTGAAGAGCCTCGGGAGATGAATGGAGATCTGGAAGGAGCTTGTGCTTTGGCTGAGGAAGAGACGGCTCTGTGGAAACCCCTTGTTTTGCTGATTCCTCTACGACTGGGCCTCAGTGACATCAATGAAGCCTATATTGAACCACTCAAGGTAAATCTGTTACATGTAATAGATATAAATTCTCAATGTCTGGCTGTTAAGGTCAGTCAGAATGACTGCCTGGTATTTTCATTTTATGTACAGCAATGCTTCATGATGCCTCAGTCTTTAGGAGTAATTGGTGGGAAGCCGAACAGCGCTCACTACTTCATTGGCTTTGTAGGTAAGCAGAGATCTTTGAACTAAATGAATAAATAGTCAGTTCTCAATTGGTAGATCATTGGCTTTGTGAAAAAAAGAATCATTACGCACCCACGCAATTACATTCCTGGGGTCCGTTCATCATACATGGATTACTCCTTTCTCTAAATTTGATTATTGACAATTTGACATGATCCATGATGTTTTTTTCTTAAATAACATGATCTAGCATTTATGGTTCCCACAGGTTAGGGAATTTTTGCTTGTTGCTTTAAATTTGAGTTTTCATTTATCAAAATGTATTTTTTTCTTGACTATATTTTATATTGCAATTTTATATTATAGTTAGGCTATTTTTCAGCTTCATTTCATTGCTTTCATGCTCATCAACTGGCATTCACTTACTGTAAGTCAAATGCAGTCACCAGACTGTACCTTTTAATAAGGTTAACATGTCAGGAGAATTTACATTTTAGGAGCATTGACTCCAAAGTGACCACAGCATTTCCGGTTGTTTATATCCTTGTTTATGTTCTTGCTACAACATACCGTTAACGCGAGACACTATGCATGTAATAGATTGATTTTAACAAATAAAAATACTTACAGGTTGTGGCTCACAGTCCAATGCTTCTTCTATTATGGTTGAAACTGCTTCTTTGAGGAGTTTTTAGCCAAATCCAGCATTGAACTGGGAAGATTCTGGAAGCAGTCCTTTGTCAAATGCTACCTTTTTTATAATTCTCTGGAACATAATTTAAATTAAACTGTAAGCACTTCTCTCTTTGTGTCATGTCCTTTGGAAGCCCAAATACAGAAACAGAACATGCTCTGTGGAAATTGCAGCGTTTGGATGGCATTTTAGTTTTCTCTGCTTTAACATTACATCGCCTCTGGCCATGCCCCTTCGCTGCACGTGGTGAATGCGCATAACCTGAAGGGTTTATGATTTCATTACCCCTTGTGTATTTTTTTGTAGTCCCCAAACTTCATTCGCTGTAGGCTTTGTTAACTCTTTTAAGCTAACTCTGTAAAAGCCAATGTCTCCCTCCACATTAAACTTTAAGCGTATTACATTCAGAGATGTTATTTATGTTCACACAGCTGCATTACACATTAACTAAAGTTTAAAAATATGATATCGTAGTGGACCACCCATTTAAGCAAAAAACATTTTAGTATAATGTAAAGCAGGCCTGTTTTTTCTTTTTTCATTAAGTCATGGAAATTCAGGATTTTAAACAGAAAAAGTTATGGAATTTGATATTCGGTTTATAGTGCAAACTCTGTTTTAAGTGATGTACAATAAATGGACCCCTGTAGTCCACCATTATAGTTTTGGTTGTGAAATTTTCACACAACTATAGATTGAATGTGTAATACGCATGTATACAATTTTAGAATAGAGCTAAACCATATCACTTTCTCAGGCAGTGTCACAATTTCAAATACTCAAATAATTTCTTTTACTCATATCAGTAGTGTAATGCCCTCTTTCTTCAAAATCATAAATCATGTGGGAATGCACAGTACAACACTATTTTATTAAAACATGGTTTGTTAATCACAATGTGCTGCAAATAATTGTGTGTACTTTATTATTTTTAGCAATTTGATGTCGATTGTAAAAGTTGTGATTCAGGTTTTTCCATTTTTAATAAAATTTGCAACAATTTTAAAACATCTTTTTTTCACATTGTCATTATGGGGTATTGTGTGTAGAATTGAGGAAATTAATTAATTTAATCCATTTTGGAATAGGCTGTAACATAAAAAAATGTGGAAAAGGTGAAGTGCTATGAATACTTTCTGGTTGCACTGTATATATTCTTCTTGATACTGCTCTACAGGTGATGAGCTCATTTATCTAGACCCTCACACCACTCAGCCAGCAGTGGACCCCAGTGAAGACGGCAATTTTCCTGACGACTCATACCACTGCCAGCACCCTCCATGCCGGATGCACATCTGTGAGCTTGATCCCTCTATCGCTGCTGTGAGTACAACTTTACGTAGCAGAAACTAACTGTATATTCCAGTATAGAGGATGTGCAATGTTTACCATCTACAATAATGTTGCAATTGTTAAACATTGTGCCAAGCTGATGTGAAAGGGCACCTATTTTACCCCTTTTACAAGATAAGTCTTTGGTGGCTCCTGAATGTGTCTGTAACATTTCAGCTCAAAATACCCATCAGATTATTTATCATATACAATGCATTTTGGGCTCAGAGCAAAGTGTAGCTGTTTTGAAGCCTGTGCCTTTAAATGCTAATGAGCTGGTTTTCCCCACCCTCAGTTGCCACGTGCATGTCTTCTCTTGCATTACATCAGATAAACACCAGTTAGTGACAGACACTTATGCTGAGACCTTATGATTTTTAAAGTAGTTGCAGTACAGATGTTTTTACACTGCATGACTATCTGGGGTAGCGTTCCATCAGTGCTGTGTTAAAGGCCTGTGCACATCAGGACGCTTTTTGCTTGCGTTTTCTGTCAATGTTTAACGCCTTGTGACTAAATAAAGGGTGCCAATGTAATCATGCACATCTAACATCAAGGAGTGATTTTGCATACTCTTCTGTTTGACGCCAGTGAAAATGGCTTGGTTGAATCTGGAAAAACATCTCAAAATGCTGACGATAAACGCAAACGAAAATCGTCCTGGTGTGTACGAGGCTTTACACTGCAGGATAGATCAGCGACAGGAGGTTTCACACTGCATGACATTTCAATAGGAAGAATCGCTGACAACTTTGTATCGGTCTGCAGGCGTCTCAACCAAACACACGCGAGAAGTGACATGAAAACAACACGCGGTCATGTAGTATATCTTGTGTTATTAACTACATAATGAGAAAGAAGCCTTTAGAGGGGTTGAAAATTTACTTATTTTGCTCATCAGTGTTTTGAAGGGAATTAGCAATTTCAACCTGGTTGTTTTATTGCTCGGATGACACGTGAAACAAACACAGGTGCTCCGGCCAAATTTCCACTAGTTTTTCCTCCATTTCTTGAGTCCAATTAAACTGAAAATGAGCACTTTTAACTTCTCTTCTAGAAGGCTTTCAGGCATTTGTCTGCGATTTCTCAAAGCCTGTCGGCCGTCAAAATCGGGGCTAAAATCATGCAGTCTGCAACTCGGCATTATGAAACAGAAATCAAGCTCATTAGTCAAAAATACCAAGTAAGTTTATTTGATGTATTTGTTAAGGAGTTTATTCAAGCCTTTCTGAAACGATGAGTCACACTCAAGTGCAGTTACAAAAAGTTTAAAATACACACTCTATATTCATTATGCTACTGTACAAAATAAAACAGATTTAATGTAGACAAACCAAAACTCCAGTTGCATGATTGAAGCGTCCTCGTATAACGTTATAGTTGTACTGACTAGCGATTGTACTGTCCTTTTTTTAAAAACATGCACTAATTTAAACTAGTAAAATTCATTCATGAGGTGCAGCTGATTAGAGAGTTGCAACAGATCTTTAAATGCCAGTTTCTTTGCAAATCCTGTTCTGTGGACATGTTTATACACGTTACTAATGGAGACATGTTAATACGTGCCTGTTAACCAGTCAAACTCTGCGGGTCCGGTGACGTCATCGACTTCCCCTTTAAATTTTAAAGGGGTTGCGCAACACCCCGGAAGTGGCTCCGTTCGAGAGTGTAGAAGCTATATTTTATGCACATATGCATCACTTCGGGGGGTTTTTTACTGTATAAAAGTTATTTACACTTAAATACACAGTATACTGGGTACCCGAGCTGGGTAATGAACATTGGTTTTTTAATTGGTTTATTTATTAGTCATTGACTAATTTTAATGTAATGTTATGATGCCTAAAATGGAAAGGAGATAAAATAAGTAATGTAAACTCATGTTCCTATAGTTATTATCATGTAAAACTAAGCAGAAGCAAATATGTATTATTTAATATGATATTTATATTTATATATTTATATTATAAAAGTTATTTTCCCAGGATTCAGATGAAATGTAATAGCTTTGTCATCTCACATGATAGAGAGAAAATTATTTTTCCTAGTGTTTGCTGCCCTCTGCTGGTTTCAAGCAGAACTGTCTGGATAAGCTAAAACCTCTAAATAGATGATCTACAACCTTTCAAAAAAGCATTTTAGAAAAAAAAAAAAAAAAATCGCCCAATGTTGAAGTGGTTCATCATAAAACAGAAAACATATCAAAATATTATTTATTACTTTCAGCAGTTTCTTATGTAAATTCAAAGGGTTTTCTATTCAATTACACTGGAATTTTTCATTTATAGCAATGCATTTGGATATGGAAGGCTTTCAAAATTTGGTAGGCGGAAAATACATAAAAAAATGGTATAGCACCTCTCATCAGTTGGAATACAATAACTTTTGCATAGATTATGGTAGACATTTTTCTTTTTTCCTCTGATTACACACATGTGCAGGAACCACCAAAATTATTTACAGCAACATAGACCACACAGAACCTAAAAGGTATACTTTCAAATTTGAGTTTATACAAAAAAAATACAAAAAGCGCCTCTTTTTTTAGGTGTTTATTATAACACAGACAACATATACAGTTATTTTAAATACTTTCAATAGTGTTTTATGAAAATGCAAAGGGTTTTCTTTAAAATGATACCAAATTTTTGCATTTACACCTCTGCATGTGAATTTGGGAAGCTTTTAAATTTGGGTAGGCAAAATCCAGGCAGAAATCCCAAAATAGCACTAGACTTTAAAGGGTTAATCCATTCGGTGGGTTGGGAAAACCACACTCCTACAGGGATTTGGATCGTATTTTAACGTCAGAAAATATTAAGAAGAGACTTGGTGTTTGTCACTCCATTATGATTAACACACTATACCTTCACACAGTTCTGTCCAAACAGCTTCCTAAAGTAAATTTTGCTTCATAGGTGTCAGTTAAGCATCAACCACAAATCAGCTTTTAGTTTAAAACACTCATATAAACGCCTCCTCAGTTGTCGTTAGGTGTCAAAAGGTTTTAAAAGTAACTGGTTTGAATAACGGTATCACCTATGCCACTTTTTGTCCATCAGGGCTTCTTCTGCCAAACTGAGGATGATTTTGATGACTGGTGTGCACAGATTCGTAAGGTGCTCATATCATGTATATATTTTTAAATAGCCTCCACTTGTGGATCTCTTACTTTAGTTTTTCCCTTCTTCAGGTTTCAAATTGTAGAGGTCTTCCCATGTTTGAATTAGTAGACAGTCAGCCATCTCATCTAATCACCGCCGATGTACTTAATCTTACTCCAGGTAACCCCTTTACCACTTCTTCATGAATTCAGAATTTCAAAAGTGTTATAAATGCACAAACCATAATATTATATTTTCTCCCTCTCCACAGATTTCTCAGATTCAGATCGACTTGAGCGCTTCTTTGACTCTGAGGATGAAGAATTTGAAATCCTGTCTTTGTGAAGAACAGTTACATTTGCCAGACTTTAAGAATTCCGTGGTAGATCTTCCCTAAGAGGACAGAAGAACATTGTTGACATCCAAGGCCACTGTGGCAAACACACAGCTTTCTTCTTCAACAGCGCCACTGACTGCTCTGTGAGTGAGCCGAGGTCAGGTTTCGCCTCACAGGCACTCAGGATCATCAGTATGTATGTACTTAGCCGCATTTATGTGTATCCATATTGAGTCTTAACACTATTGATTCATTTTTAAGTGATATGGTGCCTTTTTACCCCCTTAACTTAAAACACAGGTTTGCCAGAACACATTTTATGGTTTAGGTCTGGAGTCATGCTAATCAGATATGATTTAGCATTTACTCTCGACCAATGAAGGTGGATGATATATATTGGACCTGTATGATATTGTAAATGACAACCAAGGAAGGTTGAGCATTTGCAGACTGGGTAGGATGGCTCATGTAATATATAAGTTTCTTCATGTTTAAAATCTCTGTACACAAGTTTATTTTATGAATTATTTATTTAATCATTAAAAAATAAAATTAAATCGTAAGTTTCTCTATTATTAACAGAAAAACAAAAGATGAAGTTTATAAAAACATCGGCAGAGATGAGTTCACCTCCACAGCTCTCTAACTGGCTGATACTCCGCTAAACTGATGATGTTTTCACTCAAGTCTTTTATATCTTTGTGGACTTCTTCTATGGTCCTCGCAGCATCAATCACCTACAGAGAGAGAAAGACAAAATAAGAGATGCTAATGCAGAGTTCACACACTGAAGATTTTAGCCCCAATTTTCGCTTGCAGGTTGTGTGAAATCAGACAGATGCATGAAATCAGACTCAAATCAGTGTCCGTTCATGCAAGCGACAGTCATGCAATGTAAATTAATCAAATTGGAGAGAATAGCAGTCATGTCACTTGATTAAAAATCTTGCTGGGTGAAAGTGTTCAGACTGAAAACCAATCAAACCAAACAGAAAACATTATACAGGGCTGCAGCATGTTCAGCTGCATGAATGGACTTCCATAGGAATCTTATATTGGCCACATTTAATTACAAAATGCAATGGTGCAGTATAATTATTTATTGTCAGCAATAAGATAGAATAGATCACTAACAAATCGTCACCATAGAACTATAAGGTTCTATCTGACATTTTTTTCAAAATTGAGTTAACATATTCTTATTAAATAACAAATCATAAAAAACAAATGTTACTCACATACTGTTTGCTATATGGAATGCAAAAGCTTAGAAGCTCAATATCTCAAAATCATTCAGAACGCTCACAGAACCTTATAATTCTAAGGTGATGAAATGTATCTGGTTATTCCTGTGAATCTATTCACTTTGACATTAGGTATGTTCACATGGACACCAATAACAGTATTTTAATATGATTAATACTCTAAGAGTCAACCATGTAAACATCAATTCAATGCGACTAAAGTCATAATCGAACTAAACATAAATTGAATTAAAACATGTGGAGTATGTCGATTTTAGTTGCATGTATTGAAGTGCAGTACAAACATGTACACACCTTAATCAAACTATTTCTATTGTGTAAGATTTTTGATGGATTTTGCGACAGGATATTTCATACGGTATCAAATTCCATTAAAACAACACTTTTCCAGCAGTTCATACTCGCATATGCAATATCTCGTTTATCATGGGGGGGCATAAATGAAATATTCCTAAATGAAAGTGAAAGTGTCAAACTGCAGTTAAAGTCTGCAAATTAAAAATGAAACACCCGAAATTACATAAAACTCCGGAGGATTTGTGGATAGCGCGGTGACACAATGACGTTAATTGAATTATGTGCTAATTATAACATGTAAAACTGGATCATGAAACAAACAATAAAAAGCAACTTATGTAAACACCTTAATCATATTATTGTCTTATTCAGATTAAGGCAAATAATTTTATTACTGATGTCCATGTAAACGTAGTCACTGACAGAGCAAGAAAGATATCATATTGTATAGATCAATACCTGCCATGGGCCTTTGTGATGCTTTGTTTTAATGAAATCAATTAAAAGATAAAAAAATAGGATTACACTATAAAAAAAATCACCTTCCAGTTGATTGAGGTATCCTGCATGAGCTCTTCGAACCGATGTTGAACAGTACGTTGGAAAGCACTCGTCTCGTATCGTTCATTTCCGTATTCGCCACGATTTGCAGCCACATTGGGATTGAGCTGTAAAAACATGACCAGGTCTGGTTTTGGAAGTCCCACATCTGGATTCATGCACCATTCCAAAGAGAATCCCTGAAAAAATAAAGTTTATATCTAAACATGTATACCTAAATATTAAGATCCTGTTAATTGGTCCAGCAATAAATGGGTTAAAAAAATGTCTGGTCTGAGTTAACATACATTTTACAAATATACACAATTTCTATCTCAGAATTTTATGCTTATCAAAGCTGCATTTTAACAAAATATTTGCTTTGGTTTTCTGTTGTGATAAACAAAATGCATCTTTTTCAGGATTTTTTTAAACAACAAAATAACGTAACATTATTTCACCCATTTTACATTTATATTTTGACAAATGTTTTTTTTTTTTTTACTTTGATACAGACACAATAAATGGAACATCATATGTATATATTAGATTTACTTGAAATATTAAACCACTTACAGGCTTGGCACTAGTGAAAGCCACTCCTGAAAATGCATAGCGATCCACCACTAGATTAATTCCTTCCTCCAACTTCTGTTTCATCACAGGCCTTAAATAAAATAAAAACAGACTGATTGGTTGACTGACAGATGGGTGGACACTTTAAGAAATAGTACACCTAAAAACAAACAGGGTGCCGAATGTGCTTTCTTGAAAACTTCTTGGCTGACCTTGTAGCAAAAGTCTGGTGAGAGTAGGTGAACGAGAATAACAAGGATAAAGTGGAAAACAAGAAGATAAGTGTCAGAGAAGTTCACCGTAAGAGAAATGTTTGAGTTATTTTGCATAGCTGTAATTGTTTGAACTGTAGTACATCATCGTTGTCATATGTTGTGTCAGATGTCAGCCAAGAAGTTGTTGAGAATGCGTATTTGATAAAACAAAAACACATTGATCATAAGTTTTCATAAGTGTGGTGGCATGTGGATTAGTTTTACGATAGATTTATAAGCTTTTGAAACCACAAAAACAACTACTCAACTGCCCAATACCATTATACAGCATGGAAGAGTCAAGACAAAATTCAAAACTACACCAACTGTGTCCAACTTCAAGAGAAAAGCCATGAACGGAGGACGACTTGAGGGTGAGTAAATTATGGGATTATATTATTAGTTTTTATTAATATCAATTATACTATAGTCCGAATAATATATAACTGATATTAATCATATTATTTATTCATTCATTTCCTTTTCTGCTTAGTATTATTCCGGGGTCGCCACAGCAGAATGAACCGCCAACTTAGCCAGCATATGTTTTACGCAGCAGATGCCCTTCCAGCTGCAACCTATCAATGGGAAACATCCATACACACTCATTTTATTTATATTAATATCAATTATATTAATTTTCGTTTTTGGATTAATCATTATTTTAATGCACATTAAACAAATCAGCCATTCCTCTGCAAAAAACATTGTTTAGGTTAATATTTGGTTAGCTTTAATATCCACATTAAGTTCACACCTTGTAGCAGCTATTAATAGAGTTTATGACATAAAAACGAAAACAGAAAATAAAGAAGAAAACCAAGACAGACAACACATTTGAACTGTTACATTGAACTCCTAATTTGTTTGGCTGATTGGGGATGCGTGGGGCTCTGAAAGTTTGCGGCACTCCGAGCTATAGACAAGAATAATTATTCCCACGGCATTTGGTCATTTCTATACATGTACAGGTCATTTCCGTGACACTCTAAATTTCCAGGACCCGTGGGAACCCCTGAATGAAGACTTACACCATTTCCCATCGGTTTGCAGAAAACAGCAGATGAACAGTGTGATCCTCCAGATTGCTCTTCTTCTCTAGGTATGAACTGATGAGTTGTCCGATCTTAGTAGTTCTGTCTGTGGAGAAAAGCGGTTGTCATCAATACACAAATACAAATACTGTACAAAGATTAAAAAGCTGCTAAATCACTTCGTCCTTCAGTCTAGGCAAAGCAAGTTATATCATGTAGTCTGTTGAGAGCGTGGTTAAGTTACACCTTTTACGTTATCTGTGTAGACAGTTCACTCAGATTATGAGACGAGTTATATCGTCACGTATGTATTATTGATTTATGACTTGATGTTAATAAAAACAAATACAAACTGCAAAACTGCGGCGTGCTTAATTTCATCACGGTAACACTGTTTTGCTTTATAAAGATGTTATTTTTAGATGGTTTAAGGGGAGGCAACACATGTATATGAATAACGTTATATAAGTATTATTTTAACCTGGAAATCGCATCATTTCTGCCGCTCGTCCGCTCTGCTGCAGCGCCTGCACTAGTTTTTGGCATTGTGTGGTTTTTCCTGCTCTGTCAACTCCTTCTAGAACAATCAAGGCTCCTCTTCTGCAAGACATGGCTATTTTTAAACAAACTTTAAAAAATATAACTATACAGTACAAAGAACAAAATGTTGTTTGGCCTGGATCCCTTTACGCGGTACTTTTCTTAAACAACACCCTGAACAGTCTCTTCGCCCTCCCACTTCTACGGTGCCCGAGAAAAGACAAACGCGATTCAACAAATACTTGTCAGAAACAGGACAGGGCCATATTTCAGAAAGGAGAAGTGAAAACAGAGCATGTTAACCCTGCAACAAGGGAATCTGGGTTTCAGAATGGAGGTATGTCAAACATGAAGGAATTAGAAAAGGGCTGCTTTTTTGTTGCTAGATTTAGCAACTTCTCAGCCCTTCCTTTCAACTTTATTTTCAAAAATCACCTAGGCCTAGATTTTGCTAAGATTCCAAATAAATGTTTATTTGGAATCCTTGAACAACTTTTGAAAAGTGTTTTATAAATTACACTATGAATCTCTGAACTGATAGGTTGACAATCAGCATGAAGTGAGAAGCCTAGCAGGGCACACATCATATCTGTAGTTACTGGCTAATTAAAAATTAAATACTGTATTTATTTATGCATGCCCGAAGCCAGTGTATTGGAAGGAGTGGTTCTTTTTTCTCAAAAAGTGGACCTTTTGGCAGTTATTTGCCTCATTTTCCATTCAATTATGAGGTTTAAATCCTGCATTTTAGTGATATTTTAAGCACTAATCATTGTTCGAACCACACAAACCCCTGGCTACGGGCCTGTTATGATACACCATGTTAGCCTTCTTTGATAGTTGATCAGTTTGGAACACACATGTAAAATGATCTAAAATGAAAAAAGAAAGGCTCCTTCATATTAAAATGTTAGGCTCAGTCAGGCACTAGTTTAACTGTTGAGTGTAGAATAGTACTTAATAAACCAACATTTAAAACTATAATTATTTAGAATGTGTTGTTTTACAAATTAATATGAACATAGCCTACAATGCATGAAAAGTAATTGTTTAAAATGGAACTGACACACTAAGACAATTGATTTCAAAATGATTCCCACCCATGTTAAATATTAAAGAAAGCTGGGGAAATAATTCTGTAATGTTTATCCTTTTTATTACAAAAATAAAAAAGGATTATCCTTTCATTACAAAAAAAAATAAAAAAAAATGTTTAAGAGAGAAAACAAATGAAAATGGGTGATAAAACTAATGAAATTGATGTTATTCCCTGATGATACTACAAGTGTTTTATTTGTTTTTTAGGAGTACATGCCCTAACACCATGTAAACAATCACTGTGTTTCTCCCCTGTGTGTTTGTTTTGGCTCCAGTGTTGCCAGATGTAGCAGATTTTTTTTACCCGCACAATCGGATTCAAAACCGCCCAATTAGACGGGAAACCGCCCAATCTGGCAACACTGTTTACCTCTCCTCTGTGAAAAATCAGCGTGTGCTCAAATGAAAACTCCCATATTTGCAAATCCTTCCCTCTTTCCCTCCCTCGACACTCCCACCTAAATAGAGCTGGACACGCCCACTTTCCTGACTTTTTCCAAACTAGAGGTGTGAAAACACCCTGCTGAGACAGGGGGGATTTTATGGTCCTTTAAAACATGTTTTGTCACTCAAACTATCCTCCTCACTGTACATTAAACAATACAAACACTTTCAGGCAGATTCAGAAGGTCTCCCCTTGACTGTTATTGATTAATTATTGGCCAAATGATGGAAAATGGAACTTTTGAAGCTTTTCATTTCATTCAATGAGACTTCTATCCCATTTTAAACTCTAATTCATTCATTTTTCATCGGCTTATTCCCTTTATTTATCAGCAGTTGCCACAGCCGAATAAACCACAAACTTATCTAGCATATGTTTTACACAGCAGATGCCTTTCCAGCTGCAACCCAGTACTGGGAAACACCAATACACTCTCCCATTCACACACATACACGACGGCCAATTTAGTTTATTCAATTCACCTATAGCGAATGTCTTTGGACTGTGGGGGAAATCAGAGCACCCGGAGGAAGCACGCGAAGACGAGGAGAGCATGCACACCCCACACAGAAATGCCCACTGACCCAGCTGGGACTCGAACCAGCGACCTTCTTGATGTAAGGGGACAGTGCTAACCACTGAGCCACCGTGTCGCCCCATGTTAAAATCTTATTTTAATTAAAGGGTAGGTTTTGTGTGTTTTCTTCTTTAAGTATAAGCAAAGCAGATTTAATTTCAAATCAGACTTCACTCATATTTACCAAGGGTGTCAAATTCATGTCAATGAAAATGTAAAATGTCTAAAATATGACACTGGTGTGTTTGACTAACATTTGTGCTCTCTGGGCCGAAGTATAACTGTTCATTAAAGCAGTGTATTCTAAAAGCTGGCTGTTGTATGAACGAAAATCAAGTCTCTGAGACCAACAAATTTCTAAATTCAGTTCTCATTGCTCCTATTAACTAATTTGACCATGGTTATTCAAGATACAAGAAGCCCAAGGTCACTCATTTATTAAGTTTGTGTTTTTAAACCATCTCAAGTCTTTTTGACAAAATGATATTATTTGTATTTGTATTAACTGAAACATCAAACTCATGTTGATAAGTCCTTCCTTTTATTTATAAAAGTCGGATGGCATACATATTCAAAATACAGTTTAATTTTCTCATGATGATGTAGTGTTAGCAATCTGGACTTTTTATTGAAGAATGGTCATGTTGTCAGACTTTACTCTTGTGGCAGTGTTTAAGAGCATCAGCCAAAGCCTCCAACACTTTGTCCACATTGGCCTTGCTGCTGTTACATCCCATCAACCCCACACGCAAAACCTGTAACAATGTTAGTTAAAAAAAACAAAAAAACGTTACGTTCAGAACACGTCTCCAGAAAGCTTTATTGTCCTGATGTCTATTATTTGTGATTATTAAAATACAATATCTTCTCACCATGCCGGCTGATGGTCCCAGACCACCAGAGATTTCAATGTTAAAGGTCTTCATAATGTACCCTGTGATTTCCCGCCAGTCGTATCCTGGTGGAGCTACTATTGTTGTCACTGTTGGCAGTCTTGCTTTCTGTAAGAGAAGATTTTTTTCAGTACTGATTTGATATGTATCTTATATGAGGTCTGTTCTGATGTGCCAACCTTATCCTGCACAAACAGTTTTAGGCCCATTTCTTCCAAGCCTTTATGAAAGTACTCTGCAACCTCTTTGTGCCGTTTCCATGAGTTTTCCAGACCCTATTAAAAAGAAGAAGAAAAAAGAGGAAACACTTTTGCATTATTTTCCTTTCTCTACACATTCAATATATTTGATGACTTCATGACCATCTGAAGCTTTTAAAGCAGCAATAGGAGAACTTGAAAAATGCTAGCGTTAGCCTGATAGCATTGAAAACCTACGTCCCACCCTGCAAATGGTCATCTAAAGCCACACTATATATACATAGAAATACATTAAATCACTTAATTTAATGACTGCTGTCAGGATGGGAAGAGGCTTTCAACTAACATAACAAGAAATAGTTTTGATGACAATTAATGCAGGTTTGCATAAACATTTATCTAGCACTTTTGCTTCATCAAATTCCTAATTTGATCCTTATGAATAGTTATTAAGGTAGTTTTAAAAGTTAAACCTAAAGGTTAGCTTTAGGTATTAGGTAGGATTAGCGATATACAATAAAACTGAACTGTTATTTATAACCGAAAGATTACTGAGAAGATCTATAAATATATTTGTTTATAAAACTGCTGTAAATTCATTAACATTGAAAATGGGTTTAGAGCAAATTCTGGTGCAAAGAACAACAACAAAAACGGAAGTATTTGATAAAAGCTGACAAAAAAGGTTCTGTTTCTAAAATATATGTTGATTGCTTTTGTTGTTTAATGCACAGATAGAATAACATTTTTAAGAACTTTAGGATTTAAGTTATAAATGCTATTTAAGTTAATTATGGAAAAACAGTGGATAAAAATGTTTTATGCATTTAACCAAAGACTATATAGAATACCCATAGAACTTTGATTTAACGCACACCCACCCCAGTCCTACATGACATTTTTTCAGACAGTTGATTGGTGATAGCAACAAATCATCACCTTAGAATTATAAGGTTTTATTTGACATTTCTGTCAAAATTGAGTTATTCACTTATTCTTATTAAATGTTTTTGTATTAGTTGTTTACATTTTAAGACTTTTTATTTAAAAAACAAAATAAGTCAAATTCTAGCTTGGCTCTATAAGTTTCTTTCTGTAAGCCAATCAGCATTTTGAATGCACGCACAAGGACCAATCAGGATCAGACTGCTCAGTTGACAGCGGAAAAGACCAAAAAGAAACAAACTCAGAGCCGACTAAATAATGCCGCACCACATAAAAATAACTTAATAGTTCATATAAAGCATAAAATTCAATATATATCATATCAATTACATAAAATTAACAGTTGCACTAGATAAAATATTTAGCACAGCCTTGTATGCTTGTGAAATATATTCATCCTAAAACATTAAATAAATGCTTGGAAAAAAAATACTTTCTTAAGCATCAACATATTGTTACGAAACCAATTTATATATATGTACGTATGTGTGTATGTGTGTGTGTGTGTGTGTGTGTGTGTGTGTGTATATATATATAATTAATTTTTTTGATTGTATTTCTTGAAAAGTAATGCTTCAATGAATGATCTGCCAGGTAGAACCTTGATTCCAAGTGGAAAATGACTTTTTAGAATTAGAAGGTTTTATCTGCATTTGCCCTGTTTGTTTTACCCCAATTTGCAAATTTAAGAGAACTTTGATAATTTACATTTAGAGTTCATTTAGGGTCTCTGTCATGTTAATGTATGAAAGAGAACTGTTACACACATATTGCTTGTTTTATGGAATGCAAAAACTTTAAAGCTCAATATCTAAAAATCATTCAGAACGCAGATAGAACCTTATAATGCCAAGGTGACGAAATGTCTGCACAACAGAGCTTATACAATGCACTTTATACTTATACCCTTAAAATTCATGATTATTGATGCATAAAAGACCCTGTGTAAGCTTCTAACTATAAATATTTGATCTTACAGTCTCTGCAAGGATGGCCAGACTCTCTCGCAGAGCATAGAAGGAAGATACTGGTCCAGTGTGGTGATAACTGTACAAAATAACAAAAAAACAATGCTCTTTCATCTTTTAATGATTGAGAAAAGACTTTGAATCTGTCCATGTTAAAATAGTTTTGGACTGCTTTGTTTTAGCATAACATAAGTGAGACATCTAGTCTTTGATAATCAGTTATATCTATATATAAATGTGATAAATGGTGCTTACGAGCGCACAGGCTTGTCATCACAACCCCAGTAATTCGCCAACCAGTTCAAGTCCAAGAAGTAAGAGATAGGTTTTGTCTTCCTGTTAAATATTTTGTGGCTGTTTTCCAAAGCAAACGAAAAAGATGTGAGAAATAAGTTTTCCCCTCATATTTAGAAATGAGATATTCATATTAAAAGTATTTATTTATTATGATTAATGATTATTTTTATATATTTATTTATTTATTTATTTGTCTCTCACTCACCATGCTCTCTCACTGAAGGAGATTGGTGCAGTTCCTGGTGGGGCATTCAAGACCTTCTGAGAGCCAGTGTACAAAATATCAATACCTAGAGATATAAAATATACATTTAAATTATGGACCAATATTAGGGATTATGGTCGCAGAAAATATATTATAATGATACCTTGTTCATCCATACAGATAGGAGCACCTCCCAATGCTGCTACTGAATCAACCAGAAATAAACAGCTGTACCTGAGAGGCAGAACAGTATTTATAAAAAAAAAATTAATATTTTGACATACAAAATATATTTTGAAATGTAATATGAATTAAAATATTGTCAGGGAATTTTAAAGGGCTCATCTGTCACATTTTTTTT
>CAIGQZ010031701.1:0-29191 GCA_903798205.1 Danio tinwini | reverse complement strand
ATGCATCGCATAGACGTTGTTTGAATGTATGACAAGGACGTCTATACGACGTTTTCCAGATGAGCAAACGCCCTAAATAAGACGTCTCCCAGATGAATGGATGTCCAGCAGACGTCTCTGCGACGCATGTGTGCTATCTGGGTAGTAACTGAAGTAGTATCAGCAGTAGTAGTAGTAGTATTGGCAGTAGTAGTAGTAGTAGTAGAAGAGGTAGCAGCAGTAGTAATGGCTGCTGCGAGCCAAGTTTCTTCAAAAGCAAAGATAGCAGTGATATGAAACCCAGGGTATTTATAGTAGCTTAGGGATCATCTGATTGGTGCGTAGTGAATTGGATAATGTGGGTCCAGCCGCTAGCAATCATAAGCACGTGATCCACGTGAATAAATGGTTGTTCATCTCTATAGTTACAGGGATTTCGGACAGTGGATGGTTTGTCCGCACCTGTTTCAATGCAAAGCAGTGGTCAAGTGATGCTGCTGTGTGTGACAGCCATTGCAGAGAAATTTCATTGATGTACCTTTTGTTTTCCAGCTATCTGGACACTCTTGGGGTGATTTCAGTGGCTTCAAACTCTTGGATGTGTTGAGGTGTAGTGCATCTTGCAGAGCCTTTTGGAGACTCTTTAGTCCACCAGTCTGTAAAATATGTGCATTGATTGGTAGGAGTGAAATGGTTCTTAAAGATTTTGTATTTCGACTGCAGTGTGGAGAAGAGCATTCCATTGTAATTGTTGCACTTGGTACTTCTTTCATTGTTGAACTGATTATGGTAGCAACATTGCATTCTGCACTGACCTCCCTCACACCTGAGTTTAGGTGAACACTTTCAAATGTTTCCAGCAGTAATTTTGCCCTCTTTGCATAAGCAGCTCTTCCAGCTCCTTTTGTGACAATGGTCTTTACCAAATCAAATATTTCAATTTTTTTGTGCTCTTTGTCAAGGTAATGGCAAAATGATAATCTGTCACAGAAAGCAGAGCAAAGGCACTGACAAACAGAGTCAAAGGCACAGGTATTCCTTACAGTTACAAGCATTTTGTCAACTGCAAAGGGTGTTTTAGCCTGGTAGTTGCCATTCTTCAAGACATACATTTTTGTATTTTTTCTTTTCAAGTTTATGTCTACATGTAACCACTCAGAGCAAGGGGTTTTTTTGGTGGGACACCAAGGCCTTTCCAGTTTTCAACAGGGTCGTCTTCTATGGTTTGTTGCTTAACCTCTTCATCATGCCTACTGTAACCAGGTTTTGGCTCAGTCTCCTGTGTCTTTCTGTCAGTGGGCTCCATTTTCTTCACTGGTGCAGATAAAAGCCTCATCTTACCCTCAAGAAACTGAAGATGGCGTATGACAAACCGGTCCATTCTGATTGGGAGGCTTTCATGTTTGAAGAGACCATGTTTTATATTTTTAAACTCAGCCTCAACATTTGCAGAGCTTGCTGTGTTGTGTACACTTTAAAATGTGGAACCATCACAGCTGTCCAAAGAGGGAGATAGCATGCCATTCTTACGATATTTGGGACAAATTCTGGAAGGTAATGAAGATGTCTCTGTCACATGGTGTCTCTGTCACCATGATGTGCTGCAATCTGATGACTGTTTTCACAGATTTCTGTCACCCATGCTTTTAGATCTGTGTGCAGTGTCTCATCGACTTCTGGTACTTCTGTTGAATGGTCATCTTCATTGACCCATGGCAGGACTCCGTCTGCAAATCGTGTCTTCAGTTGAGCTTTGCAAGTTTCTGAAACAACAACAGGTAAACCTTTATCATCGTTTCCTTCTGATTCACTGAAGGCAACAACTGAAATTGAATGAATCAGCTCTCTTGCTTCTTCCAGTGAATCAGATTGTAAAAGTTGTGCCATAGCTCGTAGATAGAACTCTCTAACTCGGTTTCCTTTTTGTCTTAAGCATTCCCACCGGCTGATGAGCTTAATGCAGTGTGCCACATCTACTCTAATGAAGCATGATGGAAGTTGTGGGTTTTCAGGCTTCTTCATCAGCACTCCAAAGCACTGATTGATGTAGCTTTTCAGGTCTGGGTAAGGAGTGAAGGCCTTAACCAATGCTCCAAGCAGTGCCAAGGAGAAATCACAGACTGCTTCTTTGGGTGCAGCAGCACCGGCACGTGCCATTCATTTAACCAGTTGGCAATAGAATTGGTGTTGAGATTCTCTGTTAGCATTTGGACTAGTGGAATGTGATCTCCCTGTGAACACAAAACTCCTTGATATAGGAAGACATGCCCAGAATTGCCACAGGGTCTTTTCAATCTTTTTACAATTGAACCTGTTGCATCAAAACTCACAATACTTGGACTTGGATTTTATTTGGTAAGTTTGCATCTGAGATGGGGCCCAGTAATGGCAAAAAAACCTATCAAGGCCTATGTCATGAATGCTTCCATTGTGGGGCACACTGTATTTGAACAAGTGCAATGATGAAATTGGGTCTTTAGCTCTTTATCACCCATCTTTTGTTTAGCTTTTCATAATGTTGCCAGATTTGGTAGGTGACTAGGCTCCGGATCACCAACATCCATCAATTGGTAAGCCTCCGCTGCTCTCCATACATGCTGCTGTTTTCGTCCTTCCCAGAGCTCTGTTGATACACGCATTCTCAGATCTCCTGACAACCTGCGTTTTGCTTTGCCAGTATGGAGACCGTCATCAACATTTTTCATTGTACATGTAAGCACAACTGGTTGATTAGCTGCTGGCATTTCAGCTTTATAGAAAGTTGTGCATCACATTCTCTGGAATGGCCAATTATGTCAATGTAGTGAGATGGAACATTTGGAAGGATTTTTGCTCTTCTAAATCTAAGAGTGCATGCTGTATTTGTTTTTTTCCATATTTCGTCATACAACACATGTGTCCATGCTCTACGTTTTAGGATGGTGTATTCCCTTTTACATGTGTGCTGTGATTTATCATTGTAAGTTACTTTTTCAGGCCAGATTTCTGTCCATCTTTGTTGGGAAAGACAGACTTTAAACTCAATGTCATAACATTGACTTTGCTGATGATTGTCTGCCATTGACTCTTGTGAATGTAAATCTGCCGAGCCTTCTTGTGATCTGTCAGGGTTTGGATCCTGATCTTGGACATGTGTGACTCCGCGAAGCTCAAGGATTTGCCAGATATTATGCCTATTATTATGCTCTGCCCACACCTTCTCTGAAGGGAACGTTATGTTTTGTCCAGTAACAATCTGTTCCTTTGCAGCACTGATGACTAATGATGTCATCATTTTCACAAGCTGGTTTCCTTGGCATCTGATAAAAAATATATTATTTAAATGATTTTAATTAGTTAGTTCCAGTTATTTTAAATGATTATTGGTAAAACCAATTAGGCCAATTTATTTTGTGTGTTTACTAAGTTGTAATTATTCAAGTTAAACCCTTGTGTGATCTTAGAATTCTGTTTATACTGTTTGTCTTAAGAGTCAAAAATACCCACCTTTACTAAAGTTCGAAATTAAAACATCCAAATTTTATTTTCAATTTTAATTCAAATCTATTTTGTGTGAAGAAACAACCCCATCATTCATCACATCTTTTGTGAATATCTATCTGTTCTTACATCAGTATGCAGTATTTTATAAATATATAATCAGTAGACAACTGATTTATTTTTTCAAAGTAAAGGTTTATATTATTTAATGGTAAGGGTACTTGCATAGGTGTAAATGTTTTTAGCCAGACCATTATGCATAAAAGTTAAAGTAGCTGTGTGTGGGTGTGTGTGTGGTTAGATCTTAGTGTGTGTATCTTTTTTCGGATGTGTGTGTTTGTTTGTGTAAATCTGTATGTGCATGCATCTGTTTGTGTATGTGTGGGTAGATCTTTGTGTGGTGGTGGTGGTGGTGGGGGGGGGAGGTGCGGTTGTGTGCTTGTAGGTTTTGTAGTGTATAAATTGATTTATTATTAGGGGTCAAAATGGACTTCTAAGATAATTGTTATACAATAACTACATGCAATCTCAAGATAACCAAGATAAAAAAAAGTTTGGTTTTATTTCAAATTAAATTTTTTTCTGCTGTTAATTTTGTCATGGGTCAATTTTGATCCTTAAGTCAAAAGGAAGGTCTGTCATTTATTCTGTATTTGCTCTGTTGCTGCTTTTGATCAGAATATGACATTTAATAGCTTTGAAGAACAGCTTAATAATTTAAATGAAATGTTTAACAATTATCATCTGTTAAGCTATCTGTTTTTTAATATGGATCAAATAAAGTCAGTGACTTCAGAAAATAAAATAGATTAGCTAAGCTGACTAAGCTAAGCTGCACTAAGAGTTTTTTATGTGGACTAAATTCATACCTGCCAACACTCCCGTTTTTCCCGGGAGTCTCCCGTATTCATATTGGTCTGTCTCCTGGAAAACTCCCGGAATTTCACCCCCCACCCCCCGCTCCTCAGTATTTTGGTACAGTCCGGCTGAAACCTGGTGCTTGTGAGCGTGCTCTTCGGTCGCGCACAACCGCCCCATCTCCTCAAACCTCTCACCCTTTCCCGCTCTTCAGTACGCGCACACATCACCAATGCCCCAATACAGTTTTGTTATTTTTTGACATGTATTTTATTTAAATGATATTCTAAATTGTACTGCACTGCATACTTTCTTTTAACTACATTTTTTTTTTTAAAATAAGGTTAAACGCAAAAAATATATATGTAATCTAAGAGCACATGCTTACCTTGCCCCTTAGCCAGAAGTTTTTCCTGTTTTGTTTTTCCACTATGCACTGCTTAAGGTAAATACATTTTTTAAGGGGCCAGAATCACATTAAATATATTTAGAATGTTAAACGTGTAAAAGACATTTAAGTCAATACACAATTACACTTTTCTTCATTTTATTAGACAAAATCCAGCATCAGTCAGTAGTATCCACAGATGTTACAGTATACTGCATGCAAAAGGTAAGACAGTGTATTGGAGATTAAAGCACTGATCTTCAACGCTATCAAGCACTGATCTTAACGCTAAATTCCACTATAAAAAAGAAAAAAACTGGAATAGTAAAAGCAACAACGTGAACAAGAAAACAGCGTGACACTCAGAGAGACGTCATATCTGTCATCAAAATTTTTTGTCCCCATTACATAAAAGAGGAGCAGGGCAGTGGTGCACTGAGTTCGAACATTTATGTTGACATAAATCTCTGAGTCGTGATCTGGTCATGTTCTTGTTAAAAGTCTCAGGTAGGACATTATTTGCCGAATAAGCTTAAGGTATAAATAGCCCAATAATGATGCACTATAAAAAAAATAGTTCAGAAAACATAAAACAATAAGGCAACTTGATGCAGTAAGAACCTTGAGTTGTCTTAACAACTGTTTTTTAGTTCTGCTCAGTAACAATATTTTGTTCAGCTAACATAATTTTGTTAGTTCTGCTCAGTAACAATATTTTGTTCAGCTAACATAATTTTGTTAGTTCTGCTCAGTAAAAATATTTTGTTCAGCTAACAATTTTCTTTATTAATGCAATGTTGATTATTGTATTTTACTAATAAAGATATTCTTGTTCAGTTACTGCTATTGAGTCAATAAATTTTTTTCTGTTTAGTGGATGATTTTTATTCAAATTTGCAAAATAAGTAATTAGTACTAGTTAGCATATCATTCTGTTATTAATCATTCTACTTAAAGAATGACAAACACAAACTTACTACTTCTATTTATTTCCATTGAAAGCAACAGACAAACAAGCTTTACATGAGGAAATTCCACAATCCACAAACGTTTGTAAATATTTTAAAAAGTGCTCCAAATCACACACTTTGCAGTATACAGACTTTTCTGCTAATTTGTAGGCACATATGCTAGCTTTAACATTTTAACCTAAAAATGTAATGACAGCACAGAAATGAACATTTAAAACATTGCATTTAACACAAACTAAATTAGCTTTGAATGCTTTTATGCACAAATTACAAACAAAAAGGTTGATTTGGACACTAGTTTCGATAAACAGTCAAAACAAAAGTGAAGTGCTTGGGTGTCTTGACAAAATCCAAATATTAAAATCTAAACCTTTAAATTTTAAAACCTTTAATGGTAACTATAATAACTACACACTTTGAATTATTAGCAAATCATTAACAAATAGTTAATTCATTTCATTCATCTGTTAAGCATTAACTTTACATTTATTAGACGTCAGTAAGCACTTTATAAATACAGCTACAAATGCTGTTATAACCTGTTTATAATGTGCTTGTTGAATGAATGTATTTTCATACTTTATTAATTGTTCACTACTAAATTCAGTATTGGATTATTTACAAACCATTTGTATTTAAGAGTAGTTGGTGCCTTTTAGAATCATTCAAAATGAGTTATAAATGATTAATAAACTGTTCAAATAACATTTTTATATTTTTGTTATTCAGGCAAATAGTAATGTTTACTATGTATGTAAATAAATGCTTTATTAACGTAACTTCATCCTGTTTTGTGACCTAATCTAAAGTGAGGACTATTTATGCTTTATAATCCCTTATAAATGACAATTAAAGGCTCAGTATCAATTAAAAAATAAATGTTTGCAATCTTATCTAAAAAAGAAAAATACTGTAAACTTTAAACATCGCCAAATAATAGGAGTCAAATTATAATTGAATAAAATTGGATAAAACAACAATATAATAATTTAACAATATATTATGATATACCATTTCAGTGTTTAGCAAAGTTTAAATTGTACAGTAATTTTATTTTAGATAAGGTTGCAAAGATTTATTTTTCATTTGATAGTTTCATTTGTGTCTTCACAAATCCTCACAAAACTCACTTTAGATTACATCACAAAACTGGATGAAGTTGACTTAAAGCATTTATTAACATATAAATGAATTATTATGCCTAAATAAGATATATGAATGATAATTTGAATAGTTTATTAAAAATGTACTTACACATTCTGAATGATCTGAATAAAACACCAACTATTCTTAAATAACTGGTTTGTAAATAATGCAATACTTAAGTAATAAAAAGATGGATCATTAACAAAGTATGAAAATACTGTTAAGACCCTGGTCTAGGGACAAGGCCGCAACATAAAAGACCACTAGACAAATAAAAATCACTTTAATAATAATTTTTTCCTTTTTCTTTTTTTATATCATCCAAAAACGTGAAGCCTATTACCTCGGAGTGGAACCACAGGAAAAAATTCAACAAAAAAGTACACTCTAACTAAACACCCAAATAAAACTAACTAGCCTCAACAAAAATAACAGAAATAAAAATACAAAAACTACCCCTACCTCACTAACTAGATATAAATAAACAGGAGAAAATATTTACAGAAAATAAAAGGTGGTGTCCAACCCCTACTGCTTCTTACCGTGTACAATACAATATTTACAGTGTCACCAAACAAACCAAACAAAATAATAGGAGGGGGAAAAACGAATGAATAAACCACAAAGGAGTCAAAAATTACACAAAACGAAAACACAATGATACACTAAGCAACAAGAATGAAATATAGAATAACAACAGCTTCAAACAAAATGCCAACCAACAATCGCTCTCCCGTCCCACGCCCGTTCTTTGCTTTTTAAAAGATGCCCTGGGTCACTTCAGCCAATCCCAGGGCACGTCACCTGCGTGACTGGGCGGGGCCTGCAGATGTAAGAGACGGAGAGAGAGACAGACACACCTGCCATCGCAACACCCCCACACATTAAAGTAAAAAAAACACTTTTTTTTTTTTGACAATTATCTTCAGTGAAACAAACAAAAATCAGACTCTAGAAAGAGCATCGTCAATAACGTTTTCTGAACCCTTCTTGTGGCGGATGTCAAAGTTAAAACCTTGCACTATTAATGACCACCTCATTAGCCTTTGATTGGAGTTGGCCATGCACTGGAGAAAAACGAAAGGGTTGTGGTCAGTGTAAATAACGACAGGTAAGTTGTCACCACCCACATATATTTCAAAATGCTGGAGGGCAAGAAGTAACGCTAGGGCCTCTTTCTCGATCGTGCTGTAATTCTGTTGTGCTTTTGAAATTTTTTTTGAAAAATAACACACAGGGTGATCAACTCCATTTTCACCCTCTTGGAGCAGCACTGCCCCAGCACCCAACGTGCTGGCATCAACCTCTATTTTAAAGGGGTGAGTAAAGTCAGGGACAGAGAGAACTGTGGCACTGCACAAAAGATCTTTAGCTGCGCTTAAAGCAGAATCACATTTTTGATCCCACACAAAACCTTTGGACCCACTTAACAGGTCAGTGAGAGGGGAAACAACGGAGGAAAAGTTTTTACAAAAACTTCTGTAATAGCCCACCATACCCAGGAACCGACGTAATTCTCGTTTGGTGGTGGGGGCGGGAAAATGGACAATAGCCTCTACTTTGGCTTCAATTGAACGCACCTGTCCTTGTCCGACCTGCTTACCCAAGTAAGTGACCACAGCTTTAGCGAATTCGCATTTTATTTAAATTCACAGTCAATGAGGCTTCACTTAAGCGGGTGAACACTAAACATGTCTTCATGTGGTCGTTCCAAAATTTGGAATAAACCATGACATCATCAAGATACGCCTCGCAGTTTGCAACACCAGACAATACTCTCTGCATCAACCTTTGAAAAGTTGCTGGAGCGTTTCGCATCCCGAAGGCCATAACGGTGTATTGCAGAAAGTTATCCGGTGTTAAAAACGCGGAAATATCTGAAGCGCACTTTTTCAGTGGTACCTGCCAGAAGCCCTTTAATAAATCAAGCTTTGTCACAAACAAAGCAGCACCTACACAGTCTATACAGTCCTCCATTCTGGGCAACGGAAAGGAGTCTGGTCTGGTCACACTTCACTTTTCTGTAATCCGTACAGAATCTATATGAGCCCTCCGGCTTGGAGATCAGCAAACACGGCGAGCTCCACGGGCTGCAGCTGGGAATCGCCAGACCATTTGCAACCAGGTAATCTACCTCCTTCCTTATCTCTTCTCTCTTTACAGGGTTCAGTCTGTACGGATGTTGTTTTAGAGGTGGAGAATTAATAATTTCAATATCGTGAATATAAAACATGAGTCTGATTGGGCACATCTGAAAAGAGAGAAGAGAATTCTAGAATCAGGGAAACAATATCCCTGCGCTGTGAATAAGGGAGGTCTGCCAATTGGATTTCAATGTTATCTAAAAATTGCACAATTTTGATGGCGTGGTCAACATTTCTGAAACCCTCAAACCGTCCTCCTCAGAATCCACAACCGGAGACGGAGGAGCGCACGTCAACACTGGCGCCATTTTAGAAACAAGCTTATCGATGGCGCTTCTATCCACGTAAGCCTTCAACATATTTATATGATACACACAGGATTTTTTTCTACGTTCAGGGGCGCAAATTAGGTAATTTGATTCGCTAAATTTCTGTTCCACTACGTAGGGCCCTGAGAAGCGAGCATGAAGCGCAGAGCCAGGTAGCGGAAGAAAAACCAGCACCAAGTCTCCTGGCTGAAAGCTTCGCGCAACAGCCTTTCTGTCAAATAATTTTTTCATTTGAGCCTGTTTGGATGACAAATTTGATTTTGCCATCTCCCACACGCAATTTAAACATTTGCGCATTTGAGTCACGTACTCGCAAACATTTACGGGGGGTTTCTTCTCTGATAACAGCTGCTCTCTCAACAGCTTCAGGGGGCCGCGGACGGAGTATCCAAAGACAAGCTCAGCTGGGCTGTATACTACAGATTCCTGTACTGTCCCGCGAGTAGCAAACATCAGCATCAGCAACCCCTCATCCCAGTCTTTCCCCGTTTTCACACAGATTGCACGCAGCATGGACTTAAGGGTCTGGTGGAAACGTTCCAGCGCGCCCTGCGACTCAAGATGATAAGCGATCAATAGCTGATGCTTGATGGCAAGCTCACTGACAACCTGAGTGAACAGTGCGGAGGTAAAATTTGAACCCTGATCAGTCTGTATTGTTTTTGGTAACCCGAATATGGAACAAAGCTTAATGATTTCCTTAACAACAGCCTTAGCTTTGATGCTGCGCATTGGGACAGCTTCCAGGAAGCGTGTCGCAGCGCACATCAAAGTGAGTATATTTTGATATCCGGATTTAGATTTTGGCAGCGGTCCTACACAATCAATAATAATTCTTTCGAATGGTTCACCTATCACCGGTATTGGACAAAGGGGAGCAGGAGCAATAATTTGATTTGGTTTGCCAGCTACTTGACAAACGTGACATGAGCGGCAGTTATTTACTACATCCGATTTTAGACCAGGCCAGAAAAAATAGCACAAAACGCGATCGTACATTTTCCGAATGCCCAGAAAGTATATGGTCATGCGCTAATTCTAATATCTGTGAGCGGTAACCGGTGGGCACGACCACCTGACAAACACTATCGCCGTCTTCCCATTTTCGCATCAAAATGTCATCTTTAATGAAATATGTTACCTTTTTATTCGGTGCTTTTGCTTTGTCACAGCCGAAAAGCAGGTCGCTAACGAAGGGTCAGCCTTTTGTACAGCAGCTAATTGTGAAGGGCCAGTTTGTAAAGCTGTATCTATAGGAGACAAGTCTTACAAACAGCTTCCCGGTCATTGCTGGAAAAAAAGAATCGGACACATCAACCACGTCCTCAAATTTGCGTGCTTGCGCACGATACACGACACACGAGGGCTGGAAATGCGGCTGGAAGCCTAGTTAACAAATCGTCAGATTCATCTGTTAATGGTTGGTTAACCACAATTGGGGGTGGGAAAACTATGCCACCAGCTAAGTCATTTCCCAATATAAAATCTACTTCTTCCACTGGAAGTTCAGAGCAGACCCCAACACACACCTGTCCAATAACCACTTCTGTTTTAAGGAATAGGCTGTGTAAAGGAACCTTTACACAGCCTTTTCCTATACCACGCAGAATTACGTCAGCACCTGTGTAGGTTTCCGGAGTCAGAGGGATAGTGCCAGCCAGCAGAAGACTTTGGGCTGCACCAGTGTCTCTCAACACAGACACTGATTTGGGTACGTCACTGGCGCTGCAAGCCACCCACCGCTGTAACATGAATGGCTCATAACCTGATGTAACTGACAAAGATGTTTCACTAGTATTTACAAACCCAACCTCTTAAGGTTTAACTGAGGTATTTTTTTTTTCTTCCAGGCCTCACAATCAGCAATGAGATGACCGGCATCAAGGCAATAAAAACACACTCTGCCTTCGCCCACCCGCGGTTGCGCACCTCAAAAGCTCCTCCCCTGCCTGGTTTCGCAACACACATCCAGCCCTTTACCTGCTCTTCAGCACCCTGAACAGCAACCCTATCATATTTCACTGGTGAAATGACTGTACGGTGTGTTAAAATGAATTCGTCCTTCAGCACGGCGGCTGCAGAGAGAGACTTAACCTTCTGCTCGTTTAGGTGCACAACTAAACTTTCAGAAATACTGCTTTTAAAGTCTTCCAATAAAACTAGTTCTTTTAAAGCTTCAAAAGTAGTAGTTTTACTGGCAGCGCACCACTTTTCAAAAAGGTTCTGTTTCTAGCAAATTCCACGAAAGTTTGTTTGTCTGCTTTCTTATGGGCTCTAAATTTCTGTCTATATGCCTCCGGCACTAACTCATAAGCACGAAGAACAGATTGCTTCACCGCATCATAATTTAGACTCTGTTCAATCGGTAGCACAGAACAAACGTCTTGTGCCTTTACCATAAGCTTACACTGCAGTAGCAGAGCCCACATTTCCTTTGGCCACTGCAGTGTAGTGGCAACCCGCTCAAACACGGTAAAATAGCTGTCCACTTCAGCTTCACGAAAAGGAGGCACTAAATTAATGTGTCGGCTTACATCAAAAATTGGAACGTTAGCCACATGCAGCAAAATCAATTCTTTATAAAGCACATCTTTTAATTCTTTTTTGAAGCCTTATGTGGCACCACAATTTTAAAGAATTCTGCAACTTTAAATAAGTCATCCTTACAGCAGCGATCAAATTGTTCCGTGCTCTGAGAAAGTGCGAAGGCAGTCAAATCAAAATCCATATTAACACTATTCACTACTCCTTCCCACACCAAAAAGAAAGCAGCCAAACAAAAAGTAAATTGAAATGACTTACCCACTGCGCGTCCACAAGAAGGATTCAAGATAAGCATTTTTGATATACAAAAACCAATGACGAGCCCCCACTTTATGTTACGACCCTGGTCTAGGGACAAGGCTGCAACATTAAAGACCACTAGACAAATAAAAATCACTTTAATAACCCTTTGGTGTCAGGTCTCTTTATTTGTCTTTTTTTTTATATCATCCAAAAACGTGAAGCCTATTACCTCGGAGTGTAACCACAGGAAAATAATAAACAAAAAAGTACACTCTAACTAAACACCCAAATGAAACTAACTAACCTCAACAAAAATAACAGAAATAAAAAAAAAAAAAACTACCCCTACCTCCCTAACTAGATATAAAAAAACAGGAGAAAATATTTACAGAAAATAAAAGGTGGTGTTCAACCCCCACTGCTTCTTACTGTGTACAATACAATATTTACAGTGTCACCAAACAAACCAAACTAAATAATAGGAGGGGGAAACACGGATGAATAAACCACAAAGGAGTCAAAAATTACACAAAACGAAAACACAACGATACACTAAGCAACAAGAATGAAATATAGAATAACAACAGCTTCAAACAAAATGCCAACCAACAATCGCTCTCCCGTTCCATGCCCGTTCTTTTCTTTTTAAAAGATGCCCTGGGTCACTCTAGCCAATCCCAGGGCACGTCACCTGCGTGACTTAATACTTAACAAATAATGAACTATTTGCTAATGCTTAACAAATTATTCATATTGTGTAGTTATTATAAAGTGTTACCCATTTAACTGAACACAGTGCCTAAACAGTGGCTCTCATCGATCAGATTTAGTACTCAAATTGTACATTAGGTCTTTGTAACATCAGACCATTGACACAACACTGTTTACTGTTTTAGTTTAACATCTTGTTTTTAAGAGAAAGCACACGTTGTGTACATCCAGTCCCAAGCTCCATGAAAACATTCTGAATTGTGTCAAAAGTGTACCTGAGTTCTTTGGGATAGGAAAAGTTGAGTGCATAAAGAAGGCCAAAGAGGTATGCCACAGCGCTTGAGGTATCTGGAATGTCTTCCAAAACAACAACCTCTTCCAGTTCAACAGCAATGTTCTGGATCACTGGTGATGCTGCCCGGGTGTCATCGTCCATAACATAGAGAATGCCTGCTGATACGCCCTTTGTTCCATCTTCAGTTTCCTGTGAAAGCACAATAAGAATATTTGAGCATAGAAAGTCATTAGAGTGCTTTATCTACAAACAAGCAAGATATTATATTGCAAGTAGGGCTGTCATGATTAGGTGACGATTAATTGTCAAATAAATAATTGCAATTAATGGCGATTACAGAAATTAAATAATTTTAGCAATTGTTTGTTATAGGGCTATGACAATTAACACACATTTAAATAACTGTAATAAAGTTATTTATTCAGTTAACAAGTATACTGTTATCTTTCATTTATATGAACACTCTGTAAATAACAAACCATCATAATACAACGATCATGCAAACTGAATTGCAGTTAAGCAAAATGACCACAGTTATGTCAAATAATTGCGATCATAAAACTGATATGTAATGTCTAGTTTCACTGTACGGGACATAGTGTAATAATTTAAATCATTAAGCAAACGTGAATGTAGCAATTAAACAGACAACATGTAAATAACAAGAAGCCCAGATCTACAAATGCATAAATCATCAGTATTATATGCAACATTTAATGCAGTGATTGGACTTTAAATACTTAAAGTGATTGGTTTTAAAATACTGCCATAAATTAATCAATAAATAAATGCGGATATGTTTTACTCAGAATACAACAGGTGCCATTTTGGTTGAAAAGAATAACGTCTCGGCACACCTCTAATTATATGTAATAACAGACAAAGCAACAGTTTCTCTTGCATCTCTTTTACATGTTCTTTCCTCTGACTACCTGCATAAATCAGTGAGCAGGTCTAAGTGTTACTGATATAGAACCTGATATCAATCTTTTAAAAACAAGAAAATACTTGTGAATCATGAAATTTACAAGATATGTTTATAAGTAAATTTACTTTTTATACCTTAAGGTCAGGGGAATTGTATTTTATGTTAATGATACCTAAATTAAATATTTTATCCCAGCTAATTAAGGTTCTCATGATTACTAGAAAGCTCTTTTCAAGACACCAGCCATGCAAAAGCAAGTTTGGACACTAATGCTTTAAACCATTTAAAGGCTTTGATACTTACTTTACATTTCTTGAAAAGGTTAGTTTGTTTCTCTTGAAGAAACAAAGGCAGGCCCTCCAAAGCAGCTGTCCTTCTGTGATTAACAATTTCTGTTGTCTGCAAAAACATAAAAAGATAACCAAAAAGTCACAGCATGAAAACTGAAATATCATCAGCTACATAGATCATAAATACGTAAATAATGAAAATTATTAACTTGCCCTTTCATCAAGTCTTTCCAGTAGCTCTTCCATTTCATGTCCAAATGCTCCTTTTCTGGCTCTGTATAATTTCAGAAGCTTTGGTGTGTACTTGTCAGTGGCTGCCATGAAAACTCCTAGAAGGTCTTTGTTGGTGATGCGGAAAAATTCCTCACAGATCTTTTAAAAACAAACCAATCAGATTTACAGTAATCAAACTTTCTGTAAACAGAGCATATTGCATACTGTGAGTATCGCATGCTAATAAGAAAAAAAAAATCTCTTTACCTGTTCTTTGAAAAAGAGTGCAGGCCACCTCTCCTGAACCTCTACAATCATTGACTGCTCTTGGACCATTTCTTTTCTTCTAAGGGAAAATGTTAGTTCCATTTTTTCACTTATGGCTGCCATGTCTCTTCTTGCCTTTTTGGTTTCCTCTACCAAAATAATTCTTTGCTCTTCAAGTGAAGTGTCAGTGTGGTTGCATGGATGTTCCGGTACATGATTGACTTCTCCACGCTTTGCCTTCTTCAGGGTGAAACTCCTTCAACCACTGGCATCATCATTTAACTTCCTGTTAACAATTACTTCATTGCAACCTGCCTCTCGCAACTTTGCCCTATAATTGTTTAGCTTGTTCTTGATGCTAATCAACCATCCCTCAAAACCCTTTCCTTTGCCGGGCTCCTTAAGGCAAGGATATTTGAAAACCAATGCAGATGCAATGGATTCAATTTCCTGATTGTCAGGGTACGCCTTTATGTCAAAAACTGTCTGCACTATTTTGTCAAGAATCTCTATTTTCATGTCTCTAGTCACATCAATGCCTATTTTTGTTTTTTCAAATGTCTCATTTCCTCGTCTTAGTTTTAGTTCCACATCAAATGACAGTGCTGGTATGGGGAATGGTGAGGGCCATTCTGAGGCAGTGCGTAAATAGTTTTGCACAGAGCCTGAGGTGCTTAACAAGGATTCTTCAGAGGAGTCGAGACTAGCAGTATCAAGTGATGAAACTGATGGAAGGCTACTGGTTTCATAAGCTGTTGACTTGCACCACTGAATATGCAAGACTGCTTTTCCACTGGGCAATTCTGAGATGTCAGACAGGTTGCAAAGTGCATTGCTAAAATCAGCATCCTCAAACTTAAGGGAAAACTGTTCTAGTAGTTGCAGCTTCTCTTGAAGAACATTAATGAGAGATTCCACTGATTCAGGCACTTCAGCAAGCTGGACTCGCCGGGCTTCAGTGGAGGAAATGATGACTCGTAGTAGTAAAGGCTGTAAATAAACAAGAAGGCAATTTTAATTGTTAAATATAAGCAATAAATTTATTAATTAGTAAGTTAATGTGGTACATACCATTGTAAAGGACATTCAATGCTGCAAATAGGTCCTTAGGGTCACGAACACTTTTGATCTCACACTGTATGGAATTAATGGGTGATAGCCATTTAGGTCACCAGAGTCAAAGATAACCATGTCAGCATAGTGGCTTTCAACAAGTTCATAAGATATCAAATGTTCTAAATACCAGGCAGAAACCCTTTTTGTTATAAAGGACACTTTGGCAGAATTGATCAACATGCTTTCTATTCTAAAGAACTCAGGCTGTCCATTGCAGTGTCCTGCCGATATCATAATGGTCTTGGCATATCTAGTTCCATGAAGACAAACATCTCCGGACAGTGACACAGTGTGCAACTGTGGAAACTTTGTTTGTACAGCATGCCTCAGGGTTGCATCCAACAATGATATGCTAACCACATCCAACTTTTCAACATGCAAGTCTGACTTTAAAAGGCTTTGTGCATCCAAATGGTATGCAATCATCTGTTGATGTTTCATGGAAAGAGTGAGAAGCACATTTTTCATGTTGTGGGCATCACGCACAACCTTCTTGAAGAAAGAGTGCTTAGACTCAAATCGCATGGTCAACAAAGTCACTAAGTGTTCGATAAAGTGATGCTTAGGCTTTAATGCATAGTCCGGAAAAGTGGAAGTAAGAAGAAAGCGGTGGTCAGACAATTTAAATGACAAGTAACATAGAGTTTCATCAGAGAGACTGTTTGACAAAACAATCTCAACAATTTCTTTTAGGTCCATTAATATGTCCCATGATGGCTCATGCTCTGGGATACGATCCCTAATCATCAGAGGAAGTAAGCGCAATAACGTCCAATTTTCGTGTCCATTTCCTCCGATTGATCCTTTAACAGGACCTGTTTTTAGAATCGTCTTTGGTTTGTTGACCCTGTCAGAGTACTTGTAAGGAAATGTTCTAATGGAGTGATTTACTCCTTCAAGAGTAATGAAACCTTTGGAAATCAAGTCTCTGAGGCACAAAGATAATTCCACAGGGATGACCCCTTCAAAAAAATCATGTAAAATGTCCAGGGGAAATCCAGTTACAGGATGAAAGTATCTTAAGTGTTTGCTCAATGCACACTCACTCTTTATACCATTAACACTCCGAATATCACTCTGCTTAAGCTGTTCTACAAATAAATCATGCTGATCCACAGTTCTCAAAGAAAAGTCACAAGGTTTTACAGTTGAGATCTGATCACGACTAATCAAACAGAATCGACAGAATTTTTCTACATTAAAAATTTCCTGGAACCCAGCAAGCCCATGTGCTCCAAGATTATCGGCACACACACTGAATACAGTTGGCTTTATATAATGTCCTAAAGCTTCCACAAACAAACCTTCGTGCTCTAGAGATTTTACCTCTTTTATCAAAGGTTCAAGAAATTTGTCAAAACCAAATTTTTTTACATCAACACTTTTTCCTAAAACAGCTAACTGGATTGATGATAAAGTAGATCTTAAATTTGCAGGTAAATTTAAGACCACCCAGTACACAGCAGTAATTTTATGAATTTTCCGAGATGTCCCAAGAGGGTTGCAAATTTCAAACTCATCCACATAAAAGGCTAAACTTAGTTTAACATCATCTTCTGTAACAAATCCACTTTCCCTGTAGTACTTTCCATCTTGAAATGAGCTGTATTGTCCAGGGAGATGTTTATGTGTGAATTCAATGTTATTTAAAAAGCTGTCTTGATTTAACAAGGTTTCAAGCAAATGAATGACTGGCACATGAACAAACACTTCTTTATGAGAATGCTCATAAAGATATTCAGTCGGTTCGATTACAAAAAAGTTTTCTTTGAAATATTGATTTCATCTATAGTCAGTAGACAAAGTACCCTTTTCAGAAATTGATGCAAAAAGTGGATTTGTTAGAAAAACAGAATCTGCAATTTCTTTGATTACAACACTTTCAATGTTAATATTGTGTTTTGTTACAATTGTTTCTATTGTATGAAGTGCATGAGATTTTGAGAACAACAAAATACTTTTAAGTTCCTCAAAAATTGTTTGAGTAGCACTTTTTGAGACATGTAAAACAGTTTGCATACACAATAAAAGTGACGCGATCTTGCGTTTAAGTGTATGAACATTTACATCTTCAACAGACTCTATTATATCCCCTTCATCAAATTCACTTGTGTTCTGTGTTGTACAACAATCTGTCTGAGACTTTCTGTCATTTATTGTTTGATTTCTATGATTCCTGCTTCTATGCGAGCTAAAGGTTGGACGGTTGTTTGTTTTAAATCCACATTCTTTAAAGAGACACTGAATTGTTTCTTTACGTTTCAGATGACTTTGTAGGTGAATGAAAAATCTCTTTTCAGTACAAATCTCATGAAATTCACATAGTTCACAATTAAATGTTGAAAGATCTCGACTGACTATCAGTGTTGTGGTGTGATTTAGCACAAGCACAAACACTCCGTGTAAAGGCAGGGCCAGTTGGAAATTCTATGATGATGTAGCTGATAGTGCTTCAGAAGGACATCTTCACTTGAAGTGCTGAATTTGCAGTTTTTACACTGCATGAAGTCTTCAGGAGATCATCCTAAAAAACAGAAATAATCAGTTATAACCTTGAATTATTAAATCACAACTGTACATTAAATCTAATTTTTTACAAAAATATATTTGAAAAAGCTACACATTTTCAAATTTATCAAATTTTTGCCCCCATATTTTAACATGAAACATGTTTGGGAGCAGACAATGATATTGATATCAATATATGATATTGATGTATACAGAGGAGTCCACAAATAATGTAATATAGTTAGTAATAATATATGCTTTGAAATTAAGACTATTTTAAACATAATAGGAACCATTTATATTAATTTGACAGTATTAAATAACGTTTTAGGCAATATTCTATAAATAGAATAATATAGACTACATTTACATATTACTTACTTTATCTAATAACCTGAATATTTTTCAAACTTTAGGTATGCGTCACAAATTTATAAGTACTTTTACGGTCTCTCACTCACGCCGTGTGTGGGTCACAGTCACACACACACAGGTGCACACACACAGAGAGAAGCATGTTAAATCTGAAAAAATGTTAAAACTCGCCAGAGAAATGAAAACGTTTCACCTAAAAACAAACAAAACGTCTGAACGTAAATGTGTTAATATGGCCTCAGAGGCCGCCCATAAGTCATCTTTTATAAGTGACTAACAGACAGTTAAGCATAATAATGTCATATTAGTATTAACATCAAATATTTGAAACTTAAACGGCACAGAAAAGCAGTTTCCGTAAAATTTTCCAAATAACGTTATCAGGAGCGGCACAAGCTTAACTGGCGCTCTAGACAAACGACGACCATGCCGACCTCACAGTGCTCAGGCTGCCCTCTCGAAAGTGAAGTGCGGGCTAGGGCATGAAGAATGTCACGCGGGGTCTTCATGCCTCACTGGGCGATTGCCTATGCCTATATCAGCCACTAAATGTCATGAATACACGTAAACATTTATGAGTTTGGACTTAGCTAAAGCTATAGGCCACATGAATTACCCACTGCATTTGTAACTTAGGCATACGCAATAATTCTCGTCGCTAGTAACAAACCGTCAGGTTGTGAATATAGTACAATTCATCGCATGCATAGAATTAGTGTTCAAAAGTGTTGTTACTCACCTATAGGACCATGGTAATGTTTAGTTCCTCGAAGAGTCGAAAATATGCGCAAAGTCCGATATGGCACCAAGACAAAATTGAGATAAGGAGCGAATGGTCAAAATGGGGGAGGGTTGGTGCCATTTTCGATCGTCGCGTCACGCATGCACAATTTATTTAAATATCAACATACCTGTTCAATACAAAAATGTTTGTCCAGAAAACTCTGTTAAACATGTAGACATAACATTTTAAAGAATACTATTGACATAACATATATTTTTATGTAGATCAGTAGTTATTCACAATTCTTAGAATATATGACAGAAAAAGTACAGTGTGGTGATTTAATTTTTTACAGTGTAGGTGGCTGCACACCTGCTTTTTTTGGGCAGTAAAGGATGGGGGTGTGGGGCAAATGGTCGGGGTTCTTTTCTGTTTTCCACCCACCAGATTGATTAGACACTCTCTTTAATGTACGGCCTGTGCCACGGGACCTTTGGCTCCAACTTTTGTAGCCTCTGTTGTTAGCTCTTCGATTATAACCTCTCCCTCTACAAACTACCACAGATGTTTCTAAGGTGCAGGGTAGCTCTCCAACATCTTCAACACTACAGCAAAGAAGGTAAGTAAAATAGTAAGTAAATTAGATGTTTATAGCAAAAAAGGAATATAAAAATTGCTAAATAAATTGTGTGCTTTTTATGGCTCGTTTCCACTGACTGGTAAGGTACGGGTCACTTTATCTACGGGTCACTCGAATAAATGTTTAGAGCCGTAGATAAATAAATGTCTACAGCCTAAAGCCATACAGGTCGTTCAGAAATCATATGAGAAGCACTTCTCTCAAAACAGATGCTTTATACATATAAATACTTGTGTATACATTTTTATTACTAACCTTTCTATGAACATGATTGGATTATAACTGCAGATCAATGAAGGTGAAATAGCGTACTGTAACGTCTGCAATTATATAAAATAAATAAATAACTGCAACATATATGAGCACATGCAGACCCTTAGTCTCCGATATGTTATCAATTACAGAAAAAACTACACACAGCATACATTTAGGCAAGGCAAGTTTATTTATACAGCACATTTCATACACAGTGACAATTCAATGTGCTTTACATGAACAAGAATAAAAAGACAAGTATAAGAAAATAAAAAAGCAAAAAAATAGAAATGATTAAAAATGAGTTAAAACAGGTTATAAAAGAATGGAAAGAAAAGAACAATAGTGAGATCTGTCGGACATAGCACAGTGTTCATTCGGTAAAGGCACAGCTAAACAGATGTGTTTTCAGTCTTGATTTGAATGTGCCTAATGTTGGAGCACATCTGATTATTTCTGGAAGCTGATTCCAGCAGCAAGGGCATAGTAGCTGAAGGCCGATTCACCCTGCTTTGACTGAACTCTTGGAATTTCTAGTTTATATCAGTGGTTCTCAAACTAGGGGTCGCGACCCCCATATCAAGGGGTCGCGAGAGGGATTTAAAAATGTTTTATGTGATTATAATATATATTTTTCAATTACAAGTGAATGCTACAAACAAAAATGTAAAAAAATTTAAAAAAAGATTTTACTGATTAATCATTAGAGTGTTTTAAAAATGTGAATCAAACGTCATCACTGTGCACCTGCTAGCTCGCTAGTTATCACTACAGCACGCATCTGCACGTGAAAACTGCCGAGATGGATAAATTTGTCATTCACAAATCTAAAAATGTTGAGGAAACTGACAGTTTGCCTGAGTCATCGGAACCATCCACTTCGACAAAGCTTAAGAGCAAGACCTCGTCAGACCAAAGTAGGAAACATCGGAAATATCAGGATGAATTCATAAAATATGGATTTATTTGCTTTACTGTCAACAACGTGGATTTTCCTCAATGTGTAATCTGTTCAGAAGTGCTTGCTCATGAAAGTATGAAGCCCAGCAAAATGCAAAGGCATTTGGAGACGAAACATCCTTCTTTTATTGAAAAGCCAGTAGACTTTTTTTACTGAAAAGAAAAGGAATTACATGGTCAAAAACAGATGATCACACAACAAGCCAATATTACGTCAAATGCTCTAAAGGCATCTTATGAGGTGTCGTATTTGATCGCGCGGCCTAAAAAACCACACACAATCGGGGAAACCCTGATAAATCCCGCTGCTGTGGCTATGTGTCGGGCCATGCATAGTGAGGTTGCTGGCCTTCATCAAATACACATTTGACAGAAAACTGCATGAGGATATGCTCTTCTTCTCAGCACTCGAAGGAACTTGTACAGATAGTGACATTTTCAGCAAACTGGACACCAAAATAAAAGAGATGGGACTTTCATGGGATAATTGTGTTGGTGTATGTACTGATGGTGCTGGTGCAATGATCGGTAAAAACAAGGGACTTAAGGCAAAGGTTTTAGAAGTGGCTCCTCACGTGAAGTTTACACACTGTATCATACACCGCGAGGCTCTTGCTAGCAAAGCACTTGATTCCGAACTCAACAGTGTTTTGAAATGTGCTATCAAAGTCGTAAATCACATAAAATCTCGTCCAGTAAACAGCAGACTACTAGCCACACTTTGCAACGAGATGGGCTCACAGCACGAAGCATTGCTGTTTCACACCGAAGTCCGGTGGTTATCGCAAGGGAAGGCACTCACGCGTTTTTACGAACTTCGAGAAGAAGTGCCCTTATTCTTGAAAGACTCAAAATTGGAATTTGCACACTGCCTGAAAGATCCAGCTTGGTTGTCAAAACTTGCGTATTTGGCATGTATATTCAAAAAGCTGAACATGCTTAATCTGTCATTACAAGGGCCAAACACAAACATCCTGACAATGAATGACAAAGTAAATGCATTTATGAAAAAGCTGGAAAGATGGGCTGAGCGAGCTGAACAAGGAAATGTGGAGATGTTTCCTGAGCTTGAGGAGCATCTTGAGGAGAATGGACTGGGTCTCGGAAGCCTGAAAGAACACATTACTGGTCACCTCTGCAGCCTTTTGGAACAATTCAAGAAGTATTTTCCAAAAGAGATGCAACCAGAACTGTATGACTGGATACGGCAACCATTTTCTGAATATAGGACTCATTTACCCACAAATCTGGAAGACGCTTTGCTGGAGCTGTCCAGTGATCAAACATTAAAAACTTTATTTTCCAATTCCACACTGCCTGAATTCTGGATCGCAGTAGCAGACGAATACAGCGAATTGTCCTGTGCGGCAATGGAAGTACTGCTTCCGTTTGGGTCTACATATTTGTGTGAGCAGTCTTTTTCTGCTGTTACATACATAAAAAACAAATACCGATCACGTCTTGATGTCGAAGATGATCTGCGAGTAGCTGTATTCACCATCAGGCCACGAATGGAGCTTTTGTGTTGCCAAAAACAAGTACACCCATCTCATTGAAAGGTAAGCCAAAATTATTTTAATGTACAGGCTAGTAAATATAGTTAAAATACTGCGTACAGCTTAAAATAAGTTACTTTTATTGTTTGTATATGATTTTGTAGTGGGGGCTCGCGAGTTCTTGTCGATCTTACATTAGGGGTCGCCGGCTTAAAAGTTTGAGAACCACTGGTTTATATGATCCTAGAGATCTGAGTGTTCTATTAGGTTTGTATTCAGTGAGCATATCTGTAATGTATTGAGGTCCTAGGCCATTTAGTGATTTATAGACAAGTAACAATACCTTAAAATATATTCTGAATGTAACTGGGAGCCAGTGTAAAGACCTGAGGACAGGTGTGATGTGCTCTGATTTTCTGGTTCTGGTCATAATCCTGGCTGCAAAGTTCTTGATGAGCTGCAACTGTCTGACTGTCTTTTTAGGAAGGCTCGTGAGGAGGCCGTTACAGTAATCCACCCTGCTGCTGATAAAAGCATGAACAAGTTTTCACTGGAAACAAAGCATCTGATTCTAGCAATGTTTTTGAGATGATAGTATGCTGATTCACTAATTGCTTTGACATGACTATTGAAAGTCAGATCTGACTCCAGAGTTACACCAAGATTCTTGACCTTTTTTTTGTTGTTTGACCTTTAGAGCCAAGGTTCGCATTCACCTTGAGAACCTCATCTCTGTTCAAAAACGCAATGAATTCAGTTTTCTCTTGGTTTAACTGAAGAAAGTTTTGGCACATCCAACTGTTCATTTCATCAATGCATTGGCAGAGGGTGTCAGGGCTGTAGTCATTAGGCAGTAAGGCTAAGTAGATCAGAGTGTCATCAGCATAGCTGTGGTAGGAAATTTGGTTCTTTCTCATTATTTGGCTTAGAGGGAGCATATAAAGGTTGAACAGGAGAGGTGCCAGAATTGAGCCTTGTGGGACTTCACATGCCATGGGTGTCCACCTTGACCTATGATTACCTATACTGACATAGTAACCTCTCCCTTCAAGATAAGATCTGAACCATTTAAGGACCGTCACAGACAGCCCAACCCAGATTTCCAGCCTATCCTGAAGTATGCTGTGATCGACAGTTTCAAATGCAGCACTAAGATCGAGCAATACCAGCACTGTTAGTTTGCCTGAATCTGTATTTTGCCAGATATCATTGATTATCTTTATAAGAGCGCTCTCTGTACTGTGATGTGCTCTGAAACCAAATTGAAAATTGTCTAAACACCCCTTTAATTTTAAGAACATGTTAACCTGGTTAAAAACAACTTTTTCAATGATTTTGCCAATGAAAGGGAGATTTGACATTGGTCTGTAACTGCTCAGTAAGGTGTTGTGGAATGTTGAGATTGCAGGACCATGTGATTTCTCCTGAGTGGATTCACCTGTGGACCGCTTGTGATGAGACTCTTTAAAAGAGGCATGCGGGAGAGAGACGCAGCTCCGAGGTGGTGAGTTGTGGGTTCCGCTGCGCTGTCTCTCGGGGGGCAATTTGCTCTCCGGAGATGAAGATAGTTAGTTAGACAGGGATCTTATGTGAGATAGTCGAGTTAGGGGGGGATTAATTTATGTTTAGTGACACTACCTCGGACTAAGCCTCTCTCCTCACCAAGTTGTGTGTTGGGGTGGAGTCCAGCCCCGCCTTCTTGCCTCAAAATTGTGAATGAACTGATTATCTTGGCCCCGCCTCTAGACTGTGAACGGACTCCTCCTGTGTGATCGTGAACCGTGTTCTGTCCTGGCCTGTGTGATGCCGTTGGTGCCCGTCTCATGGACTGGGTCGCAAAGGCTGTGTGGAGGGCCTTTTTAAACTTTTATTTGTGTTTATACTTGTTGTATGTTGAATGTGATTGTGTGTGACAGGTGATTAGTGCGGGAGACAAGTTGGGGGGAGATATAATTATCGGAGACGCGCCTTAATTTTGTGTGCAGTGTAAATTGAGGTGTCGGGTGGTATTCGAAACACTGTTGTAGTGTGTTAAATTCACTGTGTGTAAAGGAATGGGCGTGATGATCGCGTGTAGTCCTTGACATTTATATCTCTCGCCCTGATACCTGCATTTAATGTGCCCCCGTTCTTAAATTAAATAAAGCATTTTCTCTTTTGTACGTTACATCGTGTGTGGTATTTTTCTGACGGACATGCATGTCAATAAGGTTCATTACAGTGTTATCCGGGTTACTCTTTTTCAAGAGGGGTTTAACAAATGCAGTTTTAAGTGAGTTTGTAAAAATCCCTGAGAGAAGTGAAGCATTTACCACTTTTAGAAGATCAATTTCTAAACATTTAAACACAGTTTTGAAGAATGATGTGGGGAGTGTGTCAAGACTGCAGGTTGATGTTTTCATAATTTGCACGATCTCTTCTAAGATTTTACTATTAATTGCCATGAAATCAGACATAATGTCTGATTTCTTAAATTGTGGTTGAGCTTGTCTGACGTCAACACAACTAGCTTGTTGCCTTTCTGACATTATTGATCTTATCAGTAAAGAAATGAGCTAACTCATTACATTTGCTTTCAGAGAGTAGTTCACTGGGAATCCAACTGGGGGGGTTTGTGAGTCTCTCTACCGTTGCAAAGAGTGTACAAGCATTATTTAAGTTGCTGTTTATAAGGGTGGAAAAGTAAGTCTGCCTAGCAGTGTTTAGTTCCACATTAAAAGCATGAAGGCTGTCTTTATAGATATTATAATAGACTACTAGTTTTGTCTTCCTCCACATACGCTCAGCTTTTCTGCACTGTCTTTTTATCATCTTTATCAATGTTGACCTTGACCAAGGTCCTTTCTGTCTGTCAGTTCTCTTCTTGACTTTAACAGGAGCAATGTCATCTATGACATTCTGAACTTTAGAGTTAAACAAATTAAGGAGAGAATCAACAGAGTCTGCAGATATGTTTGGTGCTAGCAATATGGCCTTCATAAACTGCTCACTAGTGTTCTCATTTAAGCATCTCTTTCTGACAGAGACAGATCTAACTTTAATAGCCGGAGTGATCAATATATCAAAGAAAATACAGAAATGATCAGTAGTGCAACATCAGTCGACAACAGTCGATGAAATGTGTAAACCGTTAGTTATAAGTAGATCAAGAGTGTGTCCACGATTGTGTGTGGGTCCTTGAACATGCTGAGTCAGATCAAAAGTTTTAAAAACAGTCATGAGTTCTTTTACAGCATTGATTTCTGGATTATCAATGTGAATATAAAAATCCCCAGCAATAGTAAACTAGTCAAACTCAGAGGTTACTATTGATAAGAGCTCTGTAAAATCATCAATAAAAGTTAGAGAATATTTTGGAGGTCTGTAGATAATGATCAGTAAAATGCGTGGAGCACCCTTTAGTGCTATACTCAGATATTCAAAGGACAAATAGTCACCAAATGACACTTGTTTACACTCATAGACATCTTTAAACAGGGCAGCAATGCCTCCACCTCTCCTATTAGCTCTGCAAACACTCAAAAAAATCTAAGTTTAAAGGAGCTGTTTCATTCAGAACAGCTGTGCTACAAGTGCCATCTAGCCAAGTTTCATTTAAAAGCATAAAATCTAGGCAATTTGTGCTGATAAAATCATTGACTAAAAGTGACTTATTGTTAAGTGATTGGATATTTAAAAGTGCTAACTTAACAGTTTTAGCTGTTTTCCCTGCAGTAGTCTCAGATTTACATTTAATAGACACCAGATTTGAATGATTTGCTATACTGTCACGTAATACAACACATATCTGCTTAGAGAAAGGTACAGGCACACTGGGTTCCTGCTTGTTCTGCAAACATCTGATAAAGACACAGTTATCTAAGCAGGCACCCGAGACACATCAATGGCAGCTTTTAAGTTCACCAGCTGAAGATGAAGTGTTTTTTGAGACCTGGCGCTGTCGCAAAGACCTGAGGCCTCTCCTAGGTGTAGGGCGAGGTGGGCTCAAAGATGGGTGTGAGGCTGGCTGACTTGGTTGCTAACTGGGGGCTTGCAGCAATGGAGTGTGAGAGTTTAGTTCCTGCAACCACCAGTTCCTCCATCTTTTTTGAAAAATTCAAGAGAGGTGAGCATGGTGACAGTGAGAATGTGTCTGGTGACAGAGGCTGTGGGTCTAGGGTTTCTGGCTGCTGAGATATGTTGACCTGGCTGTTTTCCTGGAGATCATCCATGAGTGCTAAGAGTTGTTGCTGTTCTGGTGTGTCACAGTCTCTCTGTGTTAAACTCTGTGTGCAGGGCTCAGACAGCAGTTTCTCCATTATCAGTGGTTGTTGTGTCTGTGTGGTGTCAGCCACAAGTCCACTCAGGAAAGTCCTGTGGTATTCCAGACATTTGCTAGGTGTGTGTGTGCCATTTGGGTTGAGTTCATTGGCACACACAGCCGATGGATGATGGAGGGAGAAATAGATATTGTCCTTTAGCTTTTGCACCAAGTTTGTTTGGGTGAAGGCCAACTGATGTAAACAGTTGTCTTTTGGTTCCAAAAGAGATTAAAGTTGTCAATAAAATTCAGTCCTTTCCTGTTACATGTTTTCTGCAGCCATGTATTTAGACCAAGGAGCATTGAAAACATATTGGTCCCTCTTGCAGGGAGTGGTCTACAGATGAATGACTGGATCTTCAATCTTCCAAGAGCTCACAGAAATCTTTCTTGAGCAGTTCTGACTTTTCCCTCCGAATATCATTCTTACCCACATGGATGATAATCCGTTTTGCATTCTCATGTTTTCTTAATATGTTCTCAAGCTCTTTTTTTATATCAGAAACTGTTGCATGAGGAAAGCAGTATGTCATTGTTGCTCTGCTTCTAAAATGTTTGATTATTGAATCTCCAACAATCAATGTTCTTATCTCGGCTGTGATTGGAGCACACTGCCGCTGTCTAGTCGGCCTGGGGTAGAGGACGCTAATGCAGCAGCGTATGATCTTTGTGATCTGACCCCGCGAGTGCCCATTGGTCTCGCACCTTGTTTTTGCCATTTGTTATCACGCTCATTTTCAACAGTTTTATTCTGTTTTTCTGTGCTCAAAACAGTAGCTGGAGTAGATTTATGGGACTTACCGGCTGTATGCTGTGAGGGTCCACAATAAAGCGGTCCTGTGTGTTCTGGCAGTTCTGGTCGGATCACAAGTAACTTCGTTTCAAGGACTGCAATCTTTAGTAGAAGTTTGTGGCAGTTTGTGCAGCAGGGATTCTAAATCAATACACTCCAGAGGCATTTTCACAGCCATGTTTTCCGGTCTCAGGAATTTAAGCCTTATTTGAGTTCAAAAACAACACGCAACATAGCCCACAGTCAGAGCAAACCTCTCATCTGTGTCTCTAATCATCACAAGCACATGTAACCCCCTGTTAGAGAGTAATTCCGTCATTCCGAGTTCATAACAGTCCAAAAGGCGATGATAAACATGGCAGTTTGTCATTGATTCAGGTTGCTGAAACAATTTGCCCCTGTGTTTTGTCGGGATTCGCCTTTTTTTTGCGCTTCACTCTCGCGTGTCCTTTTCTTTTCTGAAAGGATCAGACATCGGGGACACTTCAATAATCACACACATGTTATTATCATCAGCTCAAGAAGTTTGTTATATAAAATATAGACGTGATCGCAAGCTCCCTGGAGAAAGCGAAAACCGCTTGCACTTTTAGACGGCCTCGTAAAGCAACAACAGGACACAGCAGATTTTGATCTTCTTGGCTTTGTGGCTGTACATCAAGACAACGACAATGTTTGTTTGAGCTCGGGTCATCTATGGCTCGTTATTATATACATATAGTTGTCTCGGCTGTGTGGTTCGGTACGCATTTTGACAGTGGAAACAGCCATAAGAGCATACCTAACCTTACCATACCATACTGTACCAGTCAGTGGAAACAAGGCATTATTTATAATTATTCTTTTTGTTTAATTTATTTTATCATGAGCAAAACAAAGCATATTTGTTGATATGTGTTTTCCTGTTCTAATTCAGGTTTGTATATTGTTAACAGTAAAAAGAAATGTAATGTATATTGTACAAATCTATGCTTACATCTGCTGGGAGGGAATTATTCCTCTCTAAAGATAACCTGCTCCGGAGCAGGTAATGTTCCAGAGTTTGTCTGTTTCAGAGAGTTTACTGAGCATTGTGCAAACTTTTGATGAGAATTTTGATGGACAAAGAAGCACACACACACACACACACACACACACACACATATATATATATACATATATAAACCTTTTGAAATCAAGCGTGATAAACCACGGGTTTATTTTTCTCTCTGCACCCTTTACATTTTTCTGTAGCCTAT
>CAIGQZ010031700.1:0-14223 GCA_903798205.1 Danio tinwini | reverse complement strand
TGCTCGCTTTGACCTGCAGCAGATCGTCTTGACCATGTCTACATGCCGAAATGCAGTGAGCTGCTGCCATGCAATTGGCTCATTTAAAAATTTGTGTTAACGAGCAGTTAGACAGGTGTACCTAATAAAGTGGCCGGTGAGTGTATAGCATGTAGATGTAGAAAAAACACTGGAAACCCATGGAGTAACCTCACAATTCACTAAAGAAAACCTGTGTTTGCGTGTGTGCAGGTTGTGAGCAGAGAGAGTCTGGCATTGATGTATAAGGAACATGCTGAACGAATCTCCAACAACCAGAACCCTTGGAGCTTCCAGAGGATCGTCCGCTCCAACATGCTGGGCATCCGGAAGGTGCTGAGCCCACTGGACGTACACAACCACGGCAGATACACCGGCAAATTCTTCGACCCCAGCAGGGTGTAGTGTGTGTGTCTGAGAGAGAGTGTGTGTGTTTGTGTGCTCATGAGTGTGTGTTTGTATGTCTCTGTGTGAGCATGTGTGCGTGCGTGTGTGAGACAGATGCGTTATCACTCAGATGATGAACACACACTGGAGCAGGATGTGGTGTGCTAATATTTAGAGAGCTTTTTAAGCAGAAGATCAAGATCAGTTGTTTTGAGTGGTCTGCTCTTTTATCACACATGTTTTGCAAGACTTTCAGCTTTGATCACACACACACACACACACCTAACATGTAATCCATACACAGAGATCACCTGTCTACTATCAAATCTGTGAGTGTATAAATGTTAAATGCACATGCTGACAGTGTCTATAATAAATGAATGTGGTTCCTTTGCAATGTGAGGGTTTTTTTGCACTACGTCCTACACTATTATTCATTTAGATGTAAAATTATACATATAAAGATAGATACACATGAGTACATTAATTAAAAGAATGTTAAATGACAGCATTAATGTTATTTTAAGCCTCACTGAGAAACTATAGTCATTTTTGTCACCATAAGTGAGTAGTGTAGTACAATATACAGCAAAGGAAAAATAACACCATAAGAGAAATAAAAAAGCATTAAAGATTTTCAATTACAAGGGTTAATACAAAAATATATAATATAGTATTTCAGTGATGTTAGTATATCATCGAGTACCCACACACGCATGCGCACTGCAGTTCCCGCTTTGAGTCCTGTGGCGGGAGTGTTGAGGAGGAGACGCTGGTCTGGCGGATGAGGAAGAGCTGAGTTTACACTGCATTCATTACTGAGGTTTGTTTGGTTTAAGCGCACAGCATTCACCAATTCTTTGTTTTATCTTCATGTACATGCTAGTCTTAATGTATTAGTGAATAAAGCTGCTGTTTCATTTCTGAACGCGATTGACGCCATGAAACAAGATCATAAACAAACCCGTCAAGACGCGTTTCGTTGTGTTTTACTTCGCAGACATATCACAGCGTTAACGTTTTCATCTTTTAGTGTTTGTTATTTAAACATTATGGTACCGATGTGTAAAATGTCTACAAATACAATGTTATCGATCGTGTCCAACTGGTAAACAAAAGTAGCTAACGTTATGACATGAAATATGCTAACGTTACCCATCAGATTTGGCTACCAGTGTAAATTTATAGAGGTAAAGTTGGTTTTATATTCGCACATTCTGACTTTCCCCTTAATATAACTTCATAAAAGTATCATTTACAAACTCTAAATAGCGAAATCATATTAGCAGCCAATGACTATCAAAGTACAACATTGTTCACAGTCAAATAAACAGTGTTCATGTTGTTTTCAAGTCACACTTGCAGGTTATTTCAGACCGAATATTCAAATTGTCTTGGTAAACAATATAGGGCAGGGGTGTCCAAACTCGGTCCTGGAGGGCCGGTGTCCTGCACATTTTAGTTCCAACTCCAATTAAACACGCCTAAACCAGCTAATCAAGCTCTTTCTAAATATACTAGAAACTTCCAGACAGGTGTGTTGAAGGAAGTTGGAGCTAAACTATGCAGGACACTGGCCCTCCAGGACCGAGTTTGGACATCCCTGAGTGGGAGTGTGTCACAGGTTATCACTGAACAAATGTGTGACTATAAAACCAGCTTTACCTCTATTGTACGTTTTAATGTGGAGTAGTGTGATATGAAGCTGTAATATCGCCCTAACCCCATCCTCAAAATGTTTCAAACGCAGTGTTGGTAGCATAATCTGGGTAATTTAGGATAAAATGTCAGGACATCTATGATTCAGTGTTTTTTTGTTTATGTTATTGGTGTGTTTACATTGATGAAGATGTTTCTACAGCCTAATCTGTTACTGGAACTTTATTGTCCCCTTTTAGGGCGATTTGTTCTGCAGCGTAACGTTAATATATTTACACCATCTATACCACACCACACACATAAGACAAACATCACACAGCATATATAGTACTAAACACTGCCGCTTCTGCTTTTTATTTAAATTCAGCAAATCAACAGCACAAGTAACAAAAGGAAAATTAAATCTCTTGGGCCTTGCTAAACAGACTCGATATACCGAAATCAGTCAAAAAAGAGGATATGACAGATGTATTCTGATGAGCTTTCTTTAATACCTAAATTTAATGATAGAGGTAAAGTTGGTTTTATATTTACACATTTGTTCAGTGACAACTTGTGACGCACTCCCTATATTGTTTACCAAGACACTTTGAATATTCGGTCTGAAATAACCTGCAAATATGACTTGAAAACAACATGAACACTGTTTATTTGACTGTGAACAATGTTGTACTCTGATAGTCATTGGCTGCTAATATGATTTCGCTATTTAGAGTTTGCAAACTATACCTTTATGAAGTTATATTATTAAGGGGAAAGTCCGAATGTGCGAATAAAACCAACTTTACCTCTATGAATTTCATGCAAATTGGATAACCTTGGTATTTTCACTTTTAATACTTTGCTGCAGGTGTGCCGCAGTGTTTTACTTATAAAGAAGCAAACCAACAAATCAGTGGACATGTTCAAACTTATTCTACATACACCTTATAAAAAGCAACTATCAGAGTCCTATCAATATTAAACTTAAATAATTTCTATAGGCAATATTGTCTTTGTTGGCCTGTTCTTCATAGTCTTTCAGTATCTTCATTAAAGTATAATTTATTATCAATAATGGTACCTAGGTATTATAACTTTACACTAATTCAATCTGGTGATATCAACCTATTTCTTTATCCCAATGTGAATTTAGTGTACATACACACTTAACTGTTTGTTTGTTTGTGTGTATGCAGATTTGACGATGAAGCAAGCGCGAGGGTCTGGAAGGGCCTCCACACGGGGCCCCAGAGGAGCTGTGGATAACAAACGAAAAACACATCAAGTAAGACACAGATGAACAAAAAACACTTTATTTTACTGCAATTATTTCCCAATCATAAATTTCTATGGGAATTGTATTAGACATAATGCAGACAACAAATTGTCAATTCTACTACATGCAACAGCCTATGTTATTGAACAACAAACGATGGTGGGTACGTGAACTAGCATAGATAGATATAGATATAAAGCATTATCTAAGCTTTTCAGTAGTTTTAGGAAGCATGCATGTAAATAGTATCCCCATAGTCTTAAACGGGGAGAAACACAGACTGAATAATTCATTTTCTTGCTGCAATTAGAAAAACATTTTTTGTCTTAATGATTAGATTAGATTTATCTTTATTGTCATCACACATGTACAAGTACAAGGAAATGAAATGCAGTTTAGGTCTAACCAGGAGTGCAATAGCAGCAAGTGCAGGATACAGGTATAAGTTATAAAGTGCAGTTATAGAAAAACTATGGTGATATTTACAAATGGATGTACTATCAACATTATATACAGGTTGTGTTAGCTATGAACAGAGATTTACAATAGATGGATAAATGTACAGGTTGCTATTAATAATCAGAAGTGTGCAGATAGATAAACATAGATACAAATGTACATGTGCAGTGGGTATGTACACTTCAAATGAGTGAATGAATCAGTGCAATGAATATGTGCAATTTTTAAATGTGCAAATGTTAAGTAGTGCAGTGATTATGAGGAGTCTGAGTTATGAGGAGGGTGGGGGGTGTATTAGGGAGCAAAGTTCAAAAGGGAGACAGCTCTGGGGAAGAAGCTGTTCTTTAGTCTGCTGGTTTTTGTCCGGGGGAGCCTGAAGCGCCTGCCAGAAGGCAGGAGAGAAAACAGTCTGTGAGCAGGGTGAGAGGAATCTTTAAGAATACTGCGTGCTCGGCGCAGACAGTGTTTCCTCTGGATGTCCTCTATGGCTGGCAGTGTGGTCCCTGTGATGCGTTGGGCAGTTTTCACCACCCGCTGCAGTGCCTTACGCTCCGCAACAGAGCAGCTTCCATACCAGACTGACACAGTTCATCAGGATGCTTTCTATTGTACCGCGGTAGAAGTTCACCAAGACGGCTGATGACAGCTGGTTCTTCTTAAGTTGCCTTAAGAAAAATAGGCGCTGGTGAGCCTTCTTGACCAGGCTGGAGGTGTTGGTGGTCCAGGAAAGGTCCTTGGAGATGTGGGTCCCCAGGAACTTGAAGGATGAGACAGGCTCGACGGCCATCCCATTGATGTGGATGGGATCATGTGAGCCTGTTCGTCGCTTCCTGAGGTCCACAATGAGCTCCTTGGTCTTGTCGATGTTAAGGAGCAGATTATTGTTGGTGCACCACGTGGCCAGATGCTGTATCTCCTCCCTGTAGGCAGTCTCATCATTGTTGCTGATTAGACCAATCACTGTGGTGCACTGTGTGCTGGCATTACTTAAATATAAAACAAGAGTTATTTACCGGGTGTCCGCGAGGTCATAGAAAGTATTTTTTTATTTTCAAAAACAATATAAAAAAGTCGTAAATTTGCTGAAAAAAATGTTTTAGGTCTTAAATCTTTTAAACGGGTCTTCATTTTCCTATGTCCATGTAAAGCACACAATTTGGACAGCATCTCCAATCCCCATCATTGACAAGTTTTATTTATTAACTTTATTTACAATCATTGTTTAATTATTTTCCTTACAATAACATTTGTTTAAAAGTTCTTGATGTATTGATAGCCTGTATCTATATAAGTAAGTAAAGGTTTATTTATATAGCACCTTTCCCAGACATTAGCCGTATTTCCACTATTGTGCCTAAAGCGAGCGAGCCAGGGCCAGTCGAGTTTCCACTGTCACTTCCGGGGCCTGATCGGGCCAAAGTAGGGCTTTCTCGGGGCCAGCGGCCGGCCTTTTTTGGCCCGCCAAATACCTTGGGCCATAGAGGGCCAGCTGGGGCTTCAGGGCGGAGTGAAAGGAGAGGCGGACTTTGCCCGAGTCTGGTAAAGATGGCGTGCCGTCATTACACTAGTTTTCCGATCACACTTGAGTACATGCGCCAAAAAATAAATAAATAAATAAATAAATAAGGGAAAGAAAACATATAGCTGGCCAGTTTAAGATTGGCTATTCCATAAAACACCTATAGGCTAGGGGTCTTTTTGCTTATGATCACTCTTATGTTTCTCTTTTAAATGTAAGGCTGCTGCATAAAATTATAAAGTTTTCATTTAAGTGACATTTCTTTGCTGCGTCCTCCTTGATGTTTCCATAATGCATAATAATCTTTACACCATATTAAAGGCACAGCAGCCAGTCAAGGTTGTTAAGAGTTTTTGTCAAGTTTAAAAGGTGTGTATGCATTATACACGCGCGTTATATGCCTGTATGTGAGTGTGAGACCAGGCAAAAGAGCGCTCTCTTCACAGCTCTGTTGATGCTGCGAGCAGCTTCTTTATTTTTTTATTTATTAGAATCAGAAAGAGCTTTATTGCCAGGTATGTTCACACATAGGAGGAATTTGTTTTGGTGACAGAGCTTCTACAGAGCAACAGAATTACAGAGGACTAAAAAACAGATAATAAATATATTTGAAAAAGTAGTGAATGCAATATACAAATTGACAAGTGTATGTACAGGTGTATTACTATATACAACATAATATGTGCAGGTGTTATGTGCAAATTGGCATGTAAAGTGTGCTGTTAAATAAGTGTATGTGTGTATAAAAAAGTGTACAGCAGGTAGTGATGTTGGTTCCACAATTATTATCATCATCAAGTGTTCATGAGATGGATTGCCTGAGGGAAGAAACTGTTTCTGTGTGGGGCTGTTCTGGTGTGCAGTGCTCTGTAGCGTCGACCAGAAGGTAAAAGTTCAAAGAGGCAGTGTGCTGGGTGTGAAAGGTCCAGAGTGATTTTAGCAGCCCTTCTGCTCGCTCTGGATAAGTACAGTTTTTGGAGAGTAGGGAGGGTTGTACCAATGATTCGCTCAGCAGTCCAAACTATTCGACGTAGTCTTCGGAGGTCTGATTTGGTAGCTGAGCTAAACCAGACAATAATACAAATATGAAAACAACAGAAAGACATAAAACTTTACAAATTACAAGTCCACTTTTGTAGGCTCAAAACAATAGTGTCATATCTTGATAAAATAGCCTAAGCTATATTGAAATAATTTAAAGTATTACAAATATCAGATATAATAAAATCACAGTAAATAAATAAACCAATATAAAACAAATGAAAGCTAGCTATAACAATGTAGGTATATACAATACATAAATTGAACCGTTTTAAAGCCATATTAAACTTTCATTTTACAAAGGCCTATCTGAAAAAAAGGATTTGAGATATTTTCTAAAAACAATAAACACCGGAGGAGGTTTAAAATGTTATTTCTAAAGTATTTGGATACGATGATATTAATCAAATCCCGCAAACAGAGCATTTTTTGGGTGAGTGAAAGCAGAAACTACCTTCTTTTCTGTCATCAAGTACAAACACATTGGGGATAACTGCAAATAACAAAATGTGATCTATATCCTCAAACAAGTGTTTATGATTTCATATGACAAGGGAAAATTTTTTAATTAAATTTTAAATGTAAAGCTTTATTAGTGAATGCTGCTGAGCGCAACGAAATAAAGCCTATATTTTACTTGCTCTTATGTGCTGAAACACTTAACACATTCCTTTACTTAATATCATCGAATAATATGCAACATCCTTAAATAAAGAGGAATTACCTATGAAGTGTCATATAGCCTAGGGAAAAATTTATGTTTTAGGTCTCTCCGGAGCATTTGGGCTGAATGTTTGACGACATCTATTAAAATGAGCATGTTATAAAATACTTTCATACAGAGTTATTACTGGAGAATTTCTGTGGTGTTATATTATGGATGGTGCGCTGCATGGACCATGGGTCCCCCTGTTAGTGGCGAGGCAACTCGATGTACGATGCCAACAGTCGGTCAGCGAGTAAACAAATATAATGAATGAAAACACACAGGCCTGTGCGTATAGACATACTGCTGTACAGTAACGTGTCATTTGTTTGTTTCGGTTGTCTTCATTTTAATCGTTTCGTGATGATGCAATTGTGTGCTTTACCTGCCTGTCTGATTTCTACTGAAGTGGGTGGGTTGTGTGACGTTTGATTCGGGAGCTGTTCTGGGGGCGGGGTTTGCATTACACGCTGTGACCTTCTAGCCCAACAGTGGAAACTCAACATGATAATACTGTCAATTAAAAGCTTGTCCAAAAGTTCAACTGATCCAGATTTCTCAGTGCTATAGGGAGAGAGTTCCAGAGCCTTGGGGCCACAACACAGAAGGCACGGTCACCTTTAGTCTTAAGATGAGTTCTGGGAATGGCTAAAAGGTCTTTACCAGAAGACCTCAGAAACCAGCTACATGAGTGACTACGTGAAAGATCTTGAATATATAGGGGTGCTTGACCATGCAGAGCTCTATATGTAATGACAAGAATCTTAAAATGTTCTCTAAAACTAATAGAAAGCCAGTGAAGTGCCTTAAGCACAGGAGTAATGTGTGACCTTACTGGAGCTGGTGAAAAAAATCTCACCGCTGCATTCTGCACAACTTGCAATCGATCCATGGAAGATTTGTTCAGACAAGTGAACAGAATATTACAATAATCCAATCATGACGAGATGAAGACATAGACAAACATCATATTTCTGATTTTTGCAGATATATGTTTGGACTGACTGTTACAACAAGTTTATTATAGTTTTAAACTTGCATGAAAAAGTTTATATATACAACTAGAGTTTGCATGTTTTGAGCTATTATTTCAACTATATGGCTAAGAATTAATAATAATAATTTTTCTTAGGTAAAATTCTACTAGGGGCAAGTAAAAATCATAAAAAAAAAACTTATAAAGGGTCTTAAAAAGCTCTTAAAGTCTTTCTTACTCATAATCTGCACTATATGTCTTGAAGCATAATTTATATACACATATTGTATATTTATTTATTTAAAATACACTTTGATATGTGCACTTTTGGTTGTGCATCTGTAAAAAGGAGAGATTGCTGTTCTAGTAAATAATTTGTATGATCAATGTAATGTTTATTTAATGTAATGTATTATTATTATTTATTTATTTAATGTTATTATTACATTCCAGTCTTCACATTTAAGCCTCATTGAGTGAGAGAAACAAAAAGAAATTACAAGCAAAATAAACATAAGGAACTTAACGGGAATGTTCATGCATGTAAGTGTCACAAAGTATTCCAATGGGCTGTGTTAACATTAAGCCTTGCATTTAGCTCTTTTACATGAGTTTGATCTTATATGCTAATGAAATCTGCATTATAATCTTGTGCAATTATTTTTCTTTCAGAAATCCATCAGCCGTGCTGAAAGCCCACATCCGCAGCCGTCTCAGAAGAGCATCGGTAAGTTGAGAAATGATGGGAGATGTTTGTACTTGAAAGCTTCGGCAGACTTGTTGCGTAAGATTTCTGAAATGCATTTGCCAACTTGCTGGTTTTCCTGTTACAAAAAAAAATGCATTTCAAATCAGTGGGCTACATTTGACCATGTTTCCTCTTTTTGCTGGAAATGCACATAGTCATTTACTGACACATCCTATGCATTTGTTCAGTGATAAATAGGAGAAGCTTGCTTTATGAAGATGATGATCTTCAAAGTTTAAAAAGACAACAAACAGATCAAACACACTCCTGTTATGAACACATGGGTTATTTTTTAAATGTCAGTCAATGAATATCTTGCCAAAAATCAGTTTGCTTGCATATATTTGCCATCATTCAAACCAGATCAAGTAGTAAGTAAGCTTTTTCTTCATCATTGATGTATGTTTTGTCAGGATAGTAACATCTGTTTACATTATCTGGAATCTGACTATACAAAAACATTTTATATTGAGAAAATCACCCTTTAAACCTGTTTAAATTAACAAATTATAACTAACATTGTAAACTTGAAATAACGTTTTACTTTATTATTTATAATTTAGAGTTTTTTTTGCTATTTTGTTGTATTTTGTATATAGGTTGACTTGTTGAATAAATTAAGTTGTTGGGGACTTTAATTATGACATCGAAATTGCGGAGCCTACCGTATATATATCGTGTGTAGTAGTGGTTGTGAAGCAAAGAACACCAAGCATGGAACGCTAGGTGAAACACGGTAAAAAAACCTGCTTCACGAATTCCCCGTTCATGACTTTTAGCTCTTGGTTTAAGGGAAAATAAGGTAATTTGGTTTATTTGTTTAAGATTAACGTTTGATTGTTGATGTTGGCTTTGTTTTAAGTTTTGGGATTCATTTTTGATTGTTTATTTTCTCTCTAGTTCTTACGGTGATTTGTGATGCAATCATGTGTAACAGTTCTATGTAATGTGACAAATATATGAATCGTGAACCATCAGTAAAAGACTTAATCATCTTTTAACCAGGACGCTACAAACATTGACCTAAAACGGGTAAAATTTTAGACGAATAATTAGCTTTAAATGAAAAGCTTTGCCAGCATTACATAAACATAAACATAAGCTATTTGTCTGTGGCGTCTTAATTTAAAAAAAAAATGTTTTGATAAAAAAATATATTTTTTTAATTCTTAAATGCACAGAAATATTGTGTTTTAGGTCTTAACTCATTTTAAACGGGTCTGTTTTTAAATGAAAATTTACATTAGGAAATTGTCATGTCTGAATGTCAGTCATCTTTATTTATGAATCTATTATGACACAATTGGCATTTTTGCTGAATAATTTCCTTTTCCATTCTATGTTGCATCAAAATGATCGGTTGATTTTACCTTAATACATGGTCTAATATATTATTAATATTTTTTTTGTCTCCTCCTTAACTGATTTCCTTCAGTGATGGTTGGAAAGAGTAAAAATCAGAAAAACTGGAAGCCGCTGACCAAGTCCTCCATTTTGGCTCTGAGGAACATGTTCGATATGTCCATTCTGTGAGTTCTGTCAGGTTTAAGTATCTAATGATTGGAATATTTTTCATACTTTGATTTGCCATTGGCTGCATAGTGGCTCAGTGGTTAGCACTGTTTCCTCACAGCAAAAAGGTCACTGGTTCGAGCCTCGGCTGGGTCAGTTGCCATTTCTGTGTGGAGTGTCCATGTTTGCGGTTTCCTCCGGGTGCTCTGGTTTCCCCCACAGTCCAAACACATGCACTATAGGGGAATTGATTAACTAAATTGGCCGTAGTGTATGAGTGTGTATGGGTGTTTTCCAGTAATTGGTTGTGGCTGGAAGCACATCGGATGCGTAAAACATATGCAGTTCATTCTGCTGTTGGAAACCCTGATAAACAAGGGACTAAGCCAAAGGAAATGAATAAATAATTACCATCAAAGTAATGTCGTCTTTGTGGTGAGAAATCGGGTCCCCCCTGCAATCGAGTCCGCTTAGGACGCCAATGCATCATCTACATTGAATGCCTGATCAAAAACTATTCATAATCATATTTGGTGCTTTTTATAGTCTATTCTCAGTCTTGACATTTTAACAAGACTAATCATATTACTAACATTATTATCAGCAACTACAAGTTAAAGATATGCATAGTTTAAATAATTAAAACGTTTGTGTATTTATTTGTAACATATATTTACATAGGAAGTGGTAGCACGTCGTAGGCTATCTAAAATAAAAGCTTTACACATGCCTTTAGTTGTACATCAGTATAGGTAATACATAATTTAAAATAGTTTTATGTCATTATCATGTACATTACAATGTACGTGCAAACATTTAAACATACATACATTAAATATAATATAACTCCACTGAACCAATAGGATCCTAGGCGGACCCAATTGTCAGGGCGGACTCGATTTTTTTATGACACCGGCTTTTGAGCTGGAACAAAAAGGAGGACCAGACGCAACCATCACGGGCAAAATAACATTTATTTTAACATAGCAAATATTTTCTTACCCATTGTGGGAATATAAGTTTAAATAGTCTAGTTTCAAATTACAATAATCTGTATATAACTGAAAAGTTATATTCTTTGGTTTTTAATTAGCTCATTTCATTCAGAACTCTAGCCTGGGTGTAACATTGAAACCTCTTGCTTCCTGAGCACGGGCTGAGCCAAAGTGATGCTAAAGGTAGGGTCCCAACGACTCTGTCTTTGGGTGATACTTTCAAGCTGGTCAAGGCAGGTGAAACCTCAGGATCTAGTCAAGACCCTAAAACAGGATCTTCAACTAAAACTAGTCATACAAGTTTTCTATGCCTCCACCTACAAACACTGCCCTCTCCTACAACTCACAACAGACAGGACGACTCTGTCTTAATTAGACTTGATTACAGACTCATTTCAGACTTGTAATAAAACTTGCAGACTGCAGACCTGTAAGAGACTCCCGCAGACTCAACACACAGCAAAAAATGCATTTCTTACTTAGATTTTTTTGTCTTCTTTCTAGTCCAAATATCTAAAAATTCTTATATTAAGAAGCATTTTCTAAACAAACAAAAAGCATTGTGTTGTTTTAAGAAATAATATGCCAATATTAACTGAGTTTTTCCTTAAAACAAGCAAAATAATCTGCCAGTGTGGGAAGCAAAGTAATCTTGTTTTTCCTTTTGACATAAGATTATTTTGCTTACCCCATTGGCAGATTATTTAGCTTGTTTTAAAGAAAAACAAAAAAAAATTGGGCATATTATTTTTGAAAGCAAGACAATATGTTTTGATTGTCTAGAAAATTGTACTTGATTTAAGAATTTGTAGATATTTGGACTAGAAACAAGACAAATAATCCAAGAAAGTAAGTATTTTGCAGTGCACTTCTCAATAAATAAATTCGGCTTGTTTGAGTCTCCTGGACTGGGTTCTCTCTCTATATTTATTTTTCTACAACACCCTGAACATAGAATTTGCATCCGCCTTCTGCAAAATTCTAATTTTCATTACCGTACTCTATAAATTAAATAAATGCCAACAAAATCAATCAAATTTGAACTTCCACTACTGTTTATGGACGAGCCCCATTTGTTACAATGAAACAACAGCATTGGTTTACAAAAATGTAAGATTAATTAGTATCATGAAATAATACTGTAATGTGCTAAATATTTTGTTGCACCATCTATAATTATGATTTGCCATTAAAATAATGTTCAAAATCTTACTGGTCCTAAACAGAGACTTTTATATAATTTGACTTTTTACAAATGTTCTGGCTGAAATGAGGGTGCTTTCACACTTGGTTCAATTGCCTGGACCGTACCCAAGTTCTATTGTCTCCCCTTGCCACCTTCTCGGTTGGTTTGTGTTCACACTGTCTTTTTTCCTTCTGAACCCCGGTATGCTTGTGTCATCGAGCTGCTGATTTGTTTACGGTTGTTGCTAGGTGACAGTCACGAAAGCAAAGTGCCAAAATGGAAAGACGTCCGCACATCACGGCTGATTTGCTTTTAATAAATCTTTTAGTTTTGCACATACAGAAGGTGACTCGCATCCATCTGCCGCAAAAATATTATAAACATTCAGAACATCAGTGTCTGCAGAAGCTGTTTTTGAAGGGGACAAGCAGAAATTATCACTGTGTATCACTGTCTTTGCTCTGGCTCAGTTCCGCTTGTCACCAAGGTACGATACTTGACACACACACACACACGAATAAATGTTATAAAAAGCGATAGTTTGTTGTACAGTTTGTGGTTTACTTCCGTTATTTGGTACGATTGCATTCACATCAGAAGTGAACTGTACCAGAGTTCGCATGAACAGTACTCCAGACCATCTCTTTAAGGCGGACTCGGGTATATTTCACGGGTTCGCACCCGAGTTTAGAAGACACGTTCACACTAGCTAAATGTACCACACTATGACGTCAAACGAACCCGGGTGCAGACCAAAAGTGCTAGTGTGAAAGCACCCTGAGACACATCATAGAGACTTCTTTATTGTATATGGTCTAACATTGTTGTTTTTCTTGCCTGTGTGTAAGATCTGTGCTCACATTGAAAACCAAAGAGAAAGAGGAATCGCAAAAGCATCTCAACCTCATCAAAGATCGGTAAGAGCTTTGGTTTGCCAAGCATAATCACACTTTCAATTTAAAGGGCCAGAACACCCAAAATAAAACTGAAATTTGCCTGCATTTGAGTGGTGGTAAATGGTTATGAGTGTCTTTTTTTCTGTCGAACACAAAGGACAGTGTTCTGAAGAATGTGTAGGCATTGACATACATAGTGGCAACAAAAAATTTTATGAAAGTCAGTGGCTGTTTTTTTCCCAACATTCTTTATCCATATTTTACGAAGCTGTCTCTGTAATGAGATAAGATAATAAGAGCTGTGAATCTCCAGCATGTGTGTTCTGCTTACTACACATGGCGAGGGACATACGAATGAGTTTAAATTTAAATAGTATTTTCTAGTCAAGCATATTCCAGTATTTAAAAGGCAACATTTTTTCTAGGTTTCTGGCAAAGTGTGCACAGCTTTCTGTTCCTGCGAGGAAACGTGGAGACATGATGAGTGTGTCGCGTCAGTTCAGCACAGAGAGTAAGAAGTCTGAACATGGAAAGAAGACGCTCCAGGCTCTAGAGGTGATCAATGACTCAGGATGATTGCATAAGAAAAAACTGATGACTGGCTACTGAATAATTGGAAAATAGCTCACACTTGAGGTCATGATTCTCCTCAGATGTGTGTTTTTTATTAATTTTTTTAAGTTACCAACATTTTTGATAATTTTTACCTAAATTTGACGTCCCTCAGAAATTTTAGGAACATATGAGCATAGTATATACACTTACTGGCCATTTTATTAGGTACACCTCACTAGTACCGGATTGGACCCCCTTTCACCTTCAGAACTGCTTTAATCCTTCATGTCAGAGATTCAACAAGCTAC
>CAIGQZ010031698.1:7049029-7061265 GCA_903798205.1 Danio tinwini | reverse complement strand
TAGGTAGATTCAACATAATAGATCTAATAGACATTTTAATGATAGACAGTTCACAATCTGAATCTTACCTCAGATTAAAAGAGCCAAGTGCTGGAAGGCGGGGAACTGAAATAACACAGAATTTCAGAGTTAGTTTAGATTATTTGCTACATTTATTCCTTTAGCACAGTTTTGTCTCGCTCAATTTTAAATCGATTTAACAAATAAATCTCTATATAATTAAAATCTCAATACAACGGCAGAAACAAACCGCACAAATCAGTGTTCGTAATGTAAACAATAACAACAGAACAAACATTAAAACATAAATACTACAAACAAAACGCAGCTCAGTGTGTTGGTAAAGATTGTTTTAAATTAGCGTTACACAGAAATATTTGTATTATTATTTCAATTCTAGCACCATTTACTGCGTCATTATGGATTATACGTTAAGTGCTTTGTGACAGTGATTTACTGAAATAACTGAATATCCTCAGTCTGCACAGATCTTTATCGTCAAAGGAATAGCCAGTAAAACATGTCTCTGCTCAACTTTGTCCTGCAAATAAATAATCTGAGTTGTTTGTATCTGTCAGTCAGTCTTCGTCATGTTGAATAGCAAGGTCAGCGGCTAAAGTGCTTCATAGCGCAGATAAATGCATATAGCAACGTAAGACGCAATGTAGTTTAGTTTTATATAATTGATTATATCTACATATTATGCAGTAATAGAGATTTTGTGCGATCAAGAGGCTTAAAATAATTTGAGACCAAGCTGGTTTACTCACCTATCAGCGCCGCCATTTTTCCATACCATCTATTTCCTTCGTGACCCGACTTCCTCCATGTTTAAAAGTCCTTCGATAACGTCAAAGTCCCTCAGTCATAGAACAACGAAAGCAGTAAAGAATAAATATTTTTTTTAATAAGAACTGCCATAAAAAATATATTAAATATCTTTGTGATTTACTTGATTCACAAGGGAACTTCTATTCATATGGTGATTTTATGGTTAAATTTAATTTTCCTGTTATTCATAAAGAATTTCATACTGTGATTAAGGCCATACCTAATGTCCTTGCTCATTTAATGAAATGCCACTTGTCATTTGAAGTGGTTGTTAAAAAAGAACCAAAGTTTTTAAGTGAAGACAAATGCATTTACGACCTAAAATGTAGTGATAAAAATATAAGAAACGTGTTTCAGTCAAAGAAAAGAGTCACTCCAAGAGGAAAATGTCTTTGCAATTCTCTAATAGATCAAATTAATTGGAAAAAACGCTTGGCTCTTACCTTACAAATTTTGTGTTCCCAACTAAATTAAAGAATTACATTTAAAAGTGTTACATAATATCTACCCCACAAATGAGATTGTATCTAAATTCGGTAATCCTAACTCACATTGTGTCTTCTGTAACTCAAGCATCGAATCGATTGATCATCTTTTTGTCAAATGCCCACATGTTAATGTGTTTTGGTCTGATTTATTAGTCTATTTTTCATTAAAATGTAAGTTTAACATTGAGTTTTCCATGTGTGATATAATTTGTTACTTTCTCATGACAAACATAACATAGAATTTATAGGCAATTTATTTATTTTATTGGGTAATACAATATTATATTGAGTAAATATTATATTCACAAATGTAAATTTTCTTCATCATTACCTAAGTTGCAGGATTTTCTTTGTGACTTAAATTGTTTATTTACTACTTTACAAAATGTTTACCGCAAAAAAAAAGTTGTTAAAATTGTGAAAATGTAAAAGGACTTTGTAAATATTATTTAATTTGATAATTTGTCTCTGTGCTCTGTTTTTTTATTATCTTATTTTATAATTTTTTATTACTACTATTAATTTCACTTGTTATTATTGTACTTGATGTCATCCATTGTTACGGTTAATATGTTTGTATTGCTAAAACACAATAAAAAAAAAATAAAAATTTACATTCGAAAAAAATACAAAACAATACAAATATAGTGTATTGATATGACAATATTTGGCCATCATACATACACATCCAGTATCACATTTATCAATATAGCCTACAACCAACAAATGTCCACAAAAGTTCTGCAAATGAAAAGTCTACAGACAAAGATGTCAGTGTATTTCATTATGCTTTAGTATTGGTTTTAAACATGGTTCTATTCAGGGCTTAGAGTGAGGGAACTATGACGTCAATTTGTATGCAAAAACCCGGAAGCAAGTTAGCATTTTAGCAGTTCCGGTTCCCTCGTCCCAAAGTCAATGAGTTTTTTCAGTGGGATTTCAGTTAAATCGCTTAAATAAGGTCCGTGGCTAACACAAACTTAAGATACTTTCACGTTTTATTCTAGGACATGAAACACATCAGTTACATCACACTCTTGATTTATTAAATTGATTATGCTTCTTTTAAAAGACGGTTGCTATAAATGTGCTAATCGGGACTACAGACGGTGTCGGAGACATTATACGTCATCGAGCTGAACTGGTCTGTAGTGCAGCTCGCTTGTGTTGGGCATTTGGATTTGTCTGTGATTAAAGTATTTTCATGAGTAGTGTTTATAGTATTTTTCTAATTGGGAATTTATATTGTGTAGATAATGCCTTCACTTGTAAAGACTGTCAAGACAGATTCATTTGTTGATCATTTATTTTAATTAGACAGTATTATGGGGATACTGATTACCAGTGCAGCCTGTCTCTTTCCTGCTCTCAGTAATGCAAACGTGTGAATAAATGTGTGAAAATACACATGTATTAATTGTCTTTTTAACGTGATCAATAGACTCTCGTCCTTTTTTTTTTCTTTATCTGAACACATTTAACTCTGTCACTGCAATATTTACACTCCTCCTTAAAATGTATAGCATATGTGACTGTATGGGCTGCTTTTCGCTGTACTCGGTGACAAAAAAGAATATTGAATGTTGTTCTGTGTCCATGATGAAACTTACAGGCATATAACATTAGACTTGTCCCTCACACCTCATCTCCTCATTTCTGTCGTCTATTACTAAGGTGAGCTGGCTGTATGCAAGCGAGCGATACACTTATTTAAATATGTCTTATGATAATACTATGTTGGCACATTTATACATACAGTTTTAAAACTTTTACAACAACCGTAAAGCAAAACAAAATGTATCTCCACCGTAAAAAAAACTATCCAAAAGGTACATAGGTCTAAGTGGTTTTGCGTATATATTTGTTTATAATATATGGCGTGGATTATAGTAATAAACTGAGAGATTAAATCTTTGTCATGGACCAAATTTCTAAAAAAATAAGCTTGAGAAGTTGTCGTTAGCAGGGTGGTGCTGGCGTCACAGGCGAGCGCCCCAGACGCTGTAGTCTGTTTATAGCCTAATGTTAGCTTTTCCATTCTTGTGTTTGCATTTAAGATCCAAAAGTGCTAAAAGTTAGGTTTTCCTGTGAGGATTATCCGGTTGGACAAAACGTGTAAGTGTAATGAACAGTGTTTGAACACAGAGCTTATTATTTGCAATCTTTGAAAAGCCTATGGGAAAATCCTTTAGAGATTTTATCGAGGGAACCAGTTTTATGCTGAAAGCCGATTGGCCTACAAGGTGACGTCATAGTTCCTCCACTGTATTTGTGCCAGAACACGCCGGATCCGGCACCTCTGTAATCTGTTCCGGCACCTCATTTTACCGATTCCCCTCCTCCCCTGTCCGCTGTTCACTTTTACTTTCTTCCGCGACTCTCCAACCCTCTTTACTTTCGTCCGCAACACCCCCGCCCCGCTTACACCCCTCCACCATCCTCCACAACTAACCCCTAAAAATGCATGTCATTGCTGAAAATTTTAAAATCATTTCACCCTGAAATCTGAGAAGGGCATACATATAACAGTTCAGTGCAAAATTAGTTTGCCAGTAGTTAAAATACATTCAACATCAAAGGCTTCAATCAAAGTCCCTTTTAGGCAAGTCATTTCACTCGGCGGCCATCTTTGAAATGCCTCTTGAGCAGATCTATTTGAATGGGAAAACATCAAATTCTCCAAAACTATTTGCCAAGCTTACGATTACATTTCATATTATGAATAACCAATAAAATTTAACAACAACTGTCTAGTTAGTTTTATTCCTGAAAGTTTGTATCACACAAAATCTGCGAAACTTATGTCAGGTACGAGCCCCTCCCCCAAATAATTGTCATTCTATAGCCATCGCTGATTGGCTCCTATACTAGAAAGCGGGGCTTCATTCGCCATATTGACAGTTATACTTTTCCTCATTCAAAACAATACGAGTGACACGTCTTTGCTTCAAAGTCCAACCTGAGGAAGCATCTGCATGTAACCTAGCCTTTATTTTATAAATCAATTGTATCGTGAGTGTACAGAAATAAAAACAGACCCTTTTAATGATATATTTTGACTCACAAAGTTATCGATTTGTGAAATTCAGGGCACTAGCAGACTCCTCTGGCCAAAGTGATTTTTATCACATTAACAGTGTTGGGCATTAGCGTTGCTACAAGTAGTGTTGTTACAAGTAGTGACGCAACTAGCTTAACAACATTTCTCAGTAGCGTCGCTACTTTATAAATCAAATAGCTTTTCAGTAGCGACGCTATTTTATTAGTAAAGTAGTGCAATAGCGTCCACACAAGCTACACTTACCAATCGCGGATCAATAAGTGACGACTCCGACATTCACAGAGCTTTGAGGCCGGTGTCTAGCCGATGAAAGTAAATCCATATGACTGCAGGAATGACGATTTTTTCCTTCTTCCTGTTTTTCAGTGGTGGACAGAAAACTCTTTGGTGCGTTACAGCCACATCTCACTCTGGTTGGTGATGTCGCCAACCAATTAGGCTAACACTGGAAGTTTCCTTGATGGAAAGATGACTGAGTCTATGTATGTATATATATATATATATATACATTCCTCATTCATTCATTCATTTACTTTTCAACTTAGTCCCTTTATTAATCCGGGGTGGCCACAGCGGAATGAACCTCCAAAATTATGCAGCACATGTTTTACACAGCAGATGCCTTTCCAGCTGCAACCCATCTCTGGGAAACATCCACACACGCTCATACACTACGGACAATTTACCTAGTATAATTTACTAGCCAATTCACCTGTACCGCATGACTTTGGAAACCGGAGCACCAGGAGGAAACCCACACGAACGCAGGGAGAACATGCAAACTCCACACAGAAACGCCAACTGACCAGCCGAGGCTTGAACCAGCGACCTTCTTGCTGTGAGGCGACAGCACTACCTACTGCACCACTGTTGAAGTCAGAATTATTAGCCCCCTTTGAATTTTTTTTTTTATATTTCCCAAATGATGTTTAACAGAGCAAGGAAATTTTCACAGTATGTCTGATAATATTTTTTTCTTCTGGAGAAAGTCTTATTTGTTTTATTTTGGCTAGAATAAAAGCGGTTTTAAAATTTTTAAAAGCCATTTTAGGGTCAAAATTATTAGCCCCTTTAAGATATATATTTCTCAATAGTCTACAGAACAAACCATCATTATACAATAACTTGCCCAATTACCCTAACCTGCCTAGTTAACCTAATTAACCTATTTGTAGAAGTGTCTTGAAAAATATCTAGTCAAATATGATTTACTGTCATCATGGCAAAGATAAAATAATCTAGTTATAAGAGATGAGTTATTAAAACTATTATGTTTAGAAATGTGTTGAAAACATCTTCTCTCTGTTAAACAGAAATTGGGGAGAAAAATAAACAGGGAAGCGAATAATTCTGACTTCAACTGTATATATAGTTTACAGTAGTAAAGGCTAAAGTGTACAATAGTAATTACTATTAGTTTATAATAGTTACTAATGATACTACATTATGTAGTGTAATTTATTAATGAAGAGTTGTAAATATATATACAATATAATGCTTATGCCTAAATATTTACCTTTACTATAAATTACTATAGTATTTTAAATGTGTAACACCTGGTTTGGATTTTTAGTTTTTGCTGTTATATATTATAATTTGTACAGAATATTATTTACAGGAAATAACTGATATGAACAATTCTGCCTCATATGATTCATTCACAGTTTTATTGATCACTAAGATCTAATTGACTTGGATTTAAGTTGCTTCGATTAAAAAATGAAAATTGCTAATTTTTTATTGTAAATGCCACAAAAATCCCCCTGCACAACTAACTCAAATCTTGGTTTTGTAACAACAGTGAACACTTTTTTGTTATAAGGTCTGGTTTTGTGGTGGCTGTACTTTAAAATTAAATGAATATAAACTTAATTCAAGTGATGAGAGATGTTGAAACTCTAACAGTAAACAGAGCTACTGTAAGCTCACTCCTGCTTGGTATAAATGCTTGAAAATGATTTAGTTGTAAATATCCATTAGAAACTTAAAAGTAATCAAGAAGTAATCAGATGAAATCAGTTACTTTACTTTTATAAAGTAATTGAAAAGGTACACTACTTATGACATTTTAAATAGAGTAATTTGTAATCTGTAATCTATTACATTTCCAAAGTAACCTCCCCAACACTGTATATACTGTAATAGAGTACTATAAAAAATATTCAAATGTAAGATATATCTCCTCAGGTACACATTATGTGCTTTATTCAGTGTTAAGATACAAATGTGAGTTAAATACCATTTCACGTGACATTTATTGCCATATACTGAACGCAGCAGCAGATAGTCTAGTTCACCTCAGATATTGAAAATTAAATAACCAGCAGGTATTTGACGGATTGAAAAGGATAGTCTGGGACTCAGGGCAAACCAACAACGTCAGTAACTCACCCTACTTTTAATATTATACTCAAACTACTAATTAGCTACTTATTTATAGTAAGGTGGTTTGTTTTAGGTACTTGGTAGGATTAGGGATATAAAATAAGATCATACTTTATGAATGCTAATAGAAATTAAATCTCAATAGTCAGCATGCAGGCAATAAGCCAGTAGTAAATGGTGTCAATTTTTTACTTAAACTAAAGTGTTACCAAATTTGTTTTAAAATACAGATAACTGCAAACAAAAGCTGCTTCAAAATAGTATAAACTACATCAGTATATAAATAACACAATAAATGCATTCATGATATTTGCATTACAAGTTTTTTTTTTGGTAATATGATTAATATTTTACATTAATACAGTACAAATAACATTTGTACAATTACTGTCACTTTTATAAATGAAAGTCAGCACAGCATATACTACCCTTGATGTACAGTTGAAACCAGAAGTTTACATACACTAAAAAAAAGGAACATGACCTTTTTTTGTTAAATGTCTGATTGTAAATCATACTAAACGTTTACTATTTTAGGTCCGTTAGGATAACCTAAATGATTTACATTTGCTAAATGCCAGGATAATGAGAGATTTTTTTTTTTTGGAGAATTTTTCATTAATTTCTAAACAGTCAAATGTTTACCTACATTTCCTTGGTATTTCTTTAGCGTTGCTTTCAAACTGTATAACTTTGGCCAATTGTTTTGGGTATCTTTCCACAACCTTCTCACAATAGTAGCCCATTCCTGCTGACAGAATTGGTGTAACTGAGTCAGATTTGTAGGCTGTCTTGCTTGCACAAGCTTTTTCAACTCTGCACACAAATTTTCTATAGGATTGAGATCAGGGCTTTGTGATGGCCACTCCAAAACATTGACTCTGTTGTCCTTAAAGCACATTTTAACTAATTTGACAGTATGCTTAGGGTCATGATCTGTTTGGAAGACCCATTTGTGGCCAAGTTTTAATTTCCTGGCTGATGTCTTGAGATGTTGCTTCAGTATTTCTACGTAAATGTTCTTTCTTCATGATGCCATCTATGCTGTGAAGTGGACCAGTCCCTCCTGCAGCAAAACAGCGTCACAACATGATGCTGCCGCCCCCATACTTCACAGTTGGGATGGTGTTCCTAAGCTTGTAAGCTTTCCCCTTTGTCCCCTAAATGTAACACTGGTAATTATGGCCAAACAGTTTAATCTTAGTTCCATCAGACCACAGTACATGTCTCCAAAAATTATTCTTTTTCCCAGTGTAATTTAGCCAATTGTAATCTGGCTTTTTTGTTGATTCTGGCTTGTTGATTTTCCCATGTTGTCACACTAGGAAGCAGTGTGTTTGAGGTTTTCCTTAAATACTATTCTACAGTTGAGCCTCCAATTAACTCAAATGTTGTCAATTAGCCAATCAGAAACTTCCAAAACCTTGACACCATCATCTGAGCTTTTTCAGAGGCATAATAATCTTATTGTATGTAAACTTGACTTTCAAGAAAAGTTATAACAATTTCTCAAAAAACATCTCTCTCATTATTCTGCTATTAAGCATAACAGAAACAAATCTGATAATCCTAACTTACCTAAAGGAGAAAAAGTTTAGCCACATTACCATTTGACTTTTTTAAAATGGTTTTGTGCCTTTATACAGTGTGTGTAATCTTCTGGTTTTAACTGTATATATAACAATTAAGCCTTGAGAACTGTTGTAAAACTGTCAAGATTGCAAATAAATAAATAAATACGATTTAACTGATTAAGCACCACACCTTATTTACGAAAAAATAAGATTGAGCATTCAAACGATTATTTATGGAGTGTTTTGTTTTTATATACAATAATTACAGCATGACAATGACAGAACATCTGCATCAAACAGAACTCCTTGCACTCAGTGTTAAGCAGAAAGTCTTTTATTGCAGCTACAAAGAGAGGAGGAGCTGGACTCAAACCAGAGCAGCTCCAGAGAAATCAACCTTCCGAGCACAACAAATGACCATTATTAAATATACATTTCAGAACAGACACGCAGACAGAATCACAGCTCACTTGCGATACCAAATTTTAATTCTCTTCTCCCGCTTGATCTTCCTCTGTAACTGCAGTGTTCCATAAAGCAGAGCCTCTGCTGTAGGAGGACAACCTGGGGGGGTGGGGGGTGGGTGGGAGAGACACATTATTATTATTATTATCCGTTAACTAGAGAACATTTGTCTGATGAAGACCAGTGTTTCACCACAGAAATTCATGATGAGACTATAGAGCAATTTACCTGGCCCAGTGATAGTTATTACTATTAGAGCTGCACGATATAAAAAAAACTCAGATATATAGTAAACACTTGGTAGTTTGGACATTTATTTCACTAATTTGGCAACTGTTAAACATTGTCTGTTTCAATATCTGTTTAGGTGAAAAATGTTGGGGGTCCATTTGGGATGGGACTAAACTCGATAAACATTAAACACACCCAATCAAACTAATCGAGTCCTTTAGGCTTGTTTGAAACCTCCAGGTTATTTTGTTGAAGCAGGGCTGGAACTAAGTGAAGTTTCACAAACAAATTTCGAGAGGAACACGTGATATTATTGACCACGGCTGATCTCTCATTCACAATCATTAGCTAACCAATGAGATCGATCCAAACCCACTATAAGTAGCCTAGAAAAAATCACTCCCTTATCTTCGTTCCGAAGAAACCCCCCATCCACCCCTTCGCCTCCTCTTTTCTTCTTTTGTAACGGGGAGCTCTTGAGAACCACCTGACCTCGTACTCCCCTGATACGCTCTATCGACCAGGCAGGAGCCCTGGGCTCAACTATCTCCGAGCTCAGGGTTCTCTCCCGGGACAGCATGATAAACCAGCTAACACTTGTCAAACAATATCTAAGTGCGAACTCTTGAAACTCTGTTGGACTGCGGCGCTCCAGAAACTGAGTCTGACACCCCTACACTACATGGTTGAGTGTACAAGTGCAGTGTTTATAGGCATTTTTATGGTGTTTTAAGTAGGGGTGTCAAAATAATAGTTTCTTCGGTGCACCAAGATGCAGACGCGGACAATTCGGTATCGGTTCAGTAATAATCATAACCGGTTATCACATACTGACGTCATTCATCTCATGCGCTATGTCGCCGTAGCTTACTATGGCGAGGGAGGCGAGGGCGAGTATTTACAACGCATCAACTACTTAAAAATGCAGAAACTGTGCACAATTTACTGCGTGTGTGTATGTGGACAGTCTTTCACTGACACTTACAGCAGAAGCCCCTATTACCCTGCGATTGAGAAAATGAAAGTAAACTCCATTCCTCTCTCTTTCACTGTGGCCCGTTTGAACTGCTGTCGTAAGGTAACGTTTCCTCAGCTGTTACAGCACTACTTCTGGATAAAAACACGAGCACGTGTCTGCAGAGTGCGTTTTTACCACCACCTCTATCATAGATCAGCTGTGATCGCCGCTGCTGTTTATCAGTGTCACTCATCTGTGAACAGCGCCGTTAGAGCCAATCGCAGCCCTTTTTGTTGAGCGGGTGATCAATCATAGGGGTGTAAGAAAGAACTCGCTCGACAAGGCTCATAAAGCTTGCAGGATATTTATGTTTGTTTATTAGCTATAAATGCTCATGTTGTTGTGTGCATGTACTTGAGTTTTTAAAGGTACAGTTTATATATCTGACTGCTTGTATTAAAGGACAAAAATGTATTACAAATAGTATATAAATATATTAATACATTTTAATGCAAGAATTCTTGTGTCGTGATGTAAAATATTTCAAGAGTTCACACTTAGCTGATGATTGATTATAAAGCTTGTTTGGCATGCTGTCCCGGGAGAGAGCCCTGAGCTCATAAGATCCTCGAGCCGGGGCTCCCTCTCGTTTGCAAGTCGAAAGGGTAGTTTGAGCTCAGGTAGATCTCGAGAACTCCCCTGCTGTAGTAGCTAATGAACAGATAGTGATTGCTAAGATATAACTTCTTACTAGAAGCATGTCTATGCTGCCAATTTAGATTAGTCGATTAAATTAAGCTGCATGTTTTTGGATGGTGGGAGGAAACCGGGGAACCCGGGGGAAACCCACGTGAGCACGGGGAGAACTTGTAAACTCCAAACAGAAACGTTGGCTGGCTTGGTAAGGACTAGAACCAGTGATGTTCTTGCTGTAAGGCAACAGTGCTAACCACTGGGCCACCATACCACCCATCTAGGAAAGGAGGAGGAGTAGGGGTGGAAGGGGGGATTCTTCAAAACGAAGATTGGCTGTGATTTGGAACCTAGGGTATTTAAAGTGGTTTAGAAATCGTCTGATTGGTGAATCATAAATTTAATAATGCGAGGCCGGCTACAAGCAATCATAAGCACGTGATCCTCTCGAAATTAGTTTATAAATAAACTTCACAAAATTGTGTATGGAAAGCATCGTCAATGCACCGTGATAGCAAATTGAACCGAATCGATGGCATGATAATCGTAACCGAAGCATGAGACCAGTGTAGGTTCACACCTCTAGTTTTAAGTCATGTTGTGCCACTCACATCCAGTGGAGACATGGTGTAGCATTAGGAACAAGTTGCATTCAAGAAGACATTGTTGATTAGTGCACTCTACTTCAGAGACAGTTCCAACAGCTTTTTCAGTGGGATACAGTGCAGACTGTATTGGATTACAGTAATACAGAAGTATTTATTCATTTTAACCAACAATTAATCATTTTCATCACACGGGTGTTCTTCTAATTTAACATGCAAACCTGTTACCCAATCATAACAGTCAGCAGTTTTAAAGATCTGAATAATGCATGCCTATCTTTCAAAGAAAGACCCAAAAATAGGAAAGTAAAAAGCCTATTACATCTACATGCTATTTATGGTGCTAAATATTTACATTAGATGTGGCCTGCCCTGTTGTTGTCTACTTGAAGGAATGCGTCAATGGAGCCGCCATTTTAGTACAGGGTAGCGCTCCTTTAAAATGAATGCGGGACCAAGGTGCAGTGGAGGGCTGTGGCCATCCAGAGCCAGAGATATACACATATATCTATGATCGGGAGTTTTCCCGGTGGTCAGTACGCAAATATATATATTTATTACGAAAATTATAATTTGACATCACTTTTCTATATTGATTAATCAGTGACCGCACGGACATTGTTGACAGAGTGTGTGTTTGTGTGCATGTAAATGTATTATCCTCCCTCCTGTTAGATTTGATCTAATCTGTGTCCTGAAACACACATCCTCTCCTGCTTTCACTTCTCATTCTGACAGAGGGAGCGATTCGTTTGTGAATGAATCTCCGTTATGAACGACTCGTTCACTTAGCCGACAATAATACAAGTTTCTGGTACCGCAGCATCTCGTTGTCATATTTCTTTTGCATTGTTTGCTTATTTTATTCAACAAAACTAGCATAAGCCCAGTATTTAGAGCAAGTTGGTGCTACTTTGCCTTATAGTGAATGCAGTAAGTGTCTGT
>CAIGQZ010031698.1:7010510-7029029 GCA_903798205.1 Danio tinwini | reverse complement strand
AAAGTAGAGACATTTGTGTAAAAATGTAAGAAGTAAAAGTAAAAAGTTGTCAAAAAAGGTAGTGGAGTAAAGTCTGAAACCAGAAAAATCTACTTAAGTAACAAAGTATTTGTACTTCGTTACTTCCCATCTCTGCATAGCACAGATAAATGCATATAGAAACGTAAGGCACAATGTAGTTTAGTTACACACACATATATATATATATATATATATATATATATATATATATATATATATATTTAATTCTATCCACATATTATGCAGTAATAGAGATTTTGTGCTATCAAGAGGCTTAAAATAATTTGAGACCAAGCTGGTTTACTCACCCATCAGCACAGCCATTTTTCATACCATCTATCCTTCGTGATCCGACTTCCTCCATGTTTTTAAAAGTCCTTCGATTACGTCAAAGCCCCTTAGTCCTCGGTCAAATACATTTTTTTAACATTCGAACAAAAAAACAAAACAATAAATAGTTTGTATTGACAATATTTGGCCGTGATACATAAGACACATCCAGTATCACATTTATCAACATATAGCCTATAACCAACAAATGTCCACAAAAGTTCTGCAAATGAAAAGTCTACAGACAAAGATGTCAGTGTATTTCATTATGCTATAGTATTGGTTTTAAACATGGTTCTATTCAGGGCTTAATTTGTGCCGGAACACGCCGGATGCGAGACCTCTGAAATCTGATCCTCATTTTACCGATCCCCCTCCTCCCCCGTCCGCTGTTCACTTTCACTTTCGTCCGTGACACCCCCGCCCCGCTTACACCTCTCCACCATCCTCCAAAGCCCCTCCGCCATACTCCCCCACCCCCCCCATTTCCTTTCTCGTGCGCGACACCTCTCCATCCTCGGGTAACATGCCGGATCCGTTACCCCAATCTGTTCCGGGACCTTGCATTACACAAATTAAGCACTGGTTCTATTGTAGTAACAGTGTAGTAATGGTTTCATTACAACTACACTAGCATAGCAAATAAACCCTTTTAAATGTGTGAAATCCAGTTTCAGTGATTACATATACGCTGATGTGTAATGACTAGGCCCACGCGGAATCTGTGCGCGCAGAATTCCGCAGATTTTTCACAGATTTTCCGCAGATTTTTAGCCCATCATTAATTCTTTTTATTTACTTAAAGTTAACCATTTACAGTTAATCTAATTGGATTTGCATTTTAAACATTAAATACAAGTTAAAAAGATATTATTTTTTTTATTTCACATTTTAAGGTTTTAGTTATGATACTCCTAAAATAATTCCGCAGAAAGCCGCAGATTTTTTACAAAATTCTCCACAGAAATAGCAAAAAACGTCCGCAGATTCCGTCTGGCTCTAGTAATAACATTGCTTACACTGTAAAAAATATAGTGATTAAAAAGTCAAGACAACAGATATTGTTATGTTGCTTTAACCTATTTTAATAATATTTTTTAAGTTATACAAAGTTAAACTTAATATTATTAGTCTGTTAGGCATAAAATGTTATGTCGTTCAGTTTCTTGGCCCAAAAATAACATGTTTAGTGTCCATAGTGCTGATAACAATGTTCAGTATAGACAAACAGTTTTTACAAACATGCTTTTGACAGTCAGTTCATTGCAGTAAAACATAAGAGCTTAGTTTGTGTAAACATATAATGGTACTGTAGTGGTAAGCAGAAAACACTGGCCCTCTAATTAGTGTAAAGAAACCAAATGCAACATCACAACAGAGATGAAATGAAGAGAATACACTTTGTTGGATATTAGAAAAGAGATTTATCCTACACTATAAACAGCCATTTTTTTTCAAGCACTAAACATGTCTTTCAAGTCAAACCCTAAACCTTAAAACCCCAACCCTCACCCTGCAAAATTTACTACATGTCATTTATTCCCACCACTTGTTGCAAACCTTTTTTCTTTTGAAAATGCTAAAAAATGTAACCATTGACTTTCATAGTATTTGTTTTTCTAAATAATACACGAGTAATTTTAGAAGAGACAAGAAAAGTGTCAAGTTGTACGCAACAAAATGGGTTTAGTTGTAGTTTCTAAAACTGATGGACAATAAAGTAATTGTCCTTTACTTATCAGGGGTTGCGACAGTGAAATGAACCACCAACTATTTCAGCATACATTGAAGTCAGAATTATTAGCCCCTCTTTGAATTTGTTTTTCTTTTTTTAATATTTCCCAAATAATATTTAACAGAGCAAGGAAATTTTCACAGTATGTCTGATACTATTTTTTCTTTCTGTAGAAAGTCTTATTTGTTTTATTTTGGCTAGAATAAAAGCAGTTTTAATTTTTAAACGCCATTTAAAGGTCAATATTATTAGTCCCTTTTAAGCTTTATTGTTTATAGTCTACTGAACAAACCATAGTTACACAATAACTAATTACCCTAACCTGCCTAGTTAACCTAATTAATCTAGTTAAGCCTTTAAATGTCATTTTAAGCTGTATACTGACATCTTAAAAATCTAGTAAAATGTTATTTATTGTCATCATGGCAAAGATAAAATAAATCAGTTATTAGAAATGAGTTATTAAAACTATTATGTTTATAAATGTGTTGAAGAAATCTTATCTCCGTTAAACAGAAATTGGCGTAAAAAATAAACAGGGGTGCTAATAATTCAGGGAGGCTAATAATTCTGACTTCACCTGTATGTTTTACATAGTAGATACCCTTTCAATCGCAACCCAGTACTGGGAAACACCCATATACTCTTGCATTCACACACAATCATACACTACGACCAAATTAGCTTATTCAATTTACCTATAGTGCACATCTTTGGACTGTGGGGGAAACCGGAGCACCCGGATGGAAACCCACATCAACACGGAAAAAAAAATATATATATAATAATAAAATAAAAATCGCAAACTCCACACAGAACTAGCCTAGCCGGGATCGAACTAGTGACCTTGCTGTGAGGCAACAGTGCTAACCTCTGAGCTGCATGCTGCTTTATCTATTAGGCATGCTGCAAAAATGTGAAGCACTTTGCAACCACTTCTCATATATATGCCAGAGGAACACAAGAGTAATTAATAGTTGAGGGACAAAGCCTTGCTTTGAGTATTGTTTCAGAGGTTTCCCTTATGTACCGTGTTCTGATTCTGGAAGAATTATGCTATGGAGCCCTGGTAACTGGAGATATGTACAGAAAGCTGTGATGTATGTTCCTCTACTTTACCAACTAGCATGTTTACCTGCATCAGCATCTTCTGTAGTTCAGGACTAAAGTAGCCTACATATGAGTTGTAGAAAGAAAGAAAAGCATGCAGTCATGATTCTCGTTATTATATCTGTCTAGTTGTTTTGGTTAAATGGTACACATTATACTAATTTGTTTCATCATTTTAGTTATGGTGGCTTGAGAAAGCCAACATACTGTTATACTACATAAACTTAGGCCCAATCCCAATTCTATTTTTGCACCCCTACCCCTTGGCCCTTAAAAACGAGTGTGAAGGGGAAGGGCTTCAAAGTTTACCCCTAAGAATTGGGACAGCACTACAGCACCTGCACACGTCATCATTTGTCATCGCAATCTTTGCTATATATGAGATCAGACGATCGCGACTGCTGTAGTTAATCCAGTTGTGTTATTTTATGGTGTTTATCTTCAGGAAATCACTGAAGGCATATATTATGTTATCATAATGATCTAATGTGGCAATAAGATTGTAACTGTACTGCGCATTTACACCGTGGCCATATTCATCCATGTAAACACACGAAAACAACATTAACATTATAGCAGACACTGTGAAAATCCACTAGACTTTTCTGACAGGGTATTCGAGTGTCATCGAATGACAGAATGTTGTGGGACTGCTGTACGGGAGTTATTATTAGGGATTATAGATAGCAAAATTTGGCGGTTTTTATTGTTGTGTGTTTTTTTTAAAGCATGACGGTAAAAAACGGAGGCGGTTATGAATGTATTAAAACATATAGCTTGTTTGTTGTAAAAATCTGTAATAATGACAAAAAAAAAACGAATTTGTGGATCTCCTTGCTTCCGCGTGCAGTTGTGGCTGGTGTATTCTGGGAAATTTCCTTACCCCTTGGTTTCAAAGTATGGTCCTGAAAAATCTTCGTTCGAAGGGGTATCTACCCCTTGCCCTTAGCCCTACGCCTTCAAGCAAAAGAGAATTGGGACACCCCTACCCCTTCATGTGAACGTGCAAAATAAGGGGTTGGGGTAAGGGGTAGAATTGGGATTGGGCCTTAATATTCTTCTTTTTCTGAAACTAATTTCTATATGCATCTCCTCCTAGACCGTTCATACTACAACCACCAAACTAACACCAAACTTCTAAACTGGTATGACTCGGGTTGCTATATCTTTTCCAACTGAACCGACTTACGGTTTTCCGAAAACTGTCCAGGAAATTTTGGAAATGTCCCATTGGGTAACATTGGGTCAAATTTGTGACCTCATAACTTTGTGCCAGACTGTCATACAGACTTAGGTTTGGGCTTATTTAACTCAGACTACATATCTGCCAACCACTAATGACCTTTAAACGTTTTAGCCACACCCTAGCAACCACTTACGGCACCTTAGCAACTTTTCCATAGACTTCCATTGTAAAAAAAAATGCCATTGTGTAACCCAGGTTACTAGTGGGTAGTACATGGCAATAGAGCAAATAGAAATACCACTATAAATATGAAAAAACATTGGCAGAATATTCAATTAAATAATATATTTCGAATTATTTATTTATATAAATAATTTATAATAGAATATTATACAGCTTCTAAGGAAATAATGTTTTTGAATGACATTATCGTGCCTATACGATCAGCTATACAAACAATACCAAATCACTCTTGTCCGTTGGCTTGTGTTTACCGTTGCTATGGAGATTCAGTATTCGCAAGGGAATGCAAGAGATGATCGAGAGAAAATCTCCTCTTCCAACCAGGCCAGGGCCGCCCAAGTGAACCGTGCCTGAGCACGATTCAGAGCCCTCACACTTCTCAAACGATTCAGGAAACGGGCCTGGGCATGGTTCGGATAGCATAGTGTGAGTACGCCCTTAGACTTCTGAACAACTGGTCCATTGATAAACAACTTGCAATACATTTGTGTATCGTGGGTTACAATTGACTTTACATTGGACATAATAACAACTTACCAATCCATACTAACCAACATAATAATCATACTAGCAACATGCAAATTCATACTATAAACATACTAGCAATATGCTATTTCATACTAAATTCATGCAAAAACATGCTAGCTAAGACTAGAAACATGCTAGCATAGTGCTAATTCATACTAGAAACATGCTAATTTGTTAGAAAATGTCTAGCAACCACTCAGAACACCTTAGAAACTGCCTAGCAAAACCTTAGCAACACCTTAGCAACCACCTAGGAATGCCTTAGCAACCGCCCAGCAACCACTCAGAACCCTCTAGAAACCACCTAGCAACACCTTAGCAAGCACTCACAACACCCTAGCAATGCCTTAGCAAGAAACATGCTAACACATATGTAGTTATCTCTCTATGCCAGCTGTTTCACACTTCTTAAAAACTACTTCAATGATTTAAACTTAAAACCACTTCAAACTTTCAGCCAAACTCTTAAGCCACTATAAAGTTTGTCTACGAACTTTACTTTTCTAGTTACATTTACTCTAAAGGTCCCGTGAAATTAAAATAAAGTTTTTTAGAAACGACAATAAAAAAAATCCATGGTTCAACGCAATTTATTCATGCGTTCCCAACAGAAATCCATTGTTATCGTTACTAATTGAAGTAGATTGAACAAAAACACACAAAAATCTCCTGAATTGTGTTGTTTTCAGCTTATTTTAAATGAGTCGTTTGAACAAGCAGCAAAAAGAAATATTTCGAGTGCATTATCAGTATGATAGTCTTAAAGGCTCATTTTACAAATAAAAACTGGAAACTTTTCATTTTACTTTGGTCTTATTAAACAATGTAACTACAGAGGGCTTGAGCTTTAAATAAGGACATTTAAAAAACAAATAGTAAAGTACGATTCATTGTATTGTGCTAAGCTAAGCTAAAATTGATCTTACCAAAATAAAAAATCAGCTTTATGATTTAAAAAATGTTGTCAACTACTTAACTCTTGGAGACTTGAAAATTTAGCTTTTCACAAAAAGGCCAAGTGTTCCTTTAAGGATATCTAAAAGCTGGTGTGCTTCAAAATGGCAACAAAATTTACACTTAAAAACATAAGCTGCGTCCCAAATGGCACACTATACACTATGCACTCATGCATGTATTTATGCACTTACACACTCAACAGTATAGTATATGTATGTAGTGTCGTCCCAAATGGAACGCTAATGTTTTTTTTAATAAGCGGAAGTTCAAACCGTTTCCCTGATGACGTTTGACGGTTGCCAAATCAGTGAAATAAATGACCAAACTATCAAATAATACCTGTCATGAGTAATACCTGTCATTCACCATCGGGAGGCGCTATAATTACTCTCGTAGGAGAATTTTGCTTCTTACTGTCCAAAATAAATAAAGTTATCCAACATGTGCGCCCGATAGCTCCGCCCCTTCCACTACGTGAGCAAAGCTGCGGTCGTTGACACACTTCATTTTACCGGCTGAATGAGTGCATCATCCGGGTACTTAAAGTGCACTTATTATTTTTAGCGTTTTCAGTGTAAACACACTACTTACACTATAAAATGGTTTTGATTTGAAATGATTTGGGACGCACCTACTAACTTAAAGGTGCAGTATGTAAGTTTGACACCCAGTGGTTGAACTAGGTATTGCACTCCTGGATCAAAATAAATGCAAGCGCGGGATGCCAGATTGAGTACAGGAGCGAGTGATTTACACTGTGTTCTAAATTAAACCAACGACATGCGAATTAAAAAGGAGGTTCTGGTTCTAACCAACACCTCGAATTAATATATTAGAAAAGGCTTGTTTCTCACAGCTGAACATGTGAAACCTATGACAGTGATCACCTCAGGTAAACCTTGTGTGCTTTATTCAGTGCTAAATGCTTACAATGTGAGTTTGAATAGATTATAAACCTTACCGTTTCGTGAGTGAGTGCTTATTCTGTGCCTTCTGTATTAGGCTGTACTTACATTTCTGTTGTGTTTCGTAGCCAAATTGCTCATCACTGAGTATTTCGTCACAAAGTGTGTTGTTAGGACACGCGGTGACAATATAACCTGCTCACGTGCATAATATTTATATCATTTGCTAATTAATAACCTCAAGTGGAACTGAATTTGTCTCATTTCGACGTCTGATACTGTCCATTTCGGTCATGCACGCATGCTTTCAGAGCCTTTCTGGATTTCTGAATGAAATACGCTGTTTTCTAACAAGGCAACCCGGAGTGCTGAAATGTAATTGGCTAAACTGGCATTGTGCAGGTTAAATTTTTAAAGCAGAATATCTGACTTCAGCATTGTTTTTTAGTTAAACAAGTTTGTTCAATTGGGATGTTTCTTAAATATCTGCACACATTTTATGGTATTTTTATGCATTAGAAGAGTCAAAAACATAAATATAGCACCTTTAAAGACATCCAAAGCTTGCAGTTTGTGACTTTGCCTATATGGATCAATGTTTTTTTCTTTACATTCCCTCATACTTCAGTTTCTCATCAACTCCTCTGACCATTAAAATGCTCTCTAGTATCTAACATGTCCCACCCACTTCAAGGTGCTTTTCATTTGATGCAGTTGAGCTCATGCACTCTCAATGGCAGAGCTGTGATGAAAACAAAATGCTATTGGCTGTATTTTTTATAAAGGGGAGGAGCTACTCTTCTCACCCCGTTTTCCATGTTTCAGTTGAGATTACATCAAACATCAATTGAAACAAATGCTCATTTCAAAGCACTTCCTGGGACCTTTAAATAAAGGATATTATTCATGGAGCAATTTAACTGAAATGGGAGAATCAATTAGTATAACATGGCTTACAAGTCCAAGGTGGACTTTACTACTAAAACTCCATTACTTTTCCATGATTTTTACAAGACTTTCAAGTAAGTTATCATGACCTAATGTTTCATGCATGCGTGATAGAAAAAACAAAACAATTCATTAATTAATTCGTTTTCGGCTTAGTCCCTTTATCAATCTGGGGTCGCCACAGCGGAATGAACCACCAACTTATTCACACTCATACACTACAGACAATTTAGCCTACCCAATTAGCCTGTACCGCATGTTTTTGGATTGTGGGGGAAACCGAAGGACGCGGAAGAAACCCACGCGAACACAGGGAGAACATGCAAACTAGGCTCGAACCAGTGACCTTCTTGCTGTGAGGCAACAGCACTACCTACTGCGCCACTGCGTCGCAGATTAGCAGGATCACCAGTCTTAAATATGGGTGTTATTACTGCTGACTTCCAGGCACTTGGAACATAAGATTGTCTTATTGATAAGTTAACAAGGTGTGGTAAAGGTGTACTAAGAACATTCGCATACTTAAAAAAAAAATGCTGAATCACATTTAAAAGCATCTTTAGCCCTAGAGCTCCTGAGTTGACTTAAATTTTTTAGTATACAAGATTCAGATACTTCATAAATATTAAAAACAGTAAAAATCATAATTTGATAATATAATGTCTTCTCACACTAAATCCTGGACTGAGTCTATAAAAAATATTAAATACCCTAGCAATTTGATATCTTGAATTCAACGTCCCTGAGACTGTAACTCAATAGCTTTATTATTCATATTTTTCTTTTTTTGCACTTTATTAATATTCTCCCATTCTTCTCTACTATTCCCTTTTGCATTATTTAAAACAGGGGTCACCAAACTTGTTCCTCGTGGGCCGGTGTCCTGCAGATTTTCGCTCCAACCCTAATCAAATACACCAGAACAAGCTAATCAAGGTCTTACTAGGTATACATGAAACATCCAGGCAGGTTTGTTGAGGCAAGTTGGAGCTAAACCCTGCAAGGACACCGGCCCTCCAGGACCGAGATTGGTGACCCCTGATTTAAAAGATCAATAAAAATGTTTGCTTTTGCTTGTCTTGGTTCCTTTACAACTTTATTACGCAGTTGCTGAAATGTTCTTTTATCATGGGCTAACCCTGATTTAATTGATTTTTTTAGGGCATGATCCCTCTGTCTCATTAATTTCCATAATTGTTCATTTAACCAAGGTACATTTTTTTTTAAGAAAAGGTGATATTTCTACTAAATTTACTCTTTACAACCGAGATATGAAGAGCTTCTTTGAACGCACAACATGAGAACTTTGAGGCGGATGGGCTACAGCAGCAGAAGACCACACCAGGTGCCACTCCTGTCCGCTAAGAACAGGAAACTGAGGCTACAATTCACACAGGCTCACCAAAATTGGACAATAAAAGATTGGAAAAATGTTGTCTGGTCTGATGAGTCTCCATTTCTGCTGCAACATTCGGATGGTGGGGTCAGAATTTAGCATCAACAACATGAAAGCATGGATCCATCCTGCCTTGTATCAACAGTTCAGGCTTGCGGTGGTAGTGTAATGGTGTTGGGGAAATTTTCTTGGCCAACTTTGGGCTCATTAGTACCAATTGAGCATCGCATCAACATCACAGCCTATCTGAGTATTGTTGCGGACCATGTCCATCCCTTTATAACCACAGTGTACCCATCTTCTGATGGCTACTTCCAGCAGGATAACGCACCATGTCATAAAGCGCGAATCATTTCAGACTGGTTTCTTAAACATGACAATGAGTACACTGTACTCAAATGGCCTCCACAGTCACCAGGTGTTAATCCAATAGAGCACCTTTGGGATGTGGTGGAACAGGAGATTCACATCATGGATGTTTGTTAAGCCTGGTTTATACTTCTGCGTCAAGTGATCGCCGTAACCCACGGCGTATGCCTTGCGCGTAGCTGTGCATTTATACTTGTGCACGCTGTTTCTGTTTCTCTGCAATAGCTGGCAGTAGGTGTTTATGTTTCTCTGTGTCGAGTTTCTTCGCTGGTGTTTTGTTTTTTCTGAACACTTCCTTAATGTACAAGTGGCTCAAATTCGCTCATTTTGAGGCGGGAACCGGCGGACGTGCAACAACTTTAATCATGAGGTAAACACAAAGGTCTCCATCCTCCATCTTCATGGAACTCCACACTTGTAAACACTCGCTGCTTCGGGCGCGCAGCTCTCACCTTCGCCCACACTCGTTAGTGATACCAAGCCGACCAATCACAGAGCTTGTGCTACGCGTTACATTTTTTAAAAGGTGTGCGTCAACGTTGCCGATGGTTACGGCGAGGGGCTTTGCATCCACATGTAGGCTGCGCCGTAGCATACGCGTGCGCTTGACGCAGAAGTATAAATCGGCCTTTATTCAGCTATTTTATAATCTGATCACTTACATGCAGGAAATAGTACAGCATTTCTGAACAATCTACACAAATGAAGGTTTAAGCAACAGAAAACAGACTTTGTTACTTCAGGAAAACAAAAATTTATTGGTTACTGAAAATCATCCTAAATGACTTTTAAAACTAGAGCTCTGAGTGCAACGCACATTGAAAATAACAGTTCAGCGTGTAAAAAAAACAACACTCTTTCAGTGGCACCTGTACAATATCTCATAGTTGAATAAATTAAAGGCAGGATTCTAGTCCTAATCTTCAAAATGGGTCAGAACACCAGCTGATCACCAGGGTGAATAAAGGTTGCATAAACACTATCGTCTCTCAAACAAACACTTTGGTTATACCAGGGTAAATCACCATACTACACATTTAGCCTTAGCTAGTTTGTAGATTGGCAATTTTACTGCATTTATTAGGAAGGCTGTACATGTATTTACACTTAATCCAGGTTTTAGTCCTCAGAAAGCAGCCTGTGGAAGTGATCGGTTCTCTTCTTCAAAACATTTCTGAAGTCATCCTGAAAGCACACACACATACACAAATCATTACTACAAAAAAAACATGTTTTTATTCAATCAAACCAAACCCTGACCTTTCCCTGACTTTCATTGCCTAGAAAGCTGAATTTCCAGGGCATCTAAAATAAACGTATAATTAACGTAAAAACAGGCCTTTATACAAGTTGTGCTTGTATATTAATAATATACTATTAAAATACAAACAATATTTAAATGGGTTTAGCTTGAACATAATTTTGCATAACTTTAATATTACTATGAGAAATTTGTCATCAACATCCTTTGAAGCTAAAGTTTTGAAATTTATATTATCCTGTCATGTTAGCCTTAAGGCTGATTTATATTCTACGTGTTGGCTAGTTTGCTTGAGCGCGCTCGGCGAATGTGATGTAATCGTGGCATTTGCGGAGGTTCCCTTTGGCTGCATGCGACATGCTTTCGGCTAGCAGAGTGCACAATATTTTTTGAGACTCGAGCAAAGTTTGTGCGGCGCCGCGTTTTATTTGAGTTGAATATGAATCACTTTGAAGAGATTTTGTCTGAAACAGGTACGCCTGTACAGAGATCTTCATGATCCGTCTATGCCTGATCATAGGGATAACCAGACAATAATTCTTGGCTAGAAATTGCAACAGCAATTTGACTTGAACTTGAAGCATAAGTTTGTTAAATCCAAAAATAGATCAACAGATCGCACGATTATGTTTTTCTCTTCTTTTTCATTCATTTACAACATTTTTATCTGTTTGTATTTTTTCTTATACTTGTCTTTTTTATTCTTGTTTATGTAAAGCACTTTGAATTGCCACCGTGTATGAAATGTGCTATATAAGTCAACTTGCCTTGCCTTGCAAAAAGAAAGGCCATGCAAAAGTGGAGACCCATGTGATTTTAATAAACCATTACAGAATAATTTTTCCACCGTTCATAGGTTTTACACTTATGTATATATTACAATTTTGAATTTAAAACAATTTAATAGTTACAAAACTATAATTAAGAAACAAATTATTTCTTTGATAACTGGAAAAGAATATTTGAACCTGTCGGTTTACAATATATTGATGCCGTTTTTCTGGGCTTTACTGGTGATAATGGTCAGGAATGTTGGACCATTATTGCCTTTTTAGCATAAGTAGGACAGAAACTAGCCAGAAGGTAATGTGTGAATTGTTGAGTGGGCTAAATAAAAAAAAAGATTTTGCTTTTATTCTTTTTTTCTATAACAAAAATATATTTTTCTTTTGAGCAACGCCTGTTTTGCTGTCATTATTGTTTTAATAAACTGTCTGAGATATGAACAAAAGCAGGTGATGCATCAAAGTTTGAATAAAACTTTTTTTAAAGGTTAAAAAAATCTTCATAATCATTAAAATAATTTATAAAAATCTTGAATGATATTAATGATATGGCGTATTTCCGGAAACTTCTTACTTCTATGTTTATCCATTTGATTTTACAGTCAGTTTCTTTTGACCGCCCCTGTCGTTTTAAAGAATATCACAACAGCGAACATGCCAAGTATAAAAGCCTTGTCTGTTTCTTGAGGTGCGCACAGTCAGCTGAGGTCTGCGATGTGGCGCCAATCGAAACTATAAATCAGCCTTTGGATAATTGGTACAATAACCATAACAATAGGTGAATTAGCCCAATATAAAAACATGTTATAAAAAAATACATTTTGACAAATGGAAAGAATAGAAAAGATCCCTGACATTCAATGACTTGGAAAAATTTGAATACACAATACAATTTTTTAATTTCCTGATATTCCAAAAATTCCATGACCAGTGGGAACCCCTTTAGTACTATTTACAGTTAGTTAACATATGCCTCGTTTTCACTGACTGGTACAGTTCGGTACGGGTCGGGTCACCTTTTCAGGCTTGTGTTTCCACTACCTACACTAAAAGCGTACCCTTTTGGTGGGCGTGGCGTACTACAGAGAGTTTCAGTCGATGTCATTCTCGCTCAAATAAATGTCTACAGTAAAGCCGTACAGGTCGTTCAGAAATCATGAGAAGCACTTCTCACAAAACAGATGCTTTACACACATTAATACTTGTGTATAAATGTTCATTACTAACCTTTTAATGAACATGAGTTGATTATAACTGCAGATAAATGACGAAATGCGAAATAGCCTACTGTAATGTCTGTAGTTATATAAAATAAATAAATAAACACAGCATATATGAACACGTACAGACCCTTACAGTCTCTGATATGTTACCACTTACAGAAAAACTACACACAGCATACATTTAGTCCTTATTTGAGTTCAAAATCAAAACGCAATATAGCCCAGTCAGAGCTAACCTCTCATCTGTGTCTGTAATCTTCACCAGCACATGTAGTCTTTGTTAGAGAGTAATTCCGTCATTCCCAGTTCATGATAGTCCTAAATGTGATGAACGTGGCAGTTCATTACTCAGTTTGCTGAAAACAATTCGCTCTTGTGTTTTGTTGGGCTTCTAATTTTTTCCGCGCTTCACTCTAGCGTTTGTCCTTTTTTTTTTCTGAACGGATCAGATGTCGAAGACACTTCAATAAATCACACACACACGTTATTATCGTCAGCTCAAGAAGTTTGTTATATCAAATATAGATGTGATCGCAAGCTCCCTTGAGAAAGCAAAAACGGCTTGCACTTTTAGACGGCCTCGTAAAACAACAACAGGACACAGCAGATTTAGTTCTTCTTGGCTTTGTGGCTGTACATCAAGACAACGACAAGGTTTGTTTGAGTTTGGGTCATTCATTTCACGTTATTATATGCATAAAGGTTTTCTCGGCTGTGTATTGAAAACATGGCGGTTCCTTTGTTTTCATTCTGGCTAGCTCATGACGTATCTGTAACCAATCAGCGTTCAGCTGCCTGTGTAGCTCCACCTTCTGGTACCCTTTCTTGTATTTGGTACCCTTTCGAAAGGGTGCTGAAAAGGTGTTACGGTACGCCTTTTGAAAGTGGAAACGGCCTAAAAAGCGTACCGAACCGAAACGTACCATACACCACTCAGTGGAAATGGGCCAATAGTGACATATGCAACACAAGCTCAGAAATTCCCACATTTGACTATTATACTATTATTTATGCTATACTCTTACTAAAAAACTAAAATAAATCGATGCATAACACACACATGCTGTAATGCATATGAAAGAATTGTAAGAAATGTTAACAGCTTAAAAACACCAACCGCGTGGACTAGTTTCTCCATGTATGGAATGAGCTTTTGCAGCTCACGGTCCTCTTGATCTCCAATCCAGCTCTTTATAGGAATCATATTCATCAGCTAGAAACAGCAAGCATATACTAGTTAGACCTGGCATTCAGCAAAACCCTTCATATAGAGATGAGTCCTGTACAGTAGATAAAGGCAAACATACGTGGTATGGGAAAGTGTGAGGGGCGTTGTCTAGGATGACCGTCTTTGACAAGTCTCTTTCTAGAACGGTCAAATCTTTAATGTAGTGTCCAAGCACACAGGCGCAATCGTCCTGATACAAACGATGCCTTCAAAAACAATAAAAACACATGATTACATTAGAAAGTGGTGACTAAAAGTAAACAGCTGACAGCTTTTACAAGACCCCAATGAAGCTTGATTATTTTCACCCACTGAGGATAAAATATAATCTGTTATATTCACAAAGTTTGTTTTAACTTCAGAACGATGAACTTTGTTACAGAATATTTGATCAAACAATTTTGTCAAAAAAAAGAAAAAAAAGTTGAATGTTCTGTTATCAGTCTCGTTAGATTTTTATCTTTTATAGATGTAAAATAAATACATATGTGAATACAAACTATATATTTTAAAAGAGGCTATGGCTGCTTTATTCTCTTCTAACAGCAGTTATCATAGAGTGTCCGTGAAATGAAGTGTGTGTGTGTCATTTTTGTTAGATGTTTTATTTCATGGATAAATGAAAATCTGTTAATGATTTTGTTTTCATTCACAGCAACACAATAATGCAATTTCAGCTGTCATGCTAAATGATTGTTTTTATTTTTCATGTGATAAAATCATGATCTTTGCACAATGTTTGACTGCTGAGCGAATCATTGGTACAACCCTCCCTACTCTCCAAGAACTGTACTTATCCAAAGCGAGCAGAAGTGCTGACAAAATCACTCTGGACCCCTCACACCCAGCACACTGCCTCTTCGAACTTTTACCTTCTGGTCGACGCTACAGAGCACTGCGCACCAGAACAGCCCGACACAGAAACAGTTTCTTCCTTCAGGCAATCCATCTCATGAACACTTAATGATAATAATAGACCAAGATGGCGGCGTGTACACATCGCGAGGCTCGGCGTCTCTCCAGTTTCTGCAATTTTGCAGTATTTTTCCTGCTCATTTCGGGTCTGTTCGTGCAGAACAGTAATGCCTTTACATCGTACACCCGACAGGAGATCTTGGATATTGGTTTGTGCATTTCGGACAGTTTTATCAGCAATCTATGACTCATCCCAGAGATCGCCAGGACACCCAAGGCTGAGCGCTCTGTCCAGCCGGGCAGAAGTGCTCGGAGACGGCGATGCGAACGTAAACAAAGGCGGGGGAAGCGCGGCGGGCTAAGAGCTAAGCTAAAGCTAACACCACACCGGCTCTCTTTACCCAGCATCTTCCTCGCCAATGTACGGTCCCTGGTAAACAAAATGGATGAGATTAGACTGCATGAGATGGATGAGATTAGATTAGATCAACCACAGCAAAAGATTATGGAACTGTAATGTCATGATTTTCACAGAAACATGGCTAAACAGCGGGATACCAGACAAAGCTGTATCTTTAACTGAGCATCAGACATTCCGAGCAGACAGAGCGGCGGATGACTCCGGTAAGACCCGAGGCGGAGGATTAGGCATTTATATTAACAAAGCGTGGTGCACAAACTCTGTCATCGTTGGGAGACATTGCTCTGTTAACCTGGAATTTCTGATGGTCAAATGCAGACCGTTTTATCTGCCACGGGAGTTCACCTCCACCTTTATAATCGCTGCTTACATTCCACCCGATGCTGATGCAAAGCTTGCTATGAATGAACTTCATGCAGCCATCAGCAAACAACAGACTGCTCACCCGGAGGCTGCTTTTATTGTTGCGGGGGATTTTAATCACTCAAACTTAAAGACAGTGCTCCCCAAATTCCATCAAAACATTTTCTGTCACACACGGGGAAACAAGACTTTGGACCAGGTATACACAAACATGGCTGAAGCCTATGCTGTTACCCCTCTCCCCCACCTGGGTCAATCAGATCACCTTTCTTTGTTCCTCACCCCCCGATACTCACCCCTCATCAACCGTGTGAAGCCATCAGTGAGGACCATCAAAGTGTGGCCAGCGGGGGTAGACTCCACACTCCAGGACAGGTTTCAACAAACAGATTGGAGTATGTTTGCTTCCCAGGCCACATGTAGCTCTCACACAGACATTAACAGCTACACTTCCTCTGTTCTGGAATACATCAACACCACCATTGACAGTGTTACAACCCAGAAACAGATCACCACATACCCAAATCAAAAGCCATGGATGAACAAGGAGGTGCGCCTCCTGCTGAAGGCACGCAACACTGCCTTCAGATCAGGGGATGCACAGGCCTACAGCACTTCCAGGGCTAATCTGAAGAGGGGCATCAAAAAGGCCAAGCACTGCTACAAGCTAAAGCTAGAGGAGCACTTTTCCAACTCTGATCCTCGGCGCATGTGGCAGGGCATACAGGCCATCAGCAACTACAAACCCAGCCATTCCACACCCACAGCCACAAATGTCTCCTTCCTGAACGAGCTTAATGACTTTTATGCCCGCTTTGAAAGAGACAATAATGAACCCTACATCAGGATCACTTCCTCAACCGACCACTCACCCATTACACTCACCTCCTCAGAAGTCTACACCGCACTGAGTCGGATCAATGTGCGTAAGGCTGCTGGACCGGACGGTATTCCTGGGTGTGTCCTCAAAGCATGTGCAGAACAGCTCGCTGGGGTATTCACAGACATTTTCAACCTGTCCCTTAACCTAGCAGCTGTGCCAACATGCTTTAAAACCACCTCTATTGTGCCAGTGCCGAAACACTCCAGCCCAACATGCCTGAATGACTACCGCCCGGTAGCACTCACACCCATCATCATGAAGTGCTTCGAGCGGTTGGTCCTGGCACATCTGAAAGACTCTCTGCCATCCACACTGGACCCACATCAGTTTGCCTACCGTGGCAACAGGAGCACAGAAGATGCAGTCTCCATAGCACTGCACTCTGTACTCACACACCTGGACAATAAAAACACTTACGCACGAATGCTGTTTGTTGACTTCAGCTCAGCATTCAACACTGTCATACCCTCTAAGTTAATGATCAAACTTAGAGACCTGGATATAGACACGTCTCTCTGTAACTGGGTTATGGACTTTCTGACTAACAGACCTCAGAATGTTAGATCAGACCACATTTGCTCCACCACCGTCACACTCAACACTGGTGTACCACAGGGCTGTGTGCTGAGCCCCTTCCTCTACTCCCTTTTCACCATCGACTGTAGGCCTGTGAACAGATCCAACGCCATCATCAAATTTGCAGATGACACCACAGTGATTGGTCTAATCAGCAACAATGATGAGACTGCCTACAGGGAGGAGATACAGCATCTGGCCACGGGTGCACCAACAATAATCTGCTCCTTAACACCGACAAGACCAAGGAGCTCATTGTGGACTTCAGGAAGGGACGAACAGGCTCACATGATCCCATCTACATCAATGGGATGGCCGTCGAGCCTGTATCATCCTTCAAGTTCCTGGGGACCCACATCTCCAAGGACCTTTCCTGGACCACCAACACCTTCAGCCTGGTCAAGAAGGCTCACCAGCGCCTATTTTTCTTAAGGCAACTTAAGAAGAACCAGCTGTCATCAGCCGTCTTGGTGAATTCTACCGCTGCACAATAGAAAGCATCCTGACGAACTGTGTCACAGTCTGGTATGGAAGCTGCTCTGTTGCGGAGCGTAAGGCACTGCAGCGGGTGATGAAAACTGCCCAACGCATCACAGGGACCACACTGCCAGCCATAGAGGACATCCAGAGGAAACACTGTCTGCGCCGAGCACGCAGTATTCTTAAGGATTCCTCTCACCCTGCTCACAGACTGTTTTCTCTCCTGCCTTCTGGCAGGCGCTTCAGGCTCCCCCGGACAAAAACCAGCAGACTAAAGAACAGCTTCTTCCCCAGAGCTGTCTCCCTCTTGAACTCTGCTCCCCACTGACTTTTTGCCCCCCTAATACACCCCACTCTCCTCTCCTCATAACTCAGACTCATCATAATCACTGCACTACTTAACATTTGCACATTTAAAAATTGCACATTTTCATTGCACTGATTCATTTATTTGAACTGTACATACCCACTGCACATGTACATTTGTAAATTGTGTACACACCCACTGTACATATACATTTGTAATTATGTTTATCTATCTGCACACTTCTGATTATTAATAGCAACCTGTACATATCTCCATCTATTGTAAATCTCTGTTCATAGCTAACACAACCTGTATATAATGTTGATAGTACATCCATTTGTAAATATCA